>WBMW01002208.1:70415-89426 GCA_013396635.1 Penelope pileata
CTCCTCCAGCGCATCCCGGCTGGGAAAGCTCTCCTTGCAGGTGCCGCACTCCAGGTGCGGGTGCTGCTTCTGCAGGTGGCACTTGAGCGTGGCCTCGCTGTGGCACACGAAGCCGCACCGGGGGCAGCCGTGGGACACCTTCTCCTCGTGCCGCCGCAGGACGTGCTGCTTCAGGGCCGTCTCGGAGCTGAACCGCGCCTCGCAGCGGGAGCAGCCGAAGTTGAGCTCGCCCCGGTGGCAGCTGTTGACGTGGCGGGTGATGTCGTTCTGCAGGTAGCTGCCGTAGTCGCAGAGCGGGCAGAAGTGGGTGGGCGTCTTCTCGTGCACCCGCAGGCGGTGGATGCGCAGCTTGGAGTTGGTGCCGAAGGTTTGGCCGCAGGTGCCGCAGGCGACGCGGCCCACGCCGGTGTGCAGGGACTGGTGGGCCTCCAGGCGGTACCGCCGCGTGGTGCTGAACTCGCAGTAGCGGCACTTGTGGGGCTTCAGCCCCTCGTGCTTGATGCGCACGTGCTGCCGCAGGCAGCGGGCCTGCTTGCAGGTGAACTCGCACTGGCGGCACTGCAGCTGCGGCCGCTTGCTGTAGTGCTTGCGGTGCAGGCGGCGGTGCAGCCGCAGGGCTTTGGCCGCCTTGGAGGTGAAGGGGCAGGAGGAGCAGCGGAACTCGCCCAGCGCCACGCAGCCCCTCTTCTTGTGCGTCGCCATGGCCCGCTCCTGGTGGCAGGTGAAGGGGCAGGTGGGGCAGGAGAAACGCCTCCGCTTGGGCAGCGCCGCTTTTGGGGGGATCACGGCTGGCAGGGGGTCACCGGGCTGCCCCGTCTCAACGCTGGCTGGGTGCTCCCCGGGGAGCTGGGGGCCGTGGGGTCCGTTCTCCTCGGGGTGCCGGATGTGCTTCTCGGCACGGTGGCTCTTCAGGGCCCTCTGGGAGCGAAAGGCCTCGGGGCACAGCGAGCACCAGAACGGCTCCAGGCTCCGGCAGCCGTCCTCCACGTGGGAGGTGATGGTGGAGACGCGGGAGCACACGAAGGAGCAGGCGTTGCAGTGCAGCTTCCCTCCCTCCAGCCGGTATTTCTCAGAGGGCTTCCCAGGCTGCGAGGGACAAGCGGTTCCGCTTGCCCCATCCCCATCCCCACGCTGTGAAGGCTCTTCTGTCACCTCTGTGCTGTCACCAGGAAGGGACTTCTCAGGGGAGGGCTGTTCCCCAGCCAAGGGACCATCCGATTCCTGCATTTTATCAGGCAGCAGTTCAGCCTCCCAGGGGGACTCAGGATGTCCGGCCTCCTCCGAGCCTCCCCTGTCGCTCTCTGCAGTTTCCGTACCACGATCACCCAGCTGGGCAGCGGGTTGCTGTGACCCAGCTGGCTCCACAACAGCCGGTTTGAGGATCTTGTTCTTCTTCAGGAGGATGGGGCACTTTTTCAGGAGGTGGGTGTTGAGTCCCCTTTGCTGCTTAAAGCTGGCGCCGCACTCGCGGCACACGAGCGGGGCCCGGTGGCTCTGGCAGCTGCCTTTGGAGTGCAGGGACATGGACTTCTCCTTCCGCGTGACGTACGAGCATTTCTCACACTTAAAGACCTGACTCTCCGACTGCACCACCAGCATCTGCACCCTTCCCTCCAGCACCAGGGTCTCCGCCTGCTCCTTGTCCTGCTGCCGCAGCGCCTTCAGCACCGACTCCGAACTGCTTCTGGTGGCATCGCTGGAGGTGGCCGAATCCTCTGGGGCAGGTGGGTGGCTCTGCTCAGCTGTCTTCAGCACACTGAGCCAGGCCTCTGGCAGTGCAGCTTGGCTGCTTTCTCTCACCTCTGTGCCTGCATCCAGCTTGCTGTGGTCTGAACATGACCCCTCAAGACAGCCCGTGGTCTCCCTTACGGTGTCTTCTTCCTGGCTGGCACCTGCTGCTACGCTGCCCTCCAGCCTCACCGCCTCATCCTCACACACATCTGCCTCCTCTTCCTTGTAGTCTGGGACGTCTTCGAGCGCGTTGTCATTGTCCTCCAAGCTGAGGTCATCCTGGGAGCCCAGCATCTCATAGGCTGCAGGAGGCTCCTTGCAGGACATTTCCATGCCCTCTGGCTGCGCCGTGCAGGCACCTCCAGCCAAATGCTCCAGGATGGGGTCAGACGAGACGTTCACCGTCTCCAAGTGCAACGTGCAGCTCTCTTCCACATCCTCAGAAGCAGTGAGCTCAGCTGGGCCCCCAGCAGCATCACTCCGCATGCCATCATCTCCCTCAGCATGGCCAGCGAGCGGGCAGCTCTGTTCTCCCTCGCTCACATATCTCTGAGCCTTCCTGCTGCCCTCCAGTGGAGCACTGTCCTGCCCAAGAAGGGGCACCATGGATGCTTGCTCTTCCCCCTGGGACTCCAGCTGGGACGGTTTTGCCTTTGCCCACTGCTCCTTGCCAGAGAGGGGGAAGCTGGCATCCACACGCAGGGCTGCACCGAGCTCGTAGCCAAACAGTGCCTCGGATGAGCTGATCTCCAGCTCCTTGCTGGCATAGTTTTCCAGCCAGTCCTTGTCACCAGGCACGTAACCGTGAATCTTGCGCTTGTGGAAGAAGAGGCTGGTGTTGCTGAAGGTGCAGTAAGAGCAGAGAGCGCAGCGAAACTCCTTCTGCTTGGTGTGCTTGCAGTTCTCGTGGTTCAGCAGCGCCTGCTTGTACTTGGTCTGGTAGGCACAGTACTGGCACTGGAAGATGGGCACTTGGTAGTTCTGCGAGTGCTTTGCCTGCATGTGTTTCTGCAGCTCGTACTTGCGCTTGCAGGCGAAGCCGCACACCTCGCAGATCAGGGTTTTGCCTTGGTGCCGCAGCTTGTGGCTGCTCAGCTGGTCAGCGCGGTGGCACCGGTACGAGCACTGGTTGCACTGGTACCTGTGGGGAAAGGAGAACTGGTCAGGCAGTGTGGGGAACTGGGACACACCGAGCCCTCTGAGACACATGGAGCTCTGCTTTCCCATCCCAGAAAAGCAGGGGAGGGGTGCTGTTGGCTTTGCTGGATCTGACCTTTGCAATCTGGACAGCTCAAACCACAAGCAATTCCTCCCTGTTGCATCCCTTGGCACTGCTGCTGCTTTACATCCCTAGGCTGGGGATGGGAGTCCCTGGGTACCCCAGAAAGTGACCGTGTCACCCCTGAGACCCGCTTCACACCATGGAGCACACCTCCAGCATCCACGGAGGCAGGCTAGACCTGCACTAGTAGAATCCTGCACAAGCCCAGTCTGCCCTTGGCGAACATCAGCAGAATGCATGAACCTGAGTTCAGAGCTGCACTAACATGGTGGCAGCACTGAGATACTTTTGCCTTCACAGCACCACGCTGCCAGCAACCTGCAAGCTCAGAGTGCCTTTATCATGTGCCAAACAGAGCAGGCAGTAGCCATCCCCAGGCACGAGGGAGTCTGGCACACGATGCAGTGCAGAGCAGCAGACTCCTGCAGCAGGATCTGGGGAGCCCTGACCATGCAGCCAGGCCAGCCTGGGGCAGTACCGGAGATCGCCGGTGTGCTTGCGCATGTGGACGTTCAGGTAGTGCTTCCACTTGGTGATGTACCCACACTCAGTGCACATGTAGTTCTTGTCGTTGGAGTGGGTCAGCATGTGCTTGGACAGGTAGCTCACATCCCGGCACGTGAAGTCACACAGCTCGCACTTGTGAGGCTTCTCTCCTGCAGAGGACACAAATGTTCTCAGTACGATGGCCAGATACGGCTGCCCCCCAGGGGGAGGCTATGAGCTCAGCAGGAGCTCGGGGTGACAGCAGGGATGGGGACACATCATGATTTCAGCCAAATGTTGGCTCTGTCACCCACCAGTCCTCATCGATGGGACCCAAGAATCCCGACCCAGCCCTCCCTGTTCCCTGGGGCTGGCACAAACCCCCATCCCAGCTCAGCTTCAGGAGCCCTGCAGCAGGCACCCACCCGTGTGGAGCAGCATGTGCCGGATCAGCACCCGCTTGTGCGCAGTAGCGAAGGCACACTCGGTGCACTTGTGGATCTTCTCGTTGGCGTGCATCTTGCCCACGTGGTCGTGAAACTCCACAGGGTTGAAGGTGGCGTAGGGGCAGAAGCTGCACTGGAGCTGCTCGCTGCCTGGGTGACCCTGCTTCTTGTGCTTGCGGAAAACGTGCTTGTTGGAGCAGATGAAGTCACACTGCTGGCAGTGGAAGGCATAGTGGGTTTTCCGGTGAGCCTCCATGGCCTCAGCCGTGCCAAAGAGCAGAGAGCAGGCGTGGTACTTGCACTCCACCGCCTTGATGCCGTGAGCATCCTTCAGATGGCGGACAAACTCCTTCCGGTCTTCTGCACAGTAGTCACAGCCCCCCTGGAAGCAGCTCAGCCTCTTGGGCTCGGCTTTGTGAGTCTTCAAGTGCTCTTTGAGGGCCTGGCTGAGGCGAAACTTCTCCTCGCAGACAGGACAGGAGTAGACATCGGAGTAGAAGTTGGAAATGTCCTCGTGCATGCTGGCCATGTGGCGGTTGAGGGCGTTCTTCTCCACTGAGCTGTAGTGGCAGAGCGGGCAGCGGTGCGCCTTCTCGCCCGTCTCCCGCATCATGTGGATCTTCAGCTTGCTTTTGCTGGTGAAGTACTTGTGGCAGTTGGGGCACTGCAGGCTGGGGTCGGGGAAGTGCAGGTGGAGGTGCTCCACCAGGTGTGTTCGCTTCTTAAAGCACCGCTTGCATTCGGGGCACATGTGGGTTTTGTAGACGTACTCGGAGCCCTCCACAACACCCCCTGTGAGAGCAGAGGACTCATCGTCAGCAAGGAAGAGATGGAGAACATGAGCACATGCAGATGTTCCCTCCCTGATCCTGCTGTGGGCAGGGGCTTATCACATACAGTCATGCAGCAGCCAGGTGTCTGCAGGGACTGTCCCCATCCCGAGCCACCAGTATGGTTTGGGTGGGCTCCCTGCAGCTCAACACTGGTGAAAGCAGTCTAGCCTAAATCAGACCTGCCCATACATCCCCAAAGCCAAACAAACCCCTGCTTCTGCCTGAGCCTGGCAGCAGCTGGGGACGGGCAACAAGGGAGAAGAACGCATCTCCACGGGCAAAGGCGTTGCTGGATGGCACGGGACCCCTTGGTCCCCCTCATCTCTGTGTTGTGCTGCTTGTTCGTAAGCAACAGGCCCAACAATCTCCCAGAACAGCCTCACAATAGTACCTTTGAAGTGCTGAGCCCGGGTCACCTTGGCTTTCTCAGGAGTCTCCTTCTCATTCTCTTTGGCCTCCCCCTCACAGGGGCTCTCTCCGTCCTCCTCCAGCAACTCATCCCCACCACTCTCCGAGTCCTCTTCTCCAGCAGACGCTTTCAGCTCCTCCAAGGAGCCCTCCTCAGTGCCTGAGGGCTTTGCTGCCTTCCTTTCTTCTGCTGTGGCTTCACGGTCAGGGTGGCAATTTTCTGCTTCCTTCTGCCCTTCTGTGTCACAGGGGAAAGACAGAGATCATCATGGTGTAGGCAGGAAGGAGTCACCACCCCTCACCCACATACAACTAAAACATCTCCTGGTGATGTGGTAGCTCTCTGGTAGCACACAGCAGGAGAGCTGCAGGACTGCAGGGTTCCCCAGCCCTCCAGCAGCACAGCTTTGCCCCCCACTCCTCCCAGGTGTAACTGGGACACATGGACAAACCCAGCCCTCGCAGCACCCACAGGCTCCAGCTCCCAGCTCAGCTTGGGTCTCCACCAAACTCACCCACACTTGAGGGCAGCACACAGCGCTGTTCAACAGGGGCTGAGCTGGGGGTGCCACCCATCACAGACATCTCAGCAGCGTGGCCCTTCCTGTGCTGCCAGAAGAGCTTGGCGTTGGCCGTGACAAAATCGCAGTGGCCACAATGGAAGGGGAAGTGGGTGCGGTGGTGCTGCTCCATGGCCGGGCGGCTGGGGAAGAGCAGGGGGCAGGCTCGGTAGGCACAGGACACAGGGGAAGCCCCGTGCAGGCGACGCAGGTGGCTGCGCAGCTGCTTGCGGTCCTCCGTGGTGAAGCAGCAGCCCTTCTCGGGGCAGGGCAAGGCTCCCCGTGGGCTGCGGTGGGTTTTGAAGTGCTCCTTGAGCTCGCCGGGCTGTGCAAACACCTCCTGGCAGATGGGGCACAGCAGGCGCTCCGGAGCCGAGCCCTCTGGCACGCTGGCTGTTGGCAGTTCCGAGCCCCCCAGCTCGCTCTGGCCCTCGTTGGTGGGTGCTGGCAGCACCCCAGGGAGCTCCAGGTGCTCCGGGGGTGGCAGAAGCAGGCACTGGTGCTGGGACAGCAGGGAGGCCTCCGGGAAGCTCTGGCCACACCTCTCGCAGAAATACAGCTCCACCACTTTGACCAGCACCTCTGCACAGAGCGAGGACGAGCGTGAGAAAGGGCTCTCACCAGGCCCAGAGCTCGGGACTGGCAGTTCAGTTCCAGCTCTGGACAAGGATGATAAAATCCCGCTGCTGTGAGTGACAGCTTGGAGAACCCAGGGCTCCCTGGGCACCCCCACCCAGTGCCACAGCCATACTGAGCAGCAGCACCCAGCCACAATGCACACAGGGCTGGTGACATGATGGCACCGTGACGTCCCCAGGGTGCCGACCTCCACCCCCACGGACCCACACTGCCCTCCCCATGCCCCATACCGGTGCCACTGGCCGTGTCACTCAGCGTCACGTTGCCAGCCACGGCCTCAATGATGATTTCCACGTCGGTTCCCTCAGCAGCAGCCCCTTCCCCGGGCATCGCTGCCTCCGCCAGCACCACCTCCCTGCTCCCGTGAGCAGCCCCCGGGGTGGGCAGCAGCAGCTCTGGGCACAGGGCCTCCATCTCCTCGCTGGCAGCCTCAGGTGCAGCCCCCTCTGTGCTCATTGCCCTCTGCCCAGGGCCAGGCACGGAGCGCAGTGCTGGGGGTTCTCAGCCTCTGGAAGAGAAGGAGCTGCAGTCATGGGGAGCTCGGGGGGCCTCGGCACCGCCCCCTCCCACACCCTGACCCTGCGGCCTCACGCAGCCACTGGGTGCCCGGGGCCGGACCAGGGCCCACCGCCCGGCAGTGCCGCAGGGGCTCAGCCCTGCCTCGATCCCACGTCCCAGCGCGCCCAGCACGCCCCAGTGACCCCAATATGCCCGCTCCCACCTGCAGGCCCGGCCCGGCGCATCTCGATGGTGCCCGCCGAGCAGCGCAGAGCGCCGCCCTTTGTGCGCCTCGCGCGGCCGCTCTGGCCCCGCCGCCGCCCTCCCGGCCCCGCTCGGCGGGGGAGCGCCGGGAGCCGGCCGGAAGCGGCGCCAGCGGAAGTGCGGGCGGGAACCATAGAGAGCGGCGCGGCGCTGGGAGAGCGGCTGAGGTGAGGGGAGCGGGGCCAGGCCCGCACCGGGAAGGTGTCGGTGCGCAGCCAGGCCGCGGGGCCGGGGCCCTTCGAGGCCGGTGGGGCCCCAGGGCAGGGAGCGCCGCGGGGTCGGGGCCCGTTGGAGGCGTGGGGGCTGTAAGGGGCCCGCAGGGTGGGCATCCGGGCAGGGTCCTGCGGTGGGGCCTCGCCTCAGCGCCCAGCTGCCGCCCTTTGCCCGGTGCTGGGGGTGAGTTCCTAAAGGTCTGTGACTGGAGCAGCTTTGCCCAGAGGAGAGAGCAAGGGGAACCCAACACGTGCACAATAGCTCATCCCTGAAGACCCAGGGACTGAGCCCTGGGGGGGCCCTGGGGGGTGCCTCAGCCCCTCTGCCTCAGGGCACACAGAGCACAGCTTCTCTGGGGTCTCCACAGCTGCCTGACATCAGGGCATCACCTGGGGCCTGCACCAGCTGCCAGCAGCAAGGGACACTGTCTGCTCAGTCTGGGGATGCGTTTGAGCTTTTCCAAGCAATACATCCTAGGTAGTTGCAAGGCACAGTGGTTTATAGGGTTTTAAAGAACAAAACAGTGTGAAATGCGGAGCTGCTTGTGGCACAAGAAGCAGCAGGTGCTTTGGCAAGAGGCTGTGGTAAAGGCCAGGCACTGTGGGCTGCCCACCTTGTCCTCTGCTGCCCGATGATGTTGCTCCATCACTCAGTCCTCCCCCACTCTGTCTCTACCCACACAGGTTTGTTTATGGACTGTGGAGATGCTGCGGAAAAGAGCCCTTTAACTTCTCACAATGCCATTTTCTGACTTTGTCTTGGCGTTGAAGGACAATCCTTACTTTGGGGCTGGGTTTGGCCTCGTTGGAGTGGGCACAGCCCTGGCACTGGCCCGGAAAGGGGCTCAGTTTGGGCTGGTGGCTTTCAGGCGTCATTATATGATCACCTTGGAGGTGCCCAGCAAGGATAAGAGCTACCACTGGCTGCTGAACTGGATCTCACACCACGCCAAGCACACGCAGCACCTCAGCGTCGAGACCTCGTACCTGCAGCATGAGAGCGGGCGTGTCAGCACCAAGTTCGACTTTGTCCCCAGCCCTGGGAACCACTTCATCTGGTAAGGGAGGGCAAGGGGAGAGGGGGAAGCAGTCTGGGGGCTTGCCGTTCTTTTGGCAAGGAAAATCCAGTTTGGAGGGCCTGTGGAAGCAGAGGAGAGAATTCCACCTCCTTCTTGGGTCTGAATTAGGAGAGAGGATTGGGAGTGGTTTAAGGTATGCACCAATGGCTATTTTACCTGAGATGAGCATTCCCCTTGACACATGACCCAGGCTGTGCCATCTATCTGAGCACAGCCAAATGGTAACAGACCCCCAGATTTATCCCACCCTGCTGTGCCAAGCCAATGTTGGACATGCTACCTCCGAGTTGCCCTTGCTTGAGCCCAAGTCCCCTTGCTGTTGTCTGGGGACAGAGGACAGCACCAGCCTTGGCCAGTCTGGCTGAGAAGTGAAAGGCAGCAGCTGAAACTTGTGCTCGGTCAAGTGCTGCGGGTGAGCTGTGGCTTGTGGCTGGAGGTGGGCTCCATCCTTCAACCCTGTCCTCTTGCCCCAGGTATCGGAGGAAGTGGATTCGCATCGAGCGCAACAGGGAGAAGCAGATGATCGACCTGCACACGGGAACCCCCTGGGAGTCTGTCACCTTCACAGCACTGGGCACCAACCGGGAGATCTTCTTCAACATTCTCCAGGAAGGTCTGTAGGGCAGCTGTGTGGGGCACTACTGGGAATGGCCCCTTCCTGGAGATGCCTGGGGCTTCACAAGAGAGTCCGTTCGCTGCCAGCCGTCCCCTCTGCCTCTCTCTGCAGCCCGGGAGCTGGCTCTGCAGCAGCAGGAGGGGAGGACCATCATGTACACAGCCATGGGAGCGGAGTGGCGGCAGTTCGGCTTCCCGCGTCGCCGCCGGCCTCTCAGCTCTGTGGTGCTGGAGGAAGGTGTGTCAGAGAGGCTGGTCCAGGACGTGAAGGAGTTCATTGACAACCCCAAGTGGTACAGCGAGAGAGGCAAGGCTCTGGCGTGGTGTCCTTTGTGCTGTGCTCAGTGCAGCTCCTTCCCCCTCCACAGACATAGCTGTGCCCTGTGAAGTCCCTTGTGTGTGTGAGCCCCTCAGCCTGGGCACAGAGCTGTGCTCTCACCCCAGCTGTGACCATGCTGTACCCACTCATCTTCACCTCTGCTCCTGACTTAGCAAAGAGCCCTCAACATAGTCAAGCACAGGGGAGAAAGAAAGGGACAAGCTGTAGCAGGGGCCAAGCAGATACTGCTGCTTACAGCCATCCCTGCAGCTTCTCAGTGCCCTGCTGCTGTGCCTGCTGCAGACCTGCCTCGTAGCAGTTCCCAGCCTTCTGTTTATCAGCCTGTCTCTGGGGACAGGGAGAGCTTCATGAGCCACCCTCCCCATACACGTAGCTCTCTGGCGTCCTGCCACGTGTAGGGATTAGATGAACCCCTGGGAGGAGGCTCTTCCTGCCCAGGTTCTCCAACCAACAGTCCTGGAAACCACGATAAGCCATGGAGTTCTTTGCTCCAGCAGCGCTGTGATGGAGTTAGGCAGGATTCCAGTGGTCCTCTCTGGAGACAGCTGCATTTTGTCTTGCTTCTTGCCTTCCCCTCTGTGCGTGCTTAGCACAGCCCCCATAGCTCTGAGGGAGAGGGCTTAGAGCAACCCGGCTGGTTTCTAAAACACACTCTTCCTAGGGATCCCCTACCGAAGAGGCTACCTGCTGTATGGTCCTCCTGGCTGTGGGAAAAGCAGCTTCATGTGAGTATTGCCAGCTGCCTGCTCTGGTATGCAGCATTCTCTGATGAGAGGCTGTAGATGGGCTCAGGTTTGAAATGCAGCAGTGCAGGAGTGGGCTGTCACCATTACAGGTCAGGGTGACAACACTGCATGCAAGCTGGTCTGGCACCTGGGCTCTCACACCCGCTGTCCATCTGATCCCTGCTGTACCTGGCTTTCTTGCTGTGGTTCACTGCTGTGGTTTGTGTCCTTCCCAGTACAGCCCTGGCCGGGGAGCTGCAGTACAGTATCTGCCTGCTGAGCCTCAGTGACCGCAGCCTCTCTGATGACCGCCTCAATCACCTCCTCAGCGTGGCACCACAGCAGAGCATCATCCTTCTGGAGGATGTGGATGCTGCCTTCGTCAGTCGGGACCTTGCTGCTGAGAGTGAGTGGTGTCCTTTTCCAGGGCTAGGCAGCAGGAGATTTGCCAGCTGTGTGCCAGTAGAGTGGGCAGCTCTCTGGGGTCCCGTGGCTGAGGCTGGATCTCACCCAGTTTTGCCTAGGCCATATGAAAGGAGCATTGGGTCCATTATTCCAGAGGTATCTCAGGCAAATACACTTACTATGCCCAGATGTTTTCAGCATAAAAGAGGAGGTGGCCTTGCCCACTCATTGTCCTTTTGTGTTCCCAGGGAAGATGAATGGGTTACCAGCCAGGGAGAGGCAGAGGGTCAGCCTAGTGGGGGGAAGGAGGGAGCAGGGAGCTTGGCTTACACCTCAGGTTATAGGGAGGTAGCCCTCAAAACTGCTTGGTGAGTGGCAGATGGATATGATCTCAGACATCTCTGTCCACAGACCCTGCTGTGTACCAAGGCATGGGACGCCTGACCTTCAGTGGCCTCCTCAACGCCCTGGATGGTGTGGCCTCCACAGAGGCCAGGATTGTCTTCATGACCACCAACTACGTGGACAGGTCAGAGCTGCTCTCTGGGAGGGAGCAGGGAGGGGGGCATGGGAAAACCTTCCTTCTTTGGGGCCTTTTTGGAGACCTTTATGGAGAGCTACATGCATCCTCTGGCATGAGGAGTGTAGGTTCATTTTCATTAGCAACATAGCAGGTGTTCTGATCCTCCCCCAGGATGCAAACTCCTAATCAGGATCCCCCATGCTGGGGCCTTGAGCAGAGGTATTGGCTTCCTGCCTGAAGGGATCTGTGGGTTTTGGGGTTGTGGCCATGCTGTGAGCAAGAAGCTGGTTCCACGCAATCCATTCAGTCAGCAGGATGAAGCCTGGGCTTGTGGCACCTGGCTGTGCTCAGGAACAGCTCATGTTCCTGTCAGACACTGCTGCAGTTAGCTTGGCTCACTCCAGACAGAGCTGCCCTGGACCATTATTCAGAGGGCATTCCTGGGACACAGGTGGGTAGAGCTGCCAAACTTGTCATCCTCAGGAGCCAACCCTTCCCTAGTTCCCTCCTTTCTTTTGGGTTGATTTCCCACCTGAACCCCAGGGACAAACCTGTTCCCTACCTTTACCATCCCACGGTGCACAGGACCTTGCAGATAGGACTCTGGCTGTGCTAGCATAGAGGGGGGGCTTCCTGCTGGACCCCTCTTGCACAGACAGCTGGGTCAGGTCGTGAAGGCCCCCCTGTGTCTCAACAGGCTCGACCCAGCCCTAGTGCGGCCCGGACGCGTGGACCTCAAGCAGTACGTGGGCCACTGCTCCCGCTGGCAGCTGGCCTGCATGTTCCAGCGCTTCTATCCCCAGCAGCCCACGGCTGCAGCTGAGCAGTTTGCGGAGCAGGCGCTGGCAGTCTCCAAACAGATCAGCGCTGCCCAGGTACAGGGCCATTTCATGCTCTACAAGACAGATCCTGGGGGAGCCATTGAAAACATACACTCCATCCTGCTGTGACTTAAGGTGAGCTCTGCCCCGCCACACTGTGAGACCTGGAGATGGTTGGGATGAGGACTGGATCATCCTGGGGATGCTGTGGAGCTGTGCAGCCACACAGGCCAGGTCTCGTTTGCCTCTACCTCACCAAGGCCTTGTCTTTTTGTTAAAACATACAGAGTCAGATTCCAGCCCTGCAGCAGGGTGAGGGGAGGGGGTCAGCTCTTGCTGCTCCTTTGGCTCAGGTGCTACTACAGAGACTCTGCTCATCTCATTTGTGCTGGGATTGTGAGAAGCTGCCAAGGCTTCTGGATGTAAAACTGTAACTTATCAACCCACAAGGAAGGGGTTGATGCTCCAACAGGGAATTTCCCAGGGGCAGGACATTGAGGTGACACACTGATAAAGAGAGCTGCTGGGCTTTGAAAGGAGAGTGGTCTTCATTGATTTGTGAATGTCCTCGGTGAAGTGCACAACATGGCTTTTTGCTCTCCAGTCTCTTTGCGTTTGTGTGCATGCTCATGAAGGGATTGGTGGGGTCGGTACTGCAGCCAGGTCAGGCTGGTGTGAACAGTAGAAGTCCTCTGAAAATGCAGTTGGTGAGGGGAGGCCTGATCTGTGCAAGTTCTGTGTTTTATCACCAGCACCAGTGAGCCAAGGTTGAAGGTGTGTGTGCTGACCCACAGAAAGCACCAGCCAGAGCCTCTCTCTCTCCCCAGTCCTTGTTTTGGAGTCCTTTCCCCCCACTTCCAATGGCTGTCCCTGGGAATGGCCCCAACCACAGCAGCCTTGCAGTCAGCAACTGACAAACGCCTTGCAGTGTGGGTGGATAGGGATGTGGTGAGGGAGAGCCAGAGGGGCATGGGGATACCCCACTCCAATGCCATCACAAAAGCACAGGCAGCAACGTGTCACTCTGCTTGCTTTAATAGTGTTAGTTCTACAGCCACCACCACTTTCTGCCTGGCCTGAACACTTTTGGCAGTTTAGCCTCACAACAGCCCTGTGAGGTAGGTCAGTAAGAGCACGGCCCCATCCTGAGAGCAGGGATGCAGGCAGATGCCAAGTGAGAAGCCTCGGGGTGTGGTGCAGGCTCCATTTCTCCCTCGTCCCAAATCCCCACTCTGGACAAACTTTCAGGGAAAGAAGCTGGAGGTATCTGCTGCTCCAAGGTTTCTCAGACTCAAACTGGGGAAGGCATATCACAGCCTTGCTGTCCCCCATAGCACCCCAACAGTCCCTTCAAGCCAGGGCTGTGTGCAGTCTTGGCAGCCTGTATCTGCTCCTGCCAAGGCTTTTTCTGAGTTTTTGCTTATTAGAGCATTACAGTGCTGGAGAGGAGGTTGAAAATAGGACAGTGGTGAAAACTGAAGGAATGTTCTTCAAACAAAATAACTGAGCAGTGAGTTAAACCAACACTGTCAGGACAAGGCCAGGAGGTGAGAGAGCAGAGCAGCAGGTCCCATTCAAGGGAAGGCTTTTCTGCTCATGTGACAAAGGATCAGGCAGGCAGACACAGTGCAGATACCCTTCCAGTGGCAGACAGCTCTTGGTTTCCCATGGTTTTCACCCAAAGCTCTGGCAAGTCCATCAGAACATGATGATTTCTGCTTTGTTTAAAGCACATTCAGCAGAAGGAAGATAATAGTTACATGTGACCAAAAGAGGGGTGTGTTGGGAGACACAAGGCACAAACAAGCATGAAGAAATGAGTACTGTCCAGGTGAGCCAGACAGCTTACAGTGAACCAGGCAAAGCAGGAAGCAAGAGTCCTGCCACCCAGGAGACTGCCCCTGGGTGTAGGGAAGAGAGGGAAGGGAGTAATACCAGAGATCAACACTTTGCTCCAAACAGCTAAGAATAGGAGCAGGAGAGCAGAGAAAATGAAGGGAACAGGCTTCAGAGAAGACCCAGCAAATTAATTTAATAGTAGTGTCCCACTTCAGAGGCTTGAGATCTGTCACATCTCTGCAGCAGGACATGGTTTGAATCTGAAACAGCAGCAGAAGGAACTGCACAAAAGCAGCTGAAGGACAGGGCAGAAGCTCCAGCTAAATTCAAGTTTCTATGGGAGCAGGAGTCAGCACCAAGCCTCAGTCACTGGACAGTTCTGACCTGCCAATACATTGGTTTAAACTTAATTTAGCTCTCCTGGGTGGGATTCAGAAGAGTCTTGTTGTACAAAGGACTTGCCTGGCCAAGCCCATGGGCTAAGCAGCAGTCTGCAGTGCAGAAGCAAAGTGGTCTCCAAGGAATAGGGACAGCAGCTGAGAAGGTACTCCAAGAACCATCGAGGGACACAGGAAGCTGAGCTGCAGGTTGCTGTCCTGTACAGCTTTGTTGCCTGGTGCCACCATGGCTCTGCGAGGATGCTCACTTGCAGGGAAGGTCCTGCACAGCTTTGGCTCTGCTGTAGCACCACACCAGGCTAATTCCATTTGTTCTGTCGATGTGTATGTTTATTGGCTCACAAAAATGGATGATGGATGCTGGTCCTTGGTCAAGCCCTCCTCTGCCTCTTGCATCCTGAGACCAATGCTGCCATGATCTGTCAGAAGTTGGCTTCTCCAGTGGTAGTGACAGCCAGTTGCCCACACCAGGCAGCCATGCCAGGATGCTTCACTCCACATGAACCATGGAGATTCCACCTGTCCCATGCTGTGCCATATGCCAACTGCCTCCTCTGTCCCAGGGTGTACGATGACTCCTTGCTACTGCTCCACCAGAGTCTTCACTGTTCTCCCCATAAACAGCCCTTCCCTCCCCCAGCCCAGCCCCTCACCACTCCTGCTAGGAGCTGCTCTCCTTCTCCAGGAAATGGGCTTCTCTACGTCCACCTGGCCTGAACACCCCTCGCCCTCTTGGTGCTCTAGGGTAGGAACCACGCTCCTGCACCCTGGACCTCTCCCACCTCCCGCAATCCCAGGGCCTGTGGTGGCCCTGCCAGCCAGGAGCTGCTCTGTGCTCACTGTGGTTTAATGCCAGGTTCTCTTTCTCCCTGCTCTGGGCCTCAGCACCCTGCGCCGGGGTCCATCTCTCCACATCATGGCACTCCTCTTTCAAGTCCACTGCTTCCACTACTGGTGAGGAGTCTTCAGGGCACAGCTCCTTTCTTTCAGCCAAGGTAGCAGCCCTGCTTCTGCTGTGAGGCTTTGGAAATTCTTGACTGTGCCTCCCACCAGGTCTTCTCTCTGGTCTCCGACTGAAGCCCCTAGGTGCTCTGGAGCCATGGAGCAGATGACAGGCTTCCTTTGCTGCTTCCTGTGAGCTGCTGCACGACTGCCTACCCTGGCCTCTTGGGCCTGGCCTCTCCCCTTTGTGCCTCTCTCTCTTGCTCTGGGGTTCCCTGGGCACAGCAGGCCTCTCAGGCTGCCCAGGCTCTGCCCCAGCCTCTGGAGTCCTGGCTTGCTCTGGAGCTGAGGGTTGGCATGGTACCTGAGATGCATCCACAGCACTTGCACTCACCACTGGCTCAGAGGCAGCAGCTGCTTGACCTGGATCAACAGTAGTTGGAGGCTGAAAGAAAGAAGCCAACGGTTAAGAAAGGGACAGGGCAGTCCCAAAGCAGATGACAGCGTTCAGCCCTGAAGTCCAGGGACCTCCTTGCTGGTGTGGAACTCAGCAGCTCTCTGCCCCCAGTGCCATACCGCCTGGAGGCTGATGAAGTAACGGTTCTTCTCTGCTTCGGGGTCAATGATGCCCCCTTTCTCTTGCTGTCTCTTGAAAATTAAGCGCAGTTCTTCCTGGTGCTGCAGCATCTTGGCATCTGGCCTGTACGGCTCCTGAGTGGCAGACAGCAAGAGAGATTATGGTCTTTATCTAGCATGAGTAGTCAGTTGGCAATGCTATGAGCAACTCCTCAAACCCTCCTTTGATCACAGAGCATCCAGGCAACCTGCCTGTTTGCAGCATCTGACCCAGTGGGCCTAAAGATTCGTGTGCCATTCCCATGGCACAGGGGCCACAGTGGTCTCCTCTGAGAAGTGCACGAGATGGAATTTGTACTTTTGTGTGTTTTCCTAGAGTCACTGGCAGAGCACGTGAATCAGCTCCAGCCAGCATTGTTTGTTCATGTGTTAAAATGTCCCAGCTGAAGCTACCCAGAGAGTGGGCACAGCTGGGCAGATGAACCCCCATTTCTTACCAGTGGGTGCTGCGGTGGTGGAGCTGCCTTCAGGGTGCAGAGGTCATAGACCAGGGTTTCCCGACAGACAGGGCACTGCACACCGACTTTCTGCAGGGAGGTGAGAGGTGAAACCAGCTGTAGGCAGCAACCCAGCCCACACACTTCCAAAGAATCCCCAGCCTGGAAGTGGAACAGGGCAGCCTTCTTCAGCTGACCATGAGCACTCTTCTGTCAGGGCAGGGAGGCTTGGGGGGGTTCTAGGAACATGGAAATAGGCCGATTCTACTGCTTGCTACAGGAAGTGTCTCCACCTTGAGGCATGCTGGAATCTGTGCTCCAGAGGCTGATGTATAAACAGCCTCTGCCAGCACATAAAGCTCCAGTCCTCCTTAGTCTAGGAACTGCCTTTTCCCACTCCAAAGTGGAATGTGTCATCTGGACTGGGCCTCTTTGGAAAGGTTTTGCTGGGGAGGGTTTTTGCAGGAAGGAGCCTTTGGCTTCTTTTGTGCACAACTGCACTTTCTGCTCTTTGTCTGGCAACTGTTCAGAGTCCTTTATGGATTCTGTTTCTAACTTCTGTAGTTCCAGAAGTCCAAAAATACAACAAACTCTCAATGCTCCCTCACATACTGGGCACAGACTCAGAAATCCAATAAACCAACAACCAAAGTCTGTGATTTTGGTTGAAAAGGGTCCCTGGAGATCACTTGTTCCAATCTCCAGTGATTCTCTCAACACAGGCACGATGCTGACTGTGCTGCACAGGGTTGCTGGATCAGGCTGGCCCTTGCTCCATATCCCGCATGGAGTGACAGAGAAGTCAGAGAGCCTGTGTGGGGGACCAACACCCAGTACCTGTTTGGGGGAAGGTGCCAGGTGCTGTTCTCTCTCCTCCTGCTGTGTGAGGATCTCCTCCTCCATGTGCTGGGCATAGCGTGCCAGGCAGTGGGAGTGGAAGTAGTGGTAGCACTGAGTCTTTGTGAAGGCTTCCCTCTCCTGTAGGGGAGAAAGAGCATTTAAATGAGAGTGAAAACCCACCTCAGCTGAGTGCTCAGAACCCCATGTCAGCAGGGAACTAATATTACTGATGGCAGAGACACGTAACTTCTTCCACCAGTCTTCACCTTTACCTTCTCAGCTCTTACTGGGACACCAGTCCCTGGTCTGAGTGTAAGAAACACCCCTAACATCCAGCTGCAAGGCTTTTGTGACTGATTTCTCTGCACGTGTTGCTGCAGGAGCAGCAACCTTCTCATTTGATGTGTTCTTCCTGGGCAGGCATCACCTCTCCTTGCAGTCCAGACAAGCCAAACTCCACCTTGGCACCCACGTGAATGTGTCCCAGCTTCTCCTGACCACTGTGTGCTGAAATCCCAGCGAGGTTTGACCAACACAGGCAAACTGAGAAGCACCAGCAGCCCTCCCCTGGAGACTCTCCAGCATCACTCACTGCCCCTCTGCCCGGTTCCTGTACACACTTATCTTCAGACTAACACGAGCAGAGGCTTTTGCCTTAGGAATGTCCATGCTCGTTAAGACTGCTGACAGATCAGAGGAGCAGGGGGCTGATGAGGCACAGCCTGGTCCAAGGCCAATATCACAAGCTTTGAGCCTCAGGCTCCCCCTTCTCCTGTCTCATTTCCCCGCCAACCTGCAGGGCTGGGACACACATTCCTACCTGGAATCCATAGAGGCAGATCACACACTGGCCATGAGGAATGTTGTTGTCAGTGAGAATTTCCTTCCCCTTCTGTCGAAGCAGAAAGGCAAGCATTTTGCCCACTGGCCTCTGCACAGGCACAGGCTCAGGGCTCTCCCACCTCACTGAAAGTCAGAGAACAGTGTCTCTGTCTGGCCACCACCCTTCTCCCCAAACTCTCACCTCAATCAGCTCGTAGAGCACCTCTGTCCCCAGCCTGGCTTCAGCAACGTTTCTGAGGGTCTGCAAAATCCTACAGCGAAGCAGCAGAAATACTTAACACAAACACAGGCACAGCTTTTCACTCTTCCACACACCTGTCACCCCACGACGACCACAGGAGGAATAAAAAGAACACTGACCACCAGGCTTTGCCTGCAGTGTGGGACAGGTGCACATGCAAGCACATACTGCTGTGATCTCCCAGCTCATGAGAAGGTGCAGGAAGCAAGAGTGGGTTTGCAAACTGCCTCGGCATGAGCTCGCCCAGCAGCTTTCAGCTTTAGTGAATGGAAGGCTTTGTTGATCTGACAGCAGCCCCTGAGCTGGTATGGGGGGAGCCACCTCAACCCCGTGCTGCTGGATGGTATCAGGATCTCTGCACCTCCCACTGCACCGAGGATGGGAGCAGCCCAGGGGCAGCACCAGGCTGAGCACTGCCTGAGCCCTGGGACTTGGCTGTCCCATCTCTGTCCAAATGGGACCAACACCTCCAAAGGCCCAGGAGATTTCGGTTGCATTTCAGGTGGACCACAGGGGAACAAACCATTCTTCAGTGTATAACATCAGTGGCTCGTGGAAGATTTAACACGAGGTGATTTAGAGATCTGCATGCATGTGTTAACGCGAGGAGGGCCCCGCAGGCACCTGGGAAGGGCCTTGTATCTCTGCACCACCACCACTCCCCTCCCTCCAGCCACTCACTTTTGGATTTGCTCATCTGACAGCCCCCGCGGGTTCCTGATGGAGATGTCCGGGGCCTTGTTGGGATACTACAAAACAAAACAAAACAACAAAACGCACCGAGGGAGGCAGAAGGGGGGGCTGCGGGGCGCCGGCCCGGCCTGGAGCCTACCTGGGGGGGCACGGCGAGCACCAGGGTGCAGCGGACGAACTGGGAGTCCTGGTCCTGGGCCGTGGCGGGGTGCAGGGTGATGCTCACCTCCCAGGGCTCCGACCTGCGGGCGGGCGGAGGTGAGGGCTGGGCGGGC
>WBMW01002208.1:89610-129867 GCA_013396635.1 Penelope pileata
CAGTCGTTCTGCCATGTATCGCTTTCTCATCCTCCTGCCTTGCACATCTCTAAAGAAACCTTTTGCCAGTCACAGGGCTGTTAGTAGGCTTTTCTCTGTGTTAACCAAGCCCCATTCCCCCAGCCCCAGTTTGAGTCCCCCTGGGGCTCAATGCAGACGCTGCCGGGGTGGGCAGGACCCTGCGCTGACCCCAGCGTTGCTCACTTTGGAAGGTGGTGGCCCTGAAATTCATCCCCAAGGTGGGGCGGTCTGAGAAGGAGCTGAGGAACCTGCAACGGGAAATAGAGATCATGAGAGGCCTCCATCACCCTAACATCATCCAGATGCTCGACAGCTTCGAGACTGACAACGAGGTAAAGGGGCCTGCACAGGGCACGTGGTTGTGCTTGATTGGGGTGGGGGGTATGGGCCGTCACCTGCTGTCAGCTCTGTCTCAGGAGATGCTGGTGACAGCCTCCCAGGGCTCTAGCAGTGTTTTTAGTCAGCCAGGTTTGTTCAGTTCCCAGCTGTTTCCTCACTCTTGTCGAGTGCTGTGGGAGCCAGCACCCAGCTGGATGTGTGGGGCACTGTGGGTCATACGCAGAGGTGAAGAAGCTAGGCAGAAATTGTGTGGTGGATGTGAAGTGATTTGGGATCACAGGATAAGGGTGGGGTCTTCAGACACTGCGACGTCTTATGGGTCGAAACTCAGAGTGAATAGGGAAGGACCATAGATTATGGTGTGGGACAGAACTTGTGGGTGTGAAGTAACATAATTGGGCAGCACATCCAAAATATGCTCAAGGGAGCGATTCTTACCACTGGGCTTGGAAATACCACTATGAGCTTGTCCTGTTCCTTTCCTCTTCCCTGACTTGTGCTGTCTGTCCAAAATATGGAGAGCCACAAGGGCTCAGTGGGGATGTTTCTGGCTGTGTGCCTGGTGCCTCCACGCTGCTCTTCCCTCCAGGTGGTGGTGGTGACAGACTACGCAGAGGGGGAGCTCTTCCAGATCCTGGAGGACGATGGGACTTTGCCTGAGGACCAGGTGACTGTCGTGGTGATACCCACACAGGCTTTGCAGCAGGATGGAGGGAACAGGGTTTGTCAGCAGGCAGAGAGCTCTGCTGTGGGCCTGGAGATGCTGGGGGGGCGAATGTGCCTCAGAGGCTTTGCCTGGCAGAGCTTCTGAAGGGGATGAATAGACAGCTGGGTTGCAGTGGGTGGCAGTGGTCAAGCACAGACCTCATTCCCTCAGCAAGAGCCATGGCACAAAGCTGCTGCCTCAGCCATTGGCTCTATCCTGCTTCAGGGAGGAGCTGTTGGCCCAAGGCTGGGGCTGGTCTCTGCCCCAAACAGGGCAAGGGCAGGAGTGGGGTACGGGGGAGCCAGGCTTAAGGGAGCCTATGGTTGTTCTGGCTGGTGGTACTGCAGGGTACGTGCTGAGGCTCCTGTGTCTCTGGCAGGTCCAGACCATAGCTGCCCAGCTGGTCTCTGCTCTCTATTACCTGCACTCCCACCGCATCCTGCACCGCGACATGAAACCCCAGAACATCCTGCTGGGCAAAGATGGTGTCATCAAGCTCTGTGACTTCGGGTGCGTGCTGGTGGCCAGCTAGGGGGGAGCATGTGGGCTTGGGACTGCCAGGAAGTGTCCTGGTGATGTAGAAGAGGAGGGGAGGTTCGTAAGGGGACCTACATTCTGTGCATTTAGGATTAGCAGGAATGGGGGATTTTGGACTCTGGAGGGGAGAAGGGGCTCATAGGGATCTCTTTGTGAGCTGCAGTGGCTGCTCCAGCCTGAAATGGCCATCTATGTTTTGCTCTGAGCAGGTTTGCCCGTGCCATGAGCATCCAGACCATGGTGCTGACCTCCATCAAGGGCACCCCTCTCTACATGTCGCCTGAGCTGGTGGAGGAGCGGCCGTATGACCACACAGCAGACCTGTGGTCCGTGGGCTGCATCCTGTATGAGCTGTTTGTGGGCACCCCTCCCTTCTACACCAGCAGCATCTTCCAGCTCGTCAGCCTCATTGTCAAGGACCCTGTCAAGTGGCCCAAGGCCATAAGCCCAGTCTTCAAGGTAAGGGACAAAGCCCTGTCTGTGGTATAAGACCCATCAACACGATGACTGATTTGGCTTCATGTGCTGCACTGGTAGGTCATGCTTAAGATTTCCCTCCCCTAACAGGATTTCAGAACATAGTGAAGGGGTGAGAGCTTGGCCTCCCTGGAGAGAAGCCCTTATCACTGCTATCCCTGGCTAAGTTGGGAAGCTGGGACAGACAGCAGAGGAATGATTTACTGGGATGAGAAGTGAAGTGTCTTTCCACTGGCTGTCTGCCCTCAGCACCAGACCCACTCTTTCTCAGAGCCAGGCAGAGAACCCAGGAGACCAGGGGGCTCTTTCTGAGGGAGAGTGGTGGGAGCACTGTACTCGTTTTTGGATGTGTGGTTGTTGCTAAGTGTCTGACCCTGGCACTGTGCTGCCCTGTAGAGCTTCCTGCAAGGGTTGCTAATGAAGGACCCCCGCCAGCGCTTGTCATGGCCAGAGCTGCTCTCCCACCCCTTTGTTGCTGGACGGGTTACTGGTGAGTACCAGATCTTTTTCCATTGTGGGCCAAGTCCATTTTCTCTTTCTGCTGCCTGGAGACTGGGATCACCACCCTGCCCTGCTCTTTCTCTACTACCCTGGTCTTTGCCTCCCTCCTCTCAACTTCTGCCAGCCACCAACCCCTAGCTCCTGCCCCTAGGGTTGCTCTGGGTCCCCTGGGATTCCCCTGTGATTGCAGAACTAGTCACTCTCTCTGTGTCCCAAGACAGAGCTGCTGCTAAAATTCTGCCCTCGCCTTCCCAGTGATTGACGACACAGAAGAGCATGGGATCTCAAACCCCTTCACCACCAAGCTGACTCCAGAGCTGCAGGCCCTGAAGGAGCAGCAAGCCCATTCCCTCGCCCCTAGGAGCGGCCAGTCCAGGATCCTGAGAAAGGCCCGGCAAAAGATGGCTGAGGAGGCACAGAAAAAGGTGGAGGAAAGCGTGGGATTCTCTGGACTGTTACCATGGCTGTGTCAAATGAGGAGCACTGGAATGGGATCTAGGGGAAAGACAGAAGGTAGATGGGCCAGGCTGGGGTATTGGCCACATGCAAGGCAGAATGTGAGGTTGCTGGTGTTGATGGGGTGTAGGGGGCTCATCTCTCTGAGTCTGCCCTGACCAAGCTTCTCTGCCATCAACCAGGGGCAGCTAAAGGCAAACACTACATCTATGAAGGACTCTGGCAAAGGACACACCAGGCATAAACTCAGAACAGCTCCTGGAAAGGCAGCCTTTGAGGAGAAGGAGGAGCCACCAGCATCCTCTAAAGAGAGGAACTTGGGTGTCCTGCAAGGAAAGAGCAGCATGGCAGAGTGGCAGCTGGAGGAACCTACTCCCAGCCCACGGTGAGGGAAAGCTGGGGCTGGAAAGAAGAGCAGAAAGGAGGGTAGCTTGCTGACTGGGCTGTTTCTTTGACCAGGGAGCACAGCATCACGCAAGATTATGAGCGGGAGTTTCCCAAACCAGGAGCTCCTCCACAGCCTGGTGTTGGCAGGGCAGAGCCCAGGGGCAGGCGAAGCATCGAGGCCGTGGACCTGGAGAGTGAGGTAAAATGGTGTCTTGCAGTAAGGACAGCAGGCCCCAATCTCTAAGGGCTGGTACACAGACTCTGGGGCAGGCAAGGTCTGTGGCACCAGTTCTCACTCTTCCATGGTTAGGAGCTGGAGAGTGATGAGGAGTGGCAACACCTGATCGAGGCCACAGAGCCCTTGGCCATGCAGCTGAGCACACCACTGAGCCTCCTGAGGGACCCAGCCTTCCGGCACCGCGTCCAAGCCCGCCTTGCAGGCTCTGCTCAGCAGGTGAGTGATGGCTGGCCCAGCCAGCTAAGACTGGGGACATGGATACCTCCTTCTTTCCTGAGATTGGGTTGGGAGCATTGGGAGAGACCCAGCTCCAGCCAGCAAAGAGTCCTTCTGCTTCCCCAGGAGCTGGAGCTGCCTCACACACTTAGCTTGTCATCTGCTCCCCTATTGTCCCCTGCTTTAGAGGGTGGAGGGCAGCCACACGGCTGACAGAGAGGCCATGAGTGCTGCTGATCTCGAGCTCTTCTGGCTTCTCTGTGCCCAGGTGCTGGAAGGGATGCTTGAGGGAGCCTCCCATCTCCGCCCTGTGCTTCGTGTTGTGGGAAACCTCCTGGCTACCCACTGTGACTCTGAGCTGCTGGACCACTTCTGCCGAGAGCTGAATGTGCCACTGTCCCTGCTGCATCTAGCCAAGCAGATCATGGAGAGTGGCAGAACCAAGCAGGTGGGTACAGGACCCCAGGCAGACTGGGACTCCCTCAGTCCTGCAGTGTCCCTGCGTCCTGCTGGAACTGACTCACAGGACTAATGTCTCTTCCAGGCCCTTTGGAGAAGGGGGAGATATTGGCAAGGAACGATCCTGCTCCAGTGGTGGCAGGCAGACTATTGCCACTTGTTTTTTTCTGTTTCCCTCAGCAGCCCTGGTTTATCGCAGTACTGACAGACCTCATCATGGTGACCACAGTTTATTTCAGCAGTGAATGCAGCCTGGAGGAGAGCAGGCAGGACAGGTAGGGGACAACGTTGTGTGCTCTGAGGTCTCTTGTGGTCACAGCAGGGAACTAGCAATAGGTAGAGGGGAGGAACTGTCTTGTGGGGAAACATCCCAGACTCTAAGGGGAACACTAGGTCATGGCCTGAATCAGTGATTGAGCACCTGGTGAAGGGTGGTGGCTGGCATGGGGAGCACAAGCAAATTGTTTGCACCTGTGCCCCCCCCCCACGTGACCAGAAGTGGGGGACCTAGGGTGGGGCTGCCCTGGGCTCATTTAAGAGCCAGTCAGTGAGGGGAGTGCATCTCTTATAGGAAGTGTTGTTGTCTTGGTGGGAGTATCACTGTCACGTGAGTCTGAAACTTCTGTTACTCCTGTTTATGACTATTAAGCCCTCAAATGCTTTACCTGGGGTTGCTGAAAATTTATCTGAAGCAATCTCGTAGCTTGGTTTGCATGGCACAGACTAAAATCACTGTGCTTCCAGGGAAGTGTTTTCCATGGGGCTAATACAGGGGAAGGCATAGCTGTTGATTCCAGTTGTGCTGCTTGCCCCTTGCAGTGAGGGCTGCAGGGACCTGGCCAGATCCTGTTCTCGCAGCCAGTGACCATGTTTCTCTGCTCTCCTTTGCTCTTGCTGTGTCCCTAAGCCTGCAGACCTTCCGAGAGAGTGCTAACCACTTCCTAGCCCTGCTGCTGGACCTGCTGGCTGAGCCAGCTGACAGTGAGATGAGACTCTGCCAGCAAAGCCTCCTGGTAAGGGTGCCCCTGTCTCTGTTTTCCCTGCTCTGTCCTCTCCTCACAGAAATTGCAGACTTGGGTGTGTATGTTAGTAGGGAGAGCAGACTGAAGAGCCTCCTCTAAGCTACATGGTCTGATGCATTCTTGTCAGGGCCACTGTTGTAGTTTTATTTTTGATGAGAATCACATGCAGAAAGGACCTCTCTGAGGGGCACCTTCCCTGGCTTTGCCTCCATGTGTAGCCCTCCCTCAGCCAGCATGTGGCTCCCACGTAGTAACAGTGAGACTTGAGTGGCTGGAGGGGACATTGGTCCCTGAAGCTCTAGCACGTGGGTCTTTCTCTCATCTCTGCTGTCCTCCCCCTTAGCTTCCTGCATCATTGCTTATCTCTCCAGGGCCATTGCAGTGATGGAAACCCCTTTGTCTCCCCTAGTGCTTTACCCTGCTGTGTGAGAGCCTGGATGCGATGTGCCCCTCTGTCTCTGCCCCTTTTTATGCCAGCCTGCGAGAGGAGCATCAGCCCCTGCTGGACAGACTCCTTCAGGGATCCATCTCAGAGCAGCCTGCTCTGCAAGGTAGTGCTGGTAGCAGCTCACCACCTCCTCACAGGGCTTCCCAAGGTTTCTCTTCTTCTTCAAGCCCTTGAGATCCCACAGAGCACTGACTGCCATTGTGGTGCCATTGTCAACAGAAGGTGGCAGGAGCTTATCTACCCAAATCCCTCAAACACCTGCCACCCAGGCTCTCCCGTTCTCTTCCTCAGTCCCAGATCTCACCCCTCTCATCACCCAAACCTCTCTTGGCTTCCAGCTCCATCCTGCTCCTGCTCAGCATCCCTCTCTCATAGCACATGTCTCTCAAACAAACTCTTTCCCTGTGCAGGTGCAGCAATGAAGGTCAAATCAGCGCTTGACCAGAGCCAATGTGTGGCAGACCTTTTTATGGCTGCACTGGCTGCTGCCTGCAGCATCCCCCTGGCAAGGAACAGCTGTCGGGAAGCCAAGCAGCAGGTCAGGCCAGCTCTCTTTGCAGGGCAAGAATGTGTGGTCTCCATGGAGGCAGTAGCCCTTTGCAGGAGAATCTCTTTTTCAGCAGTAGAGTGCACAGCTCAGGTCCTCTGAGTTTGCTGACTGAGAGGCTGATGTTTGCAGGCCATTCTCCCTGATTGATCCCACTGCTGAGCTTCAGGAGTCTAAGGACTGGGGTTAGGACCATGAGAAAAGGGGAACTGTGGGCTCAGCCCTTAATGACCCCCATTTGCCTGGTGTTAATCATTAAGTAACTGAGTCTAAGGACTCCATAGTCAATTAAAAGACTCATACTTAGGGTCTGATCTGGGGGATGGACTAGATTTTAAAAAAAAAAAAGCTCAATGCAGAGAAGGCAGGAAAAATTCTTATATGACTTATGAACTGTAGAATATCTGAAATTGAATGAAGTTGAATAAGAGGGAAAACAAGAATACCGACTTACATTTGATCATTAAGCTCAACTCTAAGTCAACATGGAGGACAGCAGAGCAGGAAACTTACCTTGCTCATCTCAGCCCAAGGACTATGTGTCAAAGCCATGCTTGGTCATGGCAGATGAGCATCCCTGTGTGAAAGCAGGGACTACTGTGTCAGAAACAATGCCTTCTTTTGTTAAGGAATATGGAACTTTTTAAGTCTGTGCAATGCTTCAGGTGCCCAGGGTGCATAACAGGCTGATTTCTGCAGGTTGCTCAGGAAGTAGCTGGAAAGCTTATGGATGGAAAGAGCCAGCAGCTTGGGAGGCTGCTGAGGAGGCTGGAGTACCCAAGCTGCTCCTTGAATGTGCTCAAGGTAATGGCTTCATCTATTTCTGTGGCTGTTCCCAGGAGTGCTTGGTCCCCTGGCCTGGGGTTAGGAGCCCTTAAAAACTCCCATCTCCCTCTTGTCATTCATTGAGTAATTGAGCTCATGGTAGCCATGGAATGTGACTGGAACGGGCCTCATCACTGTGTCCCTGTCCCTGGGGAAAGAGCGTACAGCACTCCCCTCTGTCTTGCAGATCCTCTATGCTGGCTGCTATGCCAGCCCGAGTCTTTGCCAGCACCTGGGGAGGAGCCAGCAAGCGTGGGATTCCCTCATGCAGCTCTCAGAACGCAAGGTAGGACTTCACTGCAGCCTCCATGGTTGAGGAGAAGTGCAGGCAAGCAGGACCCATTTCTCTGGATGTTGTTTAGACCAGGTTGGAGGATGTGTGGATAAAAGAGCCTGACAGAGTTCAGTCTCTAGAGTGCAGGTGCCATTTCCCAGAGCTCAGAAACATTCCCTCCCCTCCCAGCCTTTCTGTACTCCTGTGACTCCTGCTTCATTGGCAGGTCCCCATGGTGGAGGTGGCCCAGGGGGTGGCCTGTGAGGCCTCTCTGTACCTGCTGGCCCTGCTCACCCTGCAGCCCCAGGCCTCCCCTCCCAGGTAAGCACCAGCTTTCATGCGTGGGTGGGGTAGGGGCATTCCCTAAACAAGCCTCTGCCCTACACCCTACCCAGAGGTGGACTTCTAGTCCTGCTGATCCCTCTGATCCTGACACCCAGTGAGGTGCTGGGCAGTGTAGATGGATGATGGGTATGCACTAGGGACCCAGCATGGACAAGGAAGCTCTGTGAAGCAGGGATCACTCTCCTCCTTGCAAGGTGGCTACTTCCCAGCCCCAGGGGTATTTGGATGCTGCTGCGCTGTGGGATGTGGAACCCTGGGAACACAGTGCTGTGAGGAGGACTTAACTGCCAGCGTCTCTCCTCTGGTCTCTGTGTTTCAGGCTTGAGGAAGTGATTACCCTGGTCATGGATCTCCTCACCCAGTCTCCTGTCGTCTCCATTGTGGTAAGCCTGTCCATCCTGCCAGAGGCACTGTGGGGAGTCCTGCAGAGCCCCCACATCCCAGTTGGGTCTTACTGCTGCTCATCCAGGGTGGAATGGGACAGGTGCAGCCTGTCTGTCCTTGCGCAGACAGGGGGTCTAAGGGGTTAAGAGTGGATAGGAAAGTCCCAAAGGTGTTGAGCTCTGTCTGCTCCCACAGGGTGCTGCAGCATTCCTCCTGACACAGCTTGATCAGCATGGGGTGCCCGTGGTACTTGAGGGAGAAGAAGTCCTACCAGCAGTGACAAACGTGCTGATGGCACCTGCTGAGGTATGGATGGGGACAGAGGAGCAGGGGGGGCCATGCTGTCACCCCAGTATGAAGGTTTGCAGGTTAAGATGAGGTCAGAAGGGTGCAGGATCTGGTGCTGCTGCCTTCAGAGCAGCACCCAGCTCCAGCCTGTCCCACATTCTCTTTTACAGCTGCATCTCCCTCTTCCAATGGGTGCTGGTCTCTATGACGGGCTCATTTTCATCCTGCTGAAGTTGCTTGATCAGGTACCAGCCTGCTTTTCACCCTTTGCCTGGTCCTTGCCAAGACTGGGTGTGGGGACAGAAAAGCCTGAGTGTGGGTTGGTGGTGGATGCTGAGGGAAACTAGGAAACTGCAGAGCTTTGGATGGGCTGTGCAACCCCATGAAAGTCACCTAGGGTTGTTTGTGGAGCTCTGAAGGTTTGGCAGGAGGCTGGTGGGCAGGGGGGGTGATTTGTGGGCATACCAAGAGTGAGAGAGGGCAGAGATTCCCTGGGACTGGCACTGTCAGCAGGCACAGGAGGGCTGCCAGCTGCTTGATTCCCTCTCCTCCCCATGGGCCATCCAGCCCTAGCCTCCCTGGGACCATGGGGCTGGCAGGGATCTGGACCAGAACCCTAGGGAGCAGCAGGGTACCTAGAAGCCCCTCAACACCTGCCTTTTCATCTATAGGAGGATGTGGCCATGGAGCAGGGCTTTGCTGCCTCAGAGCTGTGGAGTGTGCTGTGGCATTGTGTTGCTGCAGTGCTTTGCGTGGGCAGCAGCAGGACAGCACTGGAAGAGGACAGCCCAGG
The DNA here is from genome assembly GCA_013396635.1 of Penelope pileata. Lineage (NCBI taxonomy): Eukaryota > Metazoa > Chordata > Aves > Galliformes > Cracidae > Penelope > Penelope pileata. Next base: position 98,874 of record WBMW01002208.1, read on the forward strand.
GGCAGGCCACCCTGTGGCAGAGCCAGACTGGAGCCTTCTGTCCCCTCAAGGTAGGAGTTGTGGGGTGAACAGGACATCTGCCCTGGACCCTACTCCACATCCTGCCCTCAGGCTTGCCCACGTCTGTCTGTGTCAGCATCTGATTCCTAGGACCAGAGGGGTTCAGGGATTGTGCTTGAGGATTGCTGACCTCCTCCATGGAGTGAGGGCTGTCTGCAGCACAGACAGAAGGGAGGAGACTTTTCAGCCTTCCCTAGTTCTGCCCCTCTGCCATGCTGTTCTTCCTGCAGGCACACTGCTCTTCCTCAGCCTGGCCCTCTCTGTCTTCACTCGTGAGTCCCACCGGTGCCTGCCTCAGCTCACACAGTCCCACGGTATCCTCATGGTGACAATGAAGGCACTGCTGTCCCCTCGCTTCCTGGGATGCCTGGCACAGACGTGAGTTGGGAGGGCTGAGGTGGGCAGTGCTTGGCAGCTGATTGGGGCTTGGATATAAGCATGCAGGAGGCTGAGAAGTTCCTGACCTGGCATTTGCAGGGCATGGCTCACTTGCAGAGCCCCTCCTTAGTGCCTGGCAGGTGGAATGCTCTCTGTCTTGTCTGAATTTTTCTTTTTTCTCCTCATCACCTCTGTATTAAGCCCAGTTTCTCTAACAAATTCAGGCAAACAGGGGAAGATGGGGACACTGAGCTCGTCCTAGCTGTGGTGATCCAGGCCTGCCAGCTCCTCTGTTTCCCTTTTGCCGTAGATGTGGATGAAGACACCTTAGCATTGGTTGTGGAGGCAGTGAGAGACTCCCAGATCCCTGCCCAGCTGCTTCAGGTACCCTCTTGGCCCCTGTGTTTCTCTTCCCCTTCATATTCTGGAGACAACTCCCCACAATGCAGCTCCTGATTGTAGGGGAACTGTTAGGTCACGGCTTGAACTGGTGATTGAGCACCTGGTGATGGGGTGTGGATGGTTGGGGAGCACAGGCAAACTGTTTACAGCTGTGCTCCCCTGTGACAGGAAGGGGTGGACCTGGGGTGGGGTTGCCCCAGGCTTAGATAAGGACCAGCCAGACTGACAGATCAGGAGCTTGGAAAGAAGCAGCAGCACAAGGAAGGAGCTGAAGGGAGGAGGAAGTGAGGTGGAGTGGAGCCCCCAGCTCCAGATGAGACAAATGGCATTGTTAGATGAGAGAATTGGCCAAGTTGAGTGAGTTTAGAAATTTTTTTCTGCTACACCGATGTATGGCACCATCTCACACCCTGCTAGTACTGCCTATCTGTGCCCACATGGGGATGGTAGTTGGGTGCCATGCAGCCCTCAGGGCAGTGTGACTGGTGGCTGAGCTGCTGGCAGACCTCGGCTGCACTGTGCCTATGTGCAAGGAGAATGCACTCAGCACTGCTGTGTCTCCTTTCTCTGTAGGTCTGCTGTCACCATCTGCCTTTCTCAGACACCGAGCTCCCCATGAGCCTCTTGTGCCATCTCGTTGTGTCTGATGAGCAAGTTATAGACCAAATAGTAAGGGAGGCTGCCTCCTCGGAGCACATCATCACCTTCTTGACTACCATCTTGTTTTCAGAGAGCCTCACGCTCACAACTGACCTCCTGTCTCTCCTGACTCACGTGGCCCGGACCTGCCCGAGGCACCTGCCCTTCCTCCAGAAGGTTCTGGGGGGCTCAGATACATCCTGCCAGGTGCTGACCCACCTGCTGGGCTACAAGGAACACCCCGTGCGGGCCAAAACCTGCAACCTGCTGGGCAACCTGCTCCGACACAGCCACGGCTTTCCCCATGTGCTGCAGAGCCAGCCTGGCTTGCTGGAGAGCCTGCTGGTGTGCCTGGCTGACGAGGACGAGAGCGTGCGCAAGGCAGCCAGCTTCGCAGTGGGCAACGCCGCTTACCACGAGTCCTCCCCGGCAGGGACCCTGCGCAGGGCTGTGCCCAGGCTGACACGGCTGCTGTGTGACCGGCAGGCCAAGACGCGCCGCAACGCTGCCTCGGCCCTGGGCAACTTGGGCCGGCATTCGGCGGAGCTGGGGGACCTGCTGGTGGAGAGCGGGGCCCCCCGTGTCCTGCTGGAGGTGGCCTGCCAGGACCCCCAGGCCAGCGTGCGGGAGGGAGCCCTGGTGGCACTGCGGGCTGTCAGCCAGCATCCCGGGATACAGCAGGTACCAGCCCTCGCTTCTCACTGTGGGACAGCTGTGGTGGCATTGAGGGGACAACGTGGGGCTGCTGCTGATGGCTGTGCCTCTGCCCTGCAGGTGCTGCTGTCCCTGGGAGCTGGTGACAAGCTGGCTGCACTGGCCAGCAGTGAGGCTGCTGGCAGCCCCCGGCCTCCATCAGCACGGCACTGCCGGAAGCTCATCCGCCTCCTTGCGCCCCTACACAGCACCTGAGCGAGCAGCACTGTCCCAAAGGACCCAGCCTGTCCCCTGCCCCGCAGTGACAAGAAGAGCTGACGCCTGTGGTCACCCTGATGCCAGCACTGGGACAGGAGACTGCTTCTTCCTTGTGCCTTCGGCCCCAGACCTCAGTGAGACCCTGTGGCTGCCCCAGGGGAGCCTGCCCAGCTCCCTGGGCTGCTTGGGGACGGGGACATGCCCTGGGGGGATGGTGACGCTCCGTGTACTGTCACAGCACCCCTGAGCTGGGTATGGCACTGGGCAGAAGTGTCAGTGTGGGGCTCCTCCAGCACAAAGCCATGGTACCGGGAGCCATTCCCACGTGGGGCCTTTTTCGGAACAAGTGCCTGTGATCTAGAGGAACTGCCCCCTTATGAGCTGCTTCAGTCGCGCTGCTTGTTGCTGCAGGGCCTTGGCTGTGCCCTGCCACTGCTGTTTGTCCCCTTCGTGTCCCTCTGGCTGCTCCCCGCCCTGCCGCCAGGGGGCGCCGCGAGTTGGGTCGCGGTGCATGCCGGGAGCTGTAGTCCCGCGGGGGCTGCCGGGAGGCGCGGTCACGTGGCGGCACGGCGCCGCCCCGGATCCCCATGGTAACGGCGGGCTGTTCGCTGTCGGCGCGGGACGGGGTGCCGGCGGGCGGTGAGTACAGGCGGGACCTCTCGCCGCGCCCCTTCCCCCGGTGAGGAGCGAGCCCCTTTGGAACCCGGCCGCGTTTGGGAGCGAGCGGGGCCCCTGTTGCCGCTTCAAGGCCTCCCCCAGGGAAAGGCCTCCGCCCCGGCCCTGCTCCCCGCCTGTGGCTGCCGGGGCAGCTGTGCCCGGCACAACCGGCCCGGGGCTGTTCGGCGGCCCCTTCCCAGCTGGGCTCTGCGGGGTCTGTGTGTTTCGGGAGTGCTGGAAGAGCCCTTTCCCCAGGGAAGAGACTGCACCATGTACCAAAGGATTCCCCCGGGGGCTTTTTTTCCAGTTCCAGATACGTTTGGGGAAACAAATGTATGTAGAAAAGAGGCTGGACAAAGAACTGGTGTGTTTTGAACTAACTGACAGCTCTTGTTTCCTTGTTCACTGTTAATATTTCATACTGCGTTGCTCACCAGGAGTCTTCCATCCTTATTTCGTTCCTGTGGCTGGGCAGGCTGGAAGCAGAGCGTGCTGACTGCCTCCAGTTCCTGCTGCTGGCTGAGCTCTCCGTGGGCCTGGCTGTGCAACTCTGCGTAACTCTGCACTTTCCCTCTTGTTGTGAAGCTGGGTGAGGTGCTTTGGGCCTCTTCATATAAACAACCAGAGCTTTCAACACTGTGTGTTCTACCTGCTTGTTTTTAACCCAGCCTCATTTCCCTACTCTGGCTGTTGGTGTGATACAGCTGAGGGGTTGAGAAGGTACAGTTCAGGGCAAGGACTTCCCAGCCCCACTGCTGTGGAAATGCAGAGCTCTGTGCTGTCACTGAGCCCACTTTGGTGGCCTGGGCACCAGTGGGGATTGCTGGGAAAGCTCATGGAAATCCCTTGCCCAGCTTTTAGAGCTTCTGGGGTGGAGAGGCAGCCTTGCTGCTTGCCGCCAGTTCTGCTCCATGCTCTGGGCCTTTTGCCCTCTGGTGTCACAGCACGGGCAGCCCACTGCTTTCAGCAGCACCTGAGGCAAGCACCAAGCCAGCCCTTTATTTCAGCCTTCCCTCCATGATGAAGCCGCAGCTTTTCTGCCTAATCATGCTGGAGTTCCTAACCTCATCTGGCACCATGCTCTGACGTCCTAAAAGCAGTGAGAAACGTGCAAAGTCCCCTGTGACTCAAGCAGCTGAGCCCTCCTCACCCAGCCCATGTGTTGTACAGCAGCACTGACCTGTGCAGGGAGCAGCTGCTCACTTGTCCTGGGGTGAGTCTCGGTGGCAGCTGCCTGCCTCCCTGCTGCCTCATGGCTCTGAGTGCTCTGTGTGGTTAGAGGGTGGCTTTGGGAAGCAGTGTGCTTCTCCCAGCTTCTCTGTTTGGCATGGAGTTCATTGAAAGTGAGCAGCCCCGGCGTGAATGCAAAGCACTGACGCAATCCCTGGATGCAGGTGGAATTTGCTGACAGGCCCTTGTTTTGAAATGGATGTTGGCTTTAAATCCTGTTTGTATCGCCTTGTTGTTAACTCTCTTGCTCAAGCATTAGTGAAAAGCCACAGAGCTTCAGGTGAGGGATGTGGTGTGAACCTGATTTCCTTTAGAAAAAGATTTTATCTTTTCTGGCTGTAAAGAACAGGCTGCAAGAGTGCCCTGTGATGCCATAGAAACTAATAGCAAATCACACTTGTCTTTTTTTTTTTTTCCTTTCCCCTCTCGTGACTTCTGGATGCATGAGGCTGACAGCACTTTATCAGGTCAGCTTGCAGCCCATACATTTGCAAGCTCTTGTTATTTTAAGCATGTCACCACAGCTGAGTTCAAAATAACCTCCCCAGTCAAACTCCCGTGACGGAGGCTCTTTGTGCACTGGGGCTGTTGGGGGCTCAGCCTTTCTCTAGAACCAGAGCTGAGGAGAGCTCAGCATTGCTGTGGAGGGGTCGGGCTGGGGGAAGCTCTGCTCTACCGATGACCCCAGTGTGACATTTGTCAGGGCTGTGGTGACATTCCAGCTGATGTCCTGGAGCTCGTGAGCAGGCTGGGCCATGATGAAAGGTGCAAGCTGAATAGCTGTGAGCAGGTGCAGCTGTACAGTCACGGTAACAGTGACAACCTTGGCCTCTGTATTTATTGCGTGTCAATAAATCCAAGCCAAAATCCATTAATTACTAGTAATGATGTTTAGGTTTGACTTCCAGCCCTGCCAGTTCGCCCTGGGAGTAGAGCTGGCCTTTTCCCAGCTCATGTTTGCACAATAAAATTTCCGAACGCAGTTACGCTGCTGTTGCGGGTGCCAGCAGGGACTCCTGCTCCTTTCCTGTGGGGTTGGGTTGGCAGAAGCAGTGACTGCACCGAGCTGTGGCCTCCTTCCCAGCCAGACCCCTGGCACAGGTGAGTTAAACCTAAAGGGGAAACATCACTGATGGTTTTCCAGCGGTGATGCGATGCCTGCCCAGAGCCAGCGAGACAGGAGCCCCAGCTTGTCCCGCAGTCTCTGGGGATGGGGGTGGATGAGAGGTGCTGTTTGGGAACAGGGCCCAAGGAAGGAAATGTCAAGGCAAGGTGCCTGGCTGGCGGGGCACAGAGCCGTGCTGTGGGCAGCTCAGTGCTTGGCAGGCACCTTCCCTGGGACCAGTTCCCCCTGTGCTGCCTCTCCAGGAGGTTTCTCTGTCAAGCGGGATAATGCAGGGCTTGGAGTTCCCCTGGCTTAAACTCTGTGCCTTGGAGTTAGGAAACAAATCTCTATGGTCTCCCAGCATGGAGGAATGCTTGGGAGAGACTTAGTGCCCATCACTGGGGCTTTGTCCCCCCACATTGGTGCATCTCCTCGTCCTGCAGCTGGTGTGTAAGCTGCTGGCGTGATCCACGTCCCTTGTTACATCTCTATCAGGACAAACTGCTTTTATTTTTACAGTGGGATGAGGCGGGCATAGCTGTAAAGCCTGGTGGAGATGAGGCACAGGTGGCTCTCGCTGCAGGCTTTTTGCAAGGTCATGCATGGCTGGGTGAGAGCAATGGCCAAGCTGCCAGCACGTGTGGTGGCCCCTCGGTGACAGTCCCCTGCAAGCAGGGATGCTGGGGACGCTTCCATTCACCTCTTGATGTTTTCATTTCAGTTTTTCACCCGTTTGCCCCGGTGTGCTGGGCTTTGGGGTTGGAGTACACTTGTAATCTGGGCATGTGGGCACCGAGCCTGGGCTGCTTGTTTACAGGGGGAACTCGAGCTGGGCGGGTGGCGGCATCTGAGCGCAGCCTCTGTGCCCTGTGCTAATCGCCGTGAATGTCACAACACGGCCGCTGCAGATCGGGTGACATGACACAGCCCACTCCTGTAGGGCATGCAGGGGTGTTGCTGGTGAGCAGTGTGGGGGGCTGTTCACATCCTGGTGCTTGTCAGCCTGCTCGGCTCTGAGTGGGACGTGGAGCTGCCCTTGCGTTTGGGATTTGATCCTAAAGCTGGGGGCACGGAGAGAGGTCAGAGTGAAGTGTCCCTGGGTTAGCAGGGTTCTGGTGGTATCTCTGCTGCCTTCTGTAGTGAGGAGAGGTGACACAGCCCTGGGCATGGAGCAGAGCTGAGCCCTTCTGTACCTCCTGGCAGGACAGCAGCTCCTACTGAGATCATACGGTTCCTGTAGGAGTCCTAGAGGACATTTCCATCTCCTGCAACATCTGACTGAGGTGCTGCTGGCCTGGTCTGAGCTTGTACTGGAGATGGGGGCCTCTGTGGGGTGGAGGTGGGCCTGACCCAGCCCCATGGCGGGCCTGAACTGCTCTCACAGTGCTACAGAACAGCTCTGGGGTCTGGGAGCTGCATTTCAACTGCTGCAGCCCACGCTTGATTTTCAGGTGACAAAGGAGTATGTGCATTGCAAGAAAATTAAGGGAGTGGGGGGATGGTTAATGCTCCGCTTACCCTTTTCTACTTTTTTTTTTGTTTTCCTTTAAGCCTTGAAAGCCTGTGAGAGCTGAAAGGTTGAAGGCAAAGAAAACCAACAATTCAGCCTGCTCAGGATGCAATTTCTTATCGCAGCCGTATCCGGGGCCCCTCCAGGCATGTGTTAAAGCAAGACAAATACCTGGCACGTAGTTTGTTTTCCTCTTCCCCTTCTCCCCAGGCAAAAGGATCATACAGGTGTGGTGCAAGAGCTTTAGGAGGATTTAGGACACCTACATTCAAGCAGTGTTGTGGTCTGCTGGCTACTCCTTGCAAGAGACTTTTTTCTGTAGGGCTGTGATTAGGAGAAATGCATGTGCAGGCAGTCTGTGCTGCAAACCGAGGTGCTGGTGTTAGTTAGAACTGCCCCGTGTTTTCTCTTTGCAGCCTTCTTGCTCCTGAGCTCTGTAAGGGTGCCCTTGGTTCTTGCTGAGCTATTCTGTAGGGTTGCAAAAGTGAGAAGCTTGCTCATTCTAAAAGCAAAGACTGTGTGACCTTGGGAGCTGAAGCTCTAAGGGAAGGAGGAAAACAAGAAACGTTCTGGGGCTGGCTGTGGAGCCAGGAGAGCTGCCTTGCCTTGCCAGGCTGGCAGTGGCAGCCAGAGCAGCCTTTGCTTTTACAGAGTCAAAGCTTTTGTGTGCACGGGACTTTTTCCTGGGCCCTTTGTAAGTTGTCCTTCATGCCCTCTGGTGTGAAGTGAGATGCCAGCACTTGCTTTGCTGTGGTCTGGTCCCAAGACCTTGGGGGAGCTTGACTGGTGGAGGGAGACGGTTTTTCATCCTGCCTGGTGCCCTCTTGGCAGCAGAGCTGGGCCTGGCCCTTGAGCCTAGTTATGTTGGTAGTGGGACAGAGGCATCCTCTATGGGGCCGGCTCTGCTGTGGGGTGGGAAGGAAAACCGTTGTGCTCCTGAAGTCATTGTGTTTCACGCTATCTTCTCGTTCCACAGGCCAACAAAGATGCTGCTGTAGATGACAGGCTTGCTCTTGCCACATGTGCTATGGCTCTACATGGCCTCTGCAGGACCACAACGCAATAACCTGGGCCCCCAACAGGAGAAGAGCTTTGGCCTCAGGACAGACGCCCTTCCAGCAGAACGAGCACGGCCGTGCCAAGCCTGGTGCCTCACCCCTCAGCAGGCAAAACCCATCTGGACTTTAGAGAGGCAGCATGTGAGCGCTTCCCAGGACCGCAGCCCACCCCCCTCAGGGATCCCTTTGCAGCAGTCCTGCTTCTTGTACCCACCTGCACCATGTCCCTCACACCCCGGTGAAAGTGCCCAGCCCTGCCCAGAACTGTGTGGGAACACGCTGCTCTCTCAGCACTCCTGCCTGAGAGCCAAACCCTACCACGTCCCTTCCCGAAGCCCCCAAGCTGCCAGCTCTGCCACGGGACGGGCGATGTCTTCCTTGCTGCTGGAGCCCTGCCTGCTGCCTGTGCTGCCTGAAGAGCACGCGAAGCTGGGAGTGAAAGGCTCTGCCCTCAGCTCAGGTAGGCAGGTTTCCAGTTCCTGCAGACCAGTGCTCAATAACAACTCCTTCCTACAGCCAAGCAGTGCTAAAGTGCCTTTGCTGCAGTCACCGGAGATCAAGAAACTGAAGAACACCCCCACATGTCCCACCACCTCACGGCCCTGCCCCAGGGCTGATGGGGAGTGCTCCCCCATCAGCACTGCAGTGCAAAGCAGTGACCAGGAGCAAACCTCCAGCCCCTCTGCCACCCTTGTGCCCAGCAACGTGAGCCTCAGGAAGGAGCTGTGCTCTTGGCCACTGGGGGACACTGAGAGGAGAGTGTGCAGCATAAGTGAGAAGGAGCCAGAGATCAACCTCCCAAAGGCTGTGCAGCAGTTGGTTGGACAGACTGCCACCTGCAATGGCTTTGGGCACCAAGGCAAAAGCTCTGATCGTAGGAGCGTGGGCAGCTTATCCAGCAGGAATGGGTCAGGGCATCATGTCATAGCACAGCTGACTCCAGAGGAAACCATCGCTCCCCTGAACTTAGAGATGGGTAGCCATTGCCTTAATGGTAACTCCAGCCTTATAGGCACTGATGGTGCTGTTGTCTGCACTAAACGCATCAGCGTTCATCTCCTGGCCTCTCGCTCCAGCCCTCCTGGCCACAGCTCTGACCACCAGCCTGGGAGCACACTGACCCTGCACAGCAGAGAGAGGAGGACGAGAGCAGAGCCGCAGCACCTTGCTGCCATCTCCGAAGTGGCCACTCAGATGTCCACTATCCAGCTGGAGAAAGAGGAGAAGTGGGCCCACACGGTGCTCCCAATACAGCCTGAGTGAGTAAAGCGGGGGGAAAGTGAGAGGCTGTGGGAAGCTGGGCTGGGCTGGCCTTCACCTCCATGCATATTGGGAGAGGATATGCTATGGGCACCGCAGGGGTGCCCATCTGGGGAGCCTTCCTTCAACCCTAGTTCACGCAGGCCCTTGCAGTGGCTCTGAGCCTTCTCTCTGATGTGATGTCCTTTATCCCAGTGTCCCTGCTGGAGAGTCACTGCTGGAGCTGAGCCATCCCCAGGACGATGTGGAGGAGGAACTTCCTGATGGCCTGGACGAGAGCTGCTGTCCAGAGGAGGAAGAGGACAGTGAGGACAGTGAGTGCCTGTTCCCTGGGGAGGGCTGAGCTCTATGCCTCTGGGATGAGGAGAGCAGGGACTGTTTAGGAACAAGGTGTGAGCACAGCAGGAAAACTGTGGCTGCACCCTGTCTTATGTTCATGCTGTCAGTTTGGGATGACCTAGAGATTGTGCTGAACCCGAAATCAATTTAGCAGCAAGGAGAAGCTGTGTGGGTTCATCTGGGGGATGGGCTGGGGTTTAGCACCAAAACTAGCCCAGCTCCTCTCTGTGCAAAGGGCTGTCAACTCCACCCCTGCCCTGTGCTTCATACTACCAGTTGGCAGGTGAAACTTGGGGTCCGAGGCTTTGGAGCAGCTGGAAAGGGTCTGTCCCCAGGATCATTTTTCTCTCTTCTCTCCTGCAGGTGATTCAGATGCTTCCTCTGTCACTGGCATGTCATCTACTCGCCCTGTGGCTCTTGTATCCAGGTTAGTAGCTGTAAATAGTGCACTGCAGGTTGGCATCTTTGTCCATCTTTGCTTCCTCTGGTGGCAGAGGAGAACTGTAGCATACGAGGGAATAGAGTGAATATAGCAGCCAGCTTCCCAACCAGAATGAGCTTCCTGAAGACCAAAGCTACAGACAGTAGCCTGTGGAATGCTGAGGGTGCATCCACCACAGCAAAACAGGGGTCTTAATTTCACTGCCACTGCCAGTTGGTGGCTTAGATTTATTGGATTACGTTGTGATCTTGCAGTGTCATTGCTGTGCAAATGGAGCAGCGTGGAGGCACCCTGGGCCAAGAGACTGCCAACAGCTCGTGTCTCAGCATTGCATCCTAGAAACAAGTCCCATAGGATGGGTTTTTCTTTAGCTTTTAGAAAGGGGTTTCTTTGGGGGTGGTTTGGTCATCTGAGCCCTGCCTCTGACTCTTGGCAGACCTTTGTGGGGTCTGTTCTGGTCCTTGCAGCTGTGCTGCCCTTGCACTGTGTCTGCCTCAAGGCTTTGCTCTCTGCCTGACAAGATGCTGCTTTCTGTTATGTCATAACATACCTTGATAACGTACCTTGGAGAGGAGTAAGGCTTCCTGCAAGCAAGTGTTGAACTTCAGGGTGCTGCAGGCCACAACTCTGTGCAGGCTGTTTGTTGGGCTGACTTTGAAGCCTTTACAGCTGCCTCCTGCCTTTGGTTTCTGTCATGGGTCAAAAATAGTTTTGTGCCAGGGAATTTTAGTCCATATAATTTATTGCCAATTAACAAATGTAATTTTGTATTGGGGAAAAAAATATATAAAGCTACAGAAAAAACACTTCAACTTCTCTCTGGATGCTTCTTCCTCCTTCCTAGTCTCTACCCTCCCACTGTGGACTGCACTCAGTCCCCTCAGTGTAGCAAGGTGTGGTGAAGGAGGTAGGGGCTGGCGTTTTGTTATTCCTCCTTTACCCTTATTGGGATTGTTGCAGCTTAATCCTTACCCTTCTGGCTGGTTCTTTGTTGATGTGTGTTACTGAGACAGCTACCTCACCTCCTTCCAGAAGTTACCTGCACCCCCACTTGCTACCAAACCACTGCCAGTTATGCCTCATGCATCCCAGCCCTCACCTCTGCAAAACACTTAAGGGCTTCTATTTGAATATACGTTCATTATAAACTCTACTTTTAGCATCATCACGTGTGATTCATTTGTGTAGCAATAGATGTGTTATTAATTCTGTGCTTTCTCCCAGACATTAGGGATTGATATGGTAAGAAGGTGTACATACACTCAATAAAACTTCACCCTTCTCCCCTACAGCAGACCAAAACGAGGGTAACAACAGCTTCAACGTGTATGCGTTGCCATCTTCACCCTGTGTTCCTGTGGACCAGGTTGTAGGGTTTATTGTGTAACTCCACCTCTTGTCTCTGCAAAATGCTCAAGGAGCTAATAACACTTGGCACACGCATTTGTTGCAAACTCCACCCCTTGTCTGCAGACTGGTTACTGGCTTTTACGCCCACTGCTTGTACCGCATTACAGTGATGCAAATTCCTGATACCATGATCAAGGCTCCTGGAGCTGCAGGTCTGGCCCACCTCACATCTGCTGTGGACTGATGTCCCTGCATCTACTGTTCTCTTTTAAATATGCTTTTGCAAAGGCACCAGAAACTCATCTCGTTGGTTCGTGGCAGCTATGGACAATGCAGTCTCTGAGCACACATGAGTTTATGGTTGTTGAGATGCAAACTAGCCTCAATGTGACTGCACATGTAGGTGTTCCCTGAGATGTTTTTCACCTTTAGCCAACTGCCTTCTGTTTCATCTCTCCTAGGAAACGCACCGGATGCCTGGCCCAGCCCACTGAGGATGAAGAGAAAGTGCTCAAGCCAGCTCTTGTCTGCAGTTTATTCCCCAATGTGCCTCCAACCATCTACTTCAGTACTCGGGATGAGAGAGGTGAGCTGGGATGTGTTGCCGTACCGTGTTCCAGTATCCTGGATCTCCTCTGGCCATTGTGTCTTCTGCTCCACGCTAGTTCTGCAAAGAGGGTTACACATCCTCCCTGCAAGGCCTGGTGGCTGTGCAGTGGAACATAAGAATTGCTCTGGATGCAGCTGTAGGAAATTAAGGTATTGTTTGGTTTCCTTCTGTCCTTAACTTTTTGTCTTCCTAGTGGAAAAGCTGCCTTGGAAGCAGAGGAAGCTGCTGCGATGGAAAATGTGCACAGTCACACCGAATATCGTGAAGCAAACCATTGGCAGATCTCACTTCAGAGTCAGCAAAAGTAAGTTGTGGGAGGCTGGCAGCATCTGATACGTCGTGTCCTCCCTCGCCTCCAGCCTGTGGGTGTGAGAAGGCAGACAGCCTGCAAAGAGCAGAACAGGAGCGATACAGGCTCAGCACTGCAGTGTGCTGGGTTCCTGCTTCTACCATTCCGACCTGCAGTATCTGAGCTTTTGGTGTCCTGGCAGAGCCCAGTCTCCCTTTTGGCTTGTCACTGGCATGGACCACAGGGACGTAATCCTCAGTTGTCAGGAGCTGGGCAGCACGTGAGGCGGCAGAGCTGCGCTTTGGCTTGCATGAGCTGTGCCTCTAGATGGTGCTGCCACTCTAAGGAGACTGGCACTCTTCTGGTGCCAACAGCAGCACCACTGTCCCTTTCTCCCCATATACTGGGGAAGAAACCATCCTTCACTCTGACTGTAGCTGTGAAGTTCTCTGGGTTGGGATCTTGGCACTGAAGAGATGGGTAGGGAAGGGCTGGGGAGGCACTGAAAATTCACAGCTGGGATCCATACCCTGGAGTGTGATCTTCTAACAGTGCTTAAAGGACTCCTGTGTGTATCAGGAGACCTCTGCTCAATTCATTTTGGGGCTATAATGGGACTTGTAGGGCAGACCGAGGTGTAGAATGTCTTGCAATCCTACACATCCCTCTGCAGGGCAGAGCTGATTAGCTAACTGCTTCACTCACCTGCTGGAATACAGGAAGGTAAGGATGCTGGGGGGAGTAAAGCTATTTCTCTGACCTTCTGTCTGCCCAGATCCTTGCACCAGTCCTGCTTGTGGGGATGTGACCACCCCCTGGTTAACTGGATCCCACTCACAGCCCTGGCTTGGCAGCTTTGCGGTTGTTTTTCAGTGTGATTGCTTGTGCTCTTGCTGTGCACTGTCCTTGGCACACTTCTACCAGCCCCAGGAAATGGGATGCTGTTGGGTTCAGAGGGTGTCGTGGGTGGCAGGGTGCTCAGTCACGGGCTTCTGTTTTCCCTGCAGAAAGCAATGACTGGCTGGGTTGTTGGGGCCACCACATGAAATCCCCCGGCTTCAGAGCCATCAGGGAGCACCAGAAGGTAGGAGATGTTTTGTGCTGTCTTCATGTGTGTGGAGATTGTGCTGGGAACAGTTTGAGTGTCTTCCCTTCAGGGCAAGGCATTTGCTGTGCAGGCTGTCCTTGCAGTGTCCCTTTTGCTGCCTGGCACCTGGTATCTCTGTGCTGGGAGATGAGCTGAAGAGACAGGCACACACGGGAACTGGGTGAAATCTCTGCTGTGAGCATGGCTCTTGTACAGAGCAAGGCTATAGATAAGTTGTGTTCACTTGTGGCTTCATCTAAACACAGCTATTGTTGTTTAAAGTAATCTTTTCACTGGCAGAGCTGAGTCAGAACTGCTTATCACTGCAAAGTTTTGGGAGCAGGTGGGTCCTGCCTTGGTGCAGTCCTGGGAGGGGAGCAATGAGGTTGTGACTGTGCACTGGGTTCAGAGGTGTATCCCCTGGCCAGGAAGTGGTGTGGGGAGGCAGGGACATCTCACAGGATCTGGGTTCCTTTCCAGCTAAACCACTTCCCTGGTTCATTTCAAATTGGGAGAAAGGACCGTCTGTGGCGCAACCTGTTGAAGATGCAGACTCGCTGTGGGAAGAAAGAGTTCAATTTCTTTCCTCAGTCCTTCATCCTGCCCCAGGACATCAAATTACTCAGGAAAGCGTGGGAGGAAGGAGCTAGTCACCAGAAGTGGATTGTGAAACCAGTAAGGGAAAAGTAGTTCTTAGTGCCTTGTCACAGTGTAGCTGCAGGGAGAAGGTCTGATCTGCTCTTATTTTGCAGCCAGCATCAGCAAGAGGCATTGGCATCCAGGTTATCCACAAATGGAGCCAGCTACCCAAAAGGAGACCGCTGCTGGTCCAGAGGTGAGTGAAGGAAAGCAAGGTCTGTCTGGCAGGTGAGCCAGCTTCAGCTCTGCTGTGATCCCACTCTCACTGCTTTGAACTCTGGGGTTCGGCATCTTTGGGGTCAGGTGAACCCTATCCAGCACCCACAAGCACACTGGGAGGATAAGTCCTGGGGAAGTGGTGGGAATTTTCAAAGATTTGTTCTTGCCCAAGTTAGAGCAGGGCAGTGAGAGCTTATTTTTGTGTTGGATATTGGTCAAAGGATTCTCCTGAAATAAGAGACAATCTTGAAAATTTCTTTCCCCTTTTGCAGGGAATTGATACAGCTCATCTTGGTTTGTGTCTGTTTTCTTGTGAGGACAGGAATACTGTCTGGTGTTTGACAGACAGGGAACTGCTGTGCTGGCTTATCTGTTCTCCTCATCTGCTTCCTACATATTGATCTTTCCAATGGATAATGATGAACTTTTGGGGTGGGCTGAAAAATTATTTGAATGAAAACTTTCAGCTGTTTCTGCTCACTGAACCAAACCATCCATGGCCTTAGATGTTCCCAAATACTGTGATCTGTCTTGTAGGTACAGAAGAGCTACTGTGCCTTACAGCTGGGGAAAATCTCTTCAAAATGGGACTGAACAGAAAGCAGCACTGTCCATGTGCTGCTGGATCTCCCCTGCATGGGGGAGCTTTTCTCCCTCTCATTTTGGCTGCGTTGCACTTTGATTGCAAATGCTGTGCAAAAGGGCTTCACCCGGTCTCCAAGTTGATGCCTGTTTTTGCCAGGCCTTCTGAGATGGGGACAAGAGGTGCTCCTGCACACAGAAATGGTAACTTTGTCCTGGTGCTTGCTTCCCTTTGCAGATATCTGCACAAACCCTACCTCATTGACGGGAGGAAGTTTGACCTGAGGATTTACGTTTATGTCACTTGCTACGATCCCCTCAGGGTCTACCTGTTCAAGGATGGATTGGTTCGCTTCGCTAGCTGCAAGTACGTTGTGCAGCAGAGTGGTGCTGGGTGCTGAGGCCACGTGTGCCTCTGGCACTCACCTCAGCTTGGGCAGGAGGCAGTCACCCTGGGTATGGTGGATGCTCAAAGCTCTAGCTTGCTTGCTTAAGCAGCAGTCAGGAAACACACAGGTTCACTGCAGATGATAGTGTTGAAAGGGAATGTGAGAGGATGCTTTGTTCATCCACTTTTCCCAAGGCAAGATCAGTTAGGGTAAAGCAATGCTTGAAACATGCAGTCTGTGCTTCAAGTTGACACACCAGAAATTGAGATATTTCATCCAGTTTTGACTATATTGCCTTGGGCTGCTGCAGTACTGTCACTCCTTTTACCCAGTGATGCTCTGGCCTTTTCTTTAGGACCCGTGAGGCTGGGATTGCATCCCAGGGCAGCCTGTTCTGTGCCTTATCCTTTGTCCTGTCAGCTCTGGGTCCATAGGGACAGAGATTGTGGAGGCAGCCTTCTTCCAGGCCCCCTGGGAAAGGGCAGCAGCAGAGTTGGTGGGTGGCCATGCACAAAGGTGGTGGCTGAGATGAGAACAGAGCTTCTGCTTGCACCGTGGATCTGGGGGCAACCAGTTCAAGTTCAGACTGTTTGTGCTGCTGTCATTTCCTCTAGGTACTCCTCCTCAATGAAGAGCCTCAGCAACAAGTTTGTTCACTTGACCAATTACAGTGTGAACAAGAAGAACACCGAGTACAAGTCCAACTCGGATGAGACTGCTTGTCAGGGACACAAATGGTAGGTGTTGTGGGGGGGAGCTTTCAGTGCACGGGGACAGCTTTCTTTTCTCTAAGTCAGCCTTTTTTCAGCAAAACTTGAAGGTGCTTCCTTCATTGTCCGCCTCTGCTTGGGGAAATGAGGGCAGCAGAGTGATTTTTGCATGGGTTACCACAGAGTCTGGGTTCTCCCTGTGGTTCAATGGAGATCATCCCAGTCCAGTGGCTGGCACCTGCAGGTCTGCAGCCAGTCCTGGCCCTCTGAGTCCCGCTGTAGGCTTGTTAATTACAGGGGGCTGCCACTCCTTTGGCCCGCCCTGGAGACTTCTGCTGGCTTGTGACACATCCTGTCCACTGCTGCTTCAGCTGTGGCTGCTGCCTGCGTCTGTGCCGTTCCCTGTTTCAAACTGTTCTCATCTGTGCTCATCTATCTTCTTGCCCTAGTGTGGGATTGATGGGATGTGGATAAGGCTGAGTCTGATTTTTTTTTTTTTTTTTCACTGTTAGAAATTTAATAGGTGATGCTGATGCTTAAATTAGCTAGATGGGAGCCTCTGCCCATTGCACTCTTGACTTCTGTGTGGAGCCAGAAAAGGGGGCAGTTCTAGTGCAAAATAGCTAATTTGTGTGCTATTTGGAGCATATGGGATGTGGTGCTGAGGAGCAGTGGTGCTGTCACTTCAGAGGAAGGCTGCAGGCTTACAGAAGTTTCTGTTCCTGCTGTCCCATGGGTGGACTGATCCAAGTACTCAGGCACTTGTCTCTGATTCCACAGTGGTGTTTAAACTCTTAAAAATAGTGCAGGATAGAGTTCTCAATTCATGGGCCTGCACTGGTCTGCCTCACTTCAAAGGGAGCTGCAGAAGGTGGTTTGCTGTAATAGGATTGCTTTCTGAGACCTAAATCTGCTGCACAGTGGTCTGTCTGTTCCTCCATGGGTACATGGAGAAGGGTCTGCTGCCCCCCAGCAGTTGCAATCCCATGGGAGTGGGATCGTGTGGTTTTTTGGTACTGCCATGCAAGTCAAAGCTTGCTGCTCCCACGTTAAAGATGAGTGGCTGTAATCAACTCCATCTTGTATGCAGGAAGCGTGACCTTTGGATTCCTGGCCATTAGCCACACAGTCTCATTTAAGCAACATCTGAGCATCCTTGGCTCAGTGTCAGAGTAACTTGCAGCTCTTGTGTGGTGTGGGAAACTCCTATAAAAGCAGAGACACTCTTCCCCCACCATCTTTTTTGCCAAATTTATTTTAAAAAATTTCTCCACCCCCAAAGCTTCAGTGAAATGACTGCAGTTAAATGGTTTATGGGGGGGGGGTCTTGCTGGATTCCTGGTGAGCTGCTTTGCAGTGCTCCTGGGGAAGGCCTGTAAGAAGGGGAGGTTTGCTAAGGACACGAAGGGGGCGGGAAGAGAAGATCTGGGGCTTGGGCGTACCTCACTCGTGCTAATTTGGGACTTACTGCTCCAGTGCTGGGACAAGTCCATGACAGATTTATGGTTCTGGTAGCTTGGTCCTGCAAGAACAGGGGCCAGGCTGGGGAGAATTGCAGCCAGGAGTTGAGTGGTTTGAGGATGGCTGTGGTCAGAAAAGGTAGAGTTATGCCCCCTGGCTTGCTGCTAAGGAAGAGCTTTGTCAAGGCTCCCTGCTGCTGCTGTTCTCGCTTCCCTAGCAGGGCTGGGTGGCATAGGGCTACAAACCCATCTCCTTTGCTTTCTGTCTCGCAGGGCGCTCAAAGCTCTCTGGAATTACCTGACCCAGAAGGGAGTAAACAGCGAGGCCATATGGGAGAAGATTAAGGACATCGTTATCAAAACCATCATTGCGTGAGTCCTGGCACCCCTTGCTCTGTTCCTGGCTGAAGGGAGCACCCCTGGCCCCTCTGGCTTTCCAGCCCCCTCTCAGCCTGGTCCTTCTGCTTTTAATCTAAATGCTGCCACTGCTGTTGGCTTCAGTGTATCTCTCTAAATCCTTTATTTCATCATTTTACCTGCATTCTTGCTGCTGTAGCTGCAAATCATGAGTAGACCTTACACTTCCTGGATGCCCTGGCAGTGCAGTGGGGAGGACCAGGAGGGTGCAGCGTACCTGGCACTCTGCCCCCCTTGCACCCACTGCACTGCTTGTGCAGGATGCCTCAGAATGAAGGTCCCTTGGTGCTGGGTGAATCTCATGTTCAGAAGTGGATCCTGTCTGACAGAGGCCAGGGTGGGGGAGATGCTCAGGACCTGGCGCTGGATTCATGTGAAGTGCAGCAGCAGCTCGCAAGCCTGCTTTGGTCTTTCAGCCCATCCATTCCCACAGCATGTGGCTGTGTGCGCTCTCAGAACCAGCAATGTGCTGTGAACAGTCAGATCTCATTTCCAACAGAGAGACAGCAGAGAATTTTTTCTCTCGGCTTGCAGATCTGAGCCCTATGTGAACAACCTGGTGAAGATGTATGTGCGGCGGCCGTACTGTTGCCATGAGCTCTTTGGGTTTGATATCATGCTGGATGAAAACCTCAAGCCCTGGATCTTAGAGGTCAACATTTCCCCGAGGTAAAGCAGCTTTTCCTCCAAAGTCTGTCTCTGAGCCTGTGAAGGTGGATGACAGCTTTTCTTCTACCACAAAGTAAATTTGGTCTGTGATGTCCCCTGCACTGAAAGACTGTGTGCTTTGAAGCCTCCCTCTCCCGATTGCAGGAATCAAAGTCCTCCCTATCTACAAAGCAGCATCCATCTGCAGCTCAGAAACCTTTGCTGGGCATGCTCCAGCTAGAGCCAGGGAATAGTACATGGGGGGGAAAAAAAAAAAAGGAAGGCTGAAGAAGTATGTGTCATGTAGGGAATGGGTGACGGCAGAGATTTCTTTGTGTGGGCAGAAGTGTTCAGCAGCTCTGCTGCCTCATGCACCATTCATTCCTCTCTTGCTTGTTGCCTGGCTCCACCTGGCCATGTGGTCTCAGCTGCTGGGGCAGGGCTGGGAGCTGTGGTGTGCCTCAGCACAGCTTGTCCTGCCTGCAGGAGTGAATAGGCATGAGCTGGACACAGCAGGGATCCCAGGCAGGGCTCTGGGGTTGGATTTGCCTATTTCCAGCAGCCCTGTGAATGGAAGTACAGAATGGAAGTTCTGATGGGGTATGCTCCTTAGGGAATGATCTCAGGGCTGTGGGGCTCAGTACCTCTGTTCTAGCACTCAGACTGCTGTGATGCTTCCTTCCTGCAGCCTCCACTCCAACTCCCCTCTGGACGTAAGCATCAAGGGCCAGATGATCCGGGACCTACTCAACCTCGCTGGCTTTGTTCTGCCCAGCATGGACAGCATAGCCTCAAAGCCTCAGACTAGAAGTGACTCCACCTGCAGGTCAGCCCTGTTCTCTTTCAAAGCAGAAGGGGCAATGCAGACTTTTCTCTTGGGGGATTTCATCTGAGAGCTGCTTTCAGCACAACAGATGGTGGTTTCTGTGCTGTCAGGAGCCTGTGCTTGCTGGTCCTTCAGCTGAGTGTCTGAGGGACTTGCATCATTGCCCAGATATTTGGTTCCTGCGGTCTCATCAAGGCAGAAGGATTTATGCCTGATTTACAAGTCCATAGTTGGAAGTGAGGCCAGGTCAGGGCAATTCATGCTTGCTCTGCAGTTAGTCAAGTCCTCCTTCGCCCTGCCAGAACTAGCATGATGCTGAGCCACGCTGCCTCTCCATCTGCTTTGAGGGCTGGTTGGCTGTGTTGGGGCTGGATCCACTTACCCCATCCCCCAGAGCTGACATGCTGCTGACTTGAGCAAGAGGAGCACCTGTTATTTTGCAAAGGCTGGAGCAATCTGTTCCTTAGACAGAATTACAGGTGTCAGAGGATGTAGACCCGCAGTTGTGGGTGTGCAGTTTTGTCTTGCAAAAAATGAATGCTTTTTGCATCAGGCTGATTTCTGGATGTGTGTCCACTCAGGCCCCCTTTTCTTTCTGTTTCACCACAGCTTGGGCTTTGACTGGTTTCAGAGCTGGTGCTGTGTGGGAAGGAGCCAGTCCTGTTCCCTGCAGCAGAATGGCTGCTGTCTGTACATCACTGAAGGTGCAGCTTGCTGGGGTGAGCACCAGCATGCAGTGATGTATGGACACATAAGAAGATGGGACTCCTGCCCTCTGCCTGCTCTGTGCCTTCAGCAAAGGGAGAGGCTTGGAGCACAGGCCCATTCCAGCCCAGGGAGCTCTCGCCAGTTTGTCTGTGACACTTTGATAACAGGCTCGTTTGCAGTGATGAAGGGCAGGTGTCCTTAGAAGGACCTGCAGGGGATTAACCAGATTCTTAACATGGTTCAGATGATGCATTACCAGAGTTCCTGCATCCAGAGACAAGTTTGCTTAACTTTATCTCCTGCCCTGGGAAGGGGTGTGTGGTTATTTTGTTTTTGTTTTGTTGTTTTTTTTTTTTTGCATATAGGCACCTCCACTATGAGGACAGGCTGAGGGAGCTGGGTGTGTTCAGCCTGGAGAAGAGAAAGCTGTGGGGAGACCTCATTGCAGCCTTCCCAGTATTTAAAGGCAGATTATGAACAGGAGGGAAATCAACTTTTTACAAGGGTAGATAGTGATAGGACAAGGGGGAATGATTTTAAGCTGAAGGAGGGAAAGTTTAGATTAGATATCAGGGAATTTCTTTACTGAGAGAGTGGTGAAGTGCTGGTACAGGCTGCCCAGAGAGGTTGTGGCTGCCCCATCCCTGGAGGTGTTCAAGGCCAGGTTGGATGGGGCCCTGGGCAGCCTGAACTAGTGCCAGATCTGGAGATTGGTGGCCCTGCCTGCAGCAGTGGGGCTGGAGCCTGATGATCTTTGGGGTCTCCTCTAACCCAGGCCATCCTATGATCCTGTGATAATTCCAGTAGTCTTGTGTGTTCCCAAGAACCATGCAGTGCAGCCTCAGGGCTGTGCTCTCTCTGTTTGGATCTGTGCACTACTAATCGTTTTTGTGGCAGAAGAACAAGTTAGCTTTGATATGAGTGTTAAAAGGTGTTGGACAAGTAGCTCCTAGCCTCTGGCATCCCCAGATGGTTCATTTGGGTGCTTAGAATAGTTTAGATGCTTGTTGGTCAGATCGTACAAAAGGCCAGGATCTCCCATGGCATGTGGAACCGGAGGTGATTTGAAGCTTGGGAATTCTCGGTTAATGCATGACGAAGTCGTTAATCCAACAGTGTTCTCGTTCCTTGTACAGTACCAGTCCCAAGTGCTAGTGCACCTGGGGCTGTTGTAGTTAGGGAGCTGCATCTCAGGTGGGCAGTAAACCTGAGATCCCTCCAGGCTTCAAGTGCTCTGAATCAGGTCACAGTGCATTTCTGGCCCTTTTGCATCCTATGTGGATGGGAGGTGATTTGTTTTAGGTGAAGTGCAGTGTCTGAGCAAGGAGCTGGCAGGATCTTCCTTGTTCCCTTGCCCACATCCTACCTGGGTCCTGTGCTGATGCATAAGGCTGTGGATGCATCACTGATCTCAGAACTAGTGGTGTCCTTGGAGGAAGCAGTCTCTCCTTTGTGGCATCTTCCTGAGGGTGTCATGCTGAGCATGGCCCTGCAACAGCAGGACTTGGCTGTGACCACTTTAATGTTCTCCTGCCTCTTTTTGTGTCCTCAGTCAGGACAGTGCTTTGAAGGAGAAGCCCAGGCCAGCCTCTGAGCGTTTCACAGCAGAGAAGCTGAAGAAGGCCTATTACTTGACACAGAAGGTACCTGACCAGGTATGGCACAACCTCCTCTGGTACTTGCGCTGCCAGAGTACTGCCAAACCACTCCAACAATCCCACATCTGTCCCATGCCCTTATCCTGATTGTGCCTCTCCATGGGGACAGCAGATGAAGGGGAACACTTGGGCTCCAGCAGGTTACAAGGTCGCTGGTCAGAAATAAGTCAGGTTTGCTTAAACCAATGCTGCACTGGCTCATATTTGCATTAAAATGGACGTGTACTGAGAGGGTGATCACCCACTGATCCCCAGACAAGGTCTGAGTGCTGCCTGTTGCTCTTCATGTCTCTGTGCAGCTCTCATAGCATTTGCCAGCTGACCACGTGCAGATTAAGGGGGGCTTCCCTTGTGTGTAGCCTGACAGCCTCTCTAGTGGAGGCTGGGTTGCAGGAATGGGGATCTTGTCAGCTCTGTGCAGCACTGATTTCACCCCTGAGTCTATATTCCTTCATTTTCCAAGTGGCCTGTGTTGCCGAGATCTCAGACACGTGGAGACCTCTGCCTGGAAGGATTCAGAGAGTAAGGAGGTGGAGAAGGGAACTGAGAAAACATAGTTTGCTTCTTCCTGACCCTGGGTGCTCTTGTTGGCAGGATTTTTATTCTTCTGTTTTGGACATCCTGACCCCAGATGACGTTCGCATCCTGGTGGAAACGGAGGATGAGTATTCCCGGCGTGGGCAGTTTGAGCGGGTGTTCCCCAGCCACATCTCCATGCGGTACCTGCGCTTCTTCGAGCAGCCTCGTTACTTCAACATCCTGGTGACCCAGTGGGAGCTCAAATACTACTTGAATAAACACAAAGGTAACCACCACTGGAGAGCTGGCACGGTTACCTGAGTCAGGCAGGCTGCCTGCCTGCGGTCGTGGGAGACTTCTGACCTGTGCATCTTGAGAGGGAACTGCCTGCCTC
Source organism: Penelope pileata (assembly GCA_013396635.1). Classification (NCBI taxonomy): domain Eukaryota; kingdom Metazoa; phylum Chordata; class Aves; order Galliformes; family Cracidae; genus Penelope; species Penelope pileata. The sequence continues at coordinate 121,371 of WBMW01002208.1, forward strand.
CACGCCAGCCTTAGGGGAATATGTTTCGTCCCAGACTGCTTCAAATGGCAGGAAAACTTTGTTCTGAATTGATCACGGATCTTGATTGTGCTGGTAAACTCAGCACCAGCACTTCTAGGGGCCTTAGGATGTCCTAGTTCCCAGCTGAAGCAGTCTGGATTCTGCCTTCAGCCTGTAACTCTGGCCTCTTATTGCGTACCTCTGCCTTCTTTTCAGGGAGAAACATTTGGAGTCACTGGGGTTTGTTCCTTGGAGGTGGTCTGTGAAGGGGAAACTGGGCCTATTCCCTAGTCTACTGCTGCTTCCTAGTCAACAAAAAAATGCCAGCTTGCGTGCAGGGGAAAGGAGTGTTTTTCTGAAACATGAGAAATCTGGCTGTCATTTCCACTTTTCCAGGACAGCTCTGTATTTCAACAAAAAATGTCTGGCTTGCTGGGCCAAAGCAATTCCTTCTCTCCTAGGGCTATCCTCATCAGGGCAGTGGGAGAGGTTTTTCAGGAGAGAAAACTGATGGAGATCTAGCGTGAGGTGTTAGAGAACACAAAGAGAAAGCCTGTGGCTCAGGGCTCTCCATCCAGCCCCTGGCTTAGCTGGAGAGGTGTCTGAAGGAGCCAGCCCTCCACTGAGGCAACTGTGTATGTGCTCCTAGTGTGATTTTATGATTTTATGTAATGCAGTGTTTTTTTTTTTTTTTTTTTTAATGGGGGAGGGGAGAGAAAGCTTTTGTCACTCTTCACTGGTGTTTAAGTAAATATCAAAGGGGTCAGTAACTGTATTTCACAGAGATAATAACCTCGTAGCCCTCTCCAGCTGTGCTGTCAGCATGTGTCATTCTTTGCCTTGCTAATGCCTTTTCTGGATGCTCTTCTCTCAGTTGGAAGAAAGACTGTCATCATCCTCACTGAAGTGACGCCCAGAACTTTGTTGCTCAGGCTGAGCCCTGGTTCAGGGCTCCAGCATCCCCTTGGCAGCCCAGCAAGCAGCTCGACCCCATCACTGCTCTTTATCTGTGAGCAAAACCCAGCCTCCCTCTGCCCCCTTCCCATTCACACAATTCCCCACAGCCCACATCTCCCCCTGGCCAGCAAGGTACAGAGCCCTGTCTGGTGCACAGAGCTGGGGCAGGGCTGCCCAGCTGCCCTGCTCCCCACCGTCTCCAACACATGGGGTTTTTTTCAGGGTCCTGGGGCTTGCTGAAAGGTCACTGAGAAGCACAGTTTGGGCAGCAAGATTTCCTCCTATAGCCAGGGCTGGTATCATGTAGCAAACCACAGTAACCCCAGCTGGACAGCATCGTGTTCCTGGCCATTGCTCCGCTGGTTCATAAATCTCAAGGCACCTTAGCCTCATCCTGTGCCAGCAATGGAGCCCAGGTCTCAGCCCATATTGAACTGTGTGTGCTTGCTTGACCTGGGTGCATCTCACCAGGGAGGAGGTGATGCACTGAGGTAGGTGCTGCGTGAGGAGGAGCCTGGCGAGCTGCCATCCTCTGGAAGAGAGACCGCTGGCCGCAGAGCTGCTCTACATTTGCACTGGAGGAACTTTCACCAGTACAACCCAAATAAGGTGCTGCTGTTGGCAGGCACCGGGCTCAGGGGACTGCCGGTCTGGTCCAAATCAGCAAATCCTGCGTTGCCCCAGTTTCCCTGCTGTAGCTGAGCCCTGCTGCTCGGTGCTGCTCGGTGCGTCTGGCTCCCTGGGAGTAAGGCAGGCGCTGCAGCCGCCCACGTGCTGCTGCTCAGCAGTGTTTGCTCGTACAAAGGGTGAACGCCCTTGATTTACCCCATGTTTGCTGGGACTCAGGCACGTGTTCAGGTCGTTACTGCATTGCATGTGCTCTATGGTCAGCTCGCTCTGTGCAATGTTTTTGTGTGCCCCAAGCTGGGGGAGCCTTGGCTGTCTGTGAACGTTACCCTTCATTCTCGCTGCTTTTCTGTTCTGTCACCTCACAGGTCTGGACCTGCTGAAGAATTGGTGTGTCAAAGGCTACCACACTGGGGCAGGGACAGATTTGGCCCAGATGGTGAGCATGGCTATGGATAAGCTAGGGGAGGGTTGCTGTCTGCCTGCTCTGAAGCCGACGAAGAGGAGAGCAGAGAGCTGCAAAGCTGTGGATTGTCCGATTCAGAAGCACTTTCTGCTTCCTGGGGCTCCTGCCTTACCTCTTTGTGCTGTTCTTTCCTCTCTGCCAAGGCCTCCAGCGGTCTGGAAAAACCCACATTTCTCCATCTCCCACTAATGTGAAGTCCATGCTGTAGATCAAACTGCAAGTACTTTGCATCCAAAAATCGTTGCGTGCACTGGGCATGGCTGTCCACATTTAGCATCCGGCCTGCCCTTTGTTCCCCTTGGTGAGGGAACAATCTCCGTCTGTCACTCCTGTGCCTCAGAGCAGGCTGATCCAGTGAAGAAACCCACTCTTTTGACCTCAAGATGCTCTGTTCCCACTTACAGCAGAGGGATTCATTAAGCAGGGAGCAAAGACTGCTCTGTTTGCTATTCTGGGAGCTGTGGTGGCAGTGACGATGCGCAGCAGTGTAAGGCAGTTGAAGCTGAAGCACAGTAGGGCAGCCTGCAGCAGATCCCAGCCTGTTCTCCGGGCATCGGGGGTTTCACCATGGCTTAAATAGCCCTTTGGTTGTCTTTTTCTCTTCCTGCAGTGGTCGTTGCCAAAGTCCTTCTTCCTCCAGAAAAGCGGTGTTCGGTCAAGCAGCTTCAGCAAACTGGAACTGGACAGGCTGGGGTGAGTTTGTACTGGCTGGGATGTGCATAGTGCAGCTTTGGGATGAGTGTCCTGATGGAGAGCTGGCAACAGGAAAAGCAGCTTTGTTTGAGGGGAGAGAGAAGGAGGTTGGCTTACAGGGTCCGAGGCCAGCATCTCGTTTCTGGAGAGCGCCTGGTTGGGCTGGCACAGTGTCTGCAGGACTGGGCTTGTCTCCCTGGCACTGTGTGCCCTGCTCAGATGCTGTGAGGCCCCAGAACAGCTGGAGTGGTGATGTTTGGGGAGTGGCTGTCACAATCAGGACATGCTGACAAGATGCTCCCACAGGGTCATGCACCACCTCGGTGGTGAGCAGAGGCTCTGCCCCAGTGTGAGGGGAGCAGCAAGGTCTGCAGAGCTGCTGCTCTCTCCCAACTTCCCTTATCAAAGCTGGGCTGCAGAGTGAGTGCTGCTGGCCTGGGCAGCTCCCTGCAGAAAAATACAAGACTGGGGTTCCTCAGGGTGGGACGAGTGGAGGGCAGGCACTCCTGGGGGTCACTGGAGTTAAGAGAGAGATCTTGTGCCCAGGCCAGGATGTGGTGGGGTTTACATGCAGCCAAGCAGACCAACCCCTGACCCTAACATCCCATCGCTGTCTCAGATGTCTGTTGGGCTGAGTTGTTGTGTGGTGATGGGGCAGGTGAGTTGCACCGTGCCCCTTTTCATCCTTTCTCACTTGCCCCAAGCAACACGAGGTCTCCTTTCTCCTGCAGCAAACTCCTCCTACCGAACAGCGGGGACCTCCTGCGATGCCTGGAGCCCAGCCCTGCTCAGAGCTTACCTCTCAACAAATGCACTGCTGGAGCCAACCAGAAACCTGGTGGCTGCCTCTCAGACACTGCCCTGGTGCTGTGACTGGGCAGCTGCCGTCCCTCCCTGGGGACACCTCAACCTACCTCAAAGGAAGAGACAGGAGCTGGCTCTGGAGAACAAGGACTGTGTGGAGCCCCCTGTGCTGCACCCTTGCCTGTGGGCTGTTTTTAGGGAGCAATGTTTTACTGGAGAGAGCTGGGTGACTTAGTTTTTAAAACAAATGGCAAAACCTGGTCCGGTTGGGTTTGTGGCTGTGTTGTTCAAGCCTGACGTGGTGGTGGTGGTGGTTTCTTTGCTGTGTGGGAACTGGCTGAGTTCAGTGTCAGCTCCCTCTTCCCTTCCCTGACCAGTATGGGTTGGGCCCCTCCTTGCCTGTGCAGCCTTGCACTAATCCTGAGCCCTGGGAGCTGGCAGAGCTGAGCCTGCTCCCCTCTTGCTGCAGGTCAGATCAGGGGAGAACCTGGCAGCCCCTGGAGGAAAGTGTCTGGCTTCCACTCTGCTCTTCTGGAAGGAGCAGGGCTCGGGACTTCCAGCCCATGTGTTTTTATCCTTTCTGAATGCCTCTGCCCCTATCCTTGGGCTTCTGCCCACCCCTGCCACGAGCCCCAGCCTGGCTCCTAGCTGTAGTGGTGACAGCAGCGGGACTGGGGAGGGAGCATCCCCTCGCTGCTGTCTGCTCTCTGGGTTACCCAGAGGGACTGCAGATGGGTGCTATTCTCCTGGGCTCTGCTCTCTATTTTCCCTTTCTTTCTCAAGAATTTCCATTAAAGTTGAGCACGTGGCTGCTGTCGTGATGTCTCTGTGTCCAGGTGCTGTCTCCCCACACCTGGCAGACCTCTCTGTGCTGAGGGGACAGTGGGTGCTTGGCTGGGTTGCCCTGGTGCTGGGGGCTTGCAGAAAGCCCTTCCCTCCCGTCTCCCCGCAGGCCCTGTTTTCTGGTCTCCTTGGTGACAATCTCATCGCTCCTCGGCTTCTCTCCAGCGCCTGAAAATAGCCACCGAAAGTGGAGATGCCTGCTGCCAGCCCCGCTGCGGTGGCCAGGCTGGAGCCAGGCTGCCCAGCTTGGGGCCTGACACAGCTGCAGCCTGGTGCCACACATGAGCAGGGCACCTGGGGGGGACCCTTGTGCCACCCCAGCCCTGTGGCTTGGAGCGAACCCCCAGCCCCATCCCTGCTCTTCTCCCTGCCTTTGGGTGATGCCTTTGCTCTAGCTCTCAGAGCAGGGGCTGTGCTCTGCACACCCCGTACAGCGTGCGTGGGGCTGCCCGCATCCCACGGGTATTTTGGGAAGCTGTCGGCCGTGATTTAAGACCCTCCGCCTGGCCCAGCCTGGCAGCATCTCCCACACCCGTGGGGGGGCCTGCAGCCCCGCTCCCTGCTGTGGCTGGGGTCCAGCTGTCCCCTGGGGTCAGCTGGAGCTGCACTGTCCCTATGGCCGCCCATGGGACCGCTCACCCACGGCTGCTCTGGGGCTGACACGATCAGTGGGTCAGGGCGACATTTGAACCTTCCTGAAATAGAGACAGAGCCAAGAGCGAGCGTGGGGCGGGAGGGGGGGCCCAGCAGGGCGAGGAAGGAGGTTTTGGGGCAGGCACGAACTGGGGATGGGCTGGACTGCAGCAGGACTCTGGGCTGTGGCATGGTGGGGACAAAGCGAGCAGCCAAGCTGTCCCCGTGTCCCCTGCTGTGCTGGCTGCAAGGGGGGGNGTTGGAGTCAGCTCTTCCGCCTCAGGCCATCCATCCATCACCCCATCCCTCGTGTCCCCAGGGCCACTGTTGTCACAGGACCTCTCCCTCCAGCAGGTGCTGCATGCTGGAGGTGATGGGGCGGCGCTGCGGGTGCTGTCCGGCGGCAGTGGCCCCCCCGGCGGCGGGGGCATGGCTGGCATTGCTCAGTGACACTCTATCTGCCAGGCCCTGGCCAGCCACGGGCCCAGAATAGCAGCGCTGCTCTGCAGTCAGCATGGAGCAACTCTCCAGCCCCGCCGCTCCCCAGGTACCCCCGGGACGGGTGGGGGGCCCAGCCTGGTGGCCCCTGCTTGGGGACCGGCCACCCCGGGTGGGGGGCATGGGGCTGGTGGCACCCTTCCTGTGGTCACGTGGGTGTGGGGACATGGGCACGGAGCACAGCACGACCTGCCTGCCTGTCCTGGCTGTCTCCAGCCCCTGGGGAATGGTTGGGGTGGGGGACATTGGTGTGGGGTCACCTCCCTGCTGGGGCCAGCTCTGGCCTCCTTGGGAACAGTCCACGTGGCTTTGTTATTGTAGGGTGCCATGTAAACATTGGCTCTTCCGCTGGCTCTGCCTGCAGTGTGTGCTGCTTTGTTATGGTAGGGTCTCCTGGGGGACCGGTGGGGGCACGGGGCCAACCAGCTGCTCCTGCTCGCCCCCCTCCCGCCTGGGGCTGCCCCTTTGTTATTGTAGGGTCTCCCAGCGTGGGGCCCGGCATACCTGGTGCATGTGGCAGGTGGGGCTGGCCGGGCTCCCGGGATCAGAGGAAGCTGGAGCAGGATTTACACCTTGGGGAGCAGGGGAGGGAGAGGAAGGGCACTGGGCTTGCCTGGGCTGGGACAGCAAAGGGAGCACCTGTGTGTCCTGGCATCCCATCCCCTGTGCCTGGGACCCCCCCAAGGGGGGAGCAAGCCCCATTCCTTTGGGGCCGTGGTGGCAGGGTGCTCTCCAGGGGCTGGAGGCTGTCGCCAGCCCCACCTGTGTCCTGGGCTGGGCTGGCTGCTGCTGACCCCCTGTCTCTGTGTGCCCCCCCAGATGGCGCTGCTGGATGCTGCTGCCTGCCCCAAGGAGGAAGGTGGGTAGCAGGCAGGGGGGCGAGCAGCACCTGTACACAGAGCAGGTGGGGCTGGCTCACTCGTGCAATGAGCGCATCCATCCTCAGCCCACCTGGGCACCCCACGTCACCCCGCTCAGCTCCTCCCAGCAGCTCCCCGTGCCCCCAGGCTGGGCAGCCAGCAAGCTGCTGTGCCCTGTGCTGCCCTTGTCCCTGGGGAGTGGGGTGCAGGGGGGGTCTGCTGGTCCTTGGGGGGGGTACTGAGACCTGGCAGCTCGGCTCATGGCCAGGAACGGGGCAGGTGTGCCCACAGGGTTCCCAGAGGCGTGCTGTCCCAGGGAGGAGGAAGAGGAGGAGGAGGAGGAGGAGGGCAGGCGGAGGAGCTCCAGGCCCGTCACCTTCACGCTGGGCAGCGATGTGCTGGGGCTGGGCCCCGACAACAATTTTCAGAGCCCGGACGCCGAGGTCTACATGCACTTCATGAGGAGCCACTGCTGCTACGACGCCGTCCCCACCAGCTGCAAGCTCGTCGTCTTCGACACTACCCTGGAGGTGAGGCTGTGGGGGACCGCTGGGGACAGGCTGGGGGGGTCTCAGGGTCCCCCCGACCCTCTCCTTGCTCTGCTGGCAGATCAAGAAAGCTTTTGTGGCTCTGGTGGCCAACGGGGTGCGTGCGGCCCCGCTGTGGGACAGCAAACTGCAGAGCTTCGTGGGTGAGTGCTGGGGGGGCCTGGGCTGTGTGGGGGGGTGCGGGCACAGCGGGCAGCCCCGTGTCCCCCTCCCCAGGGATGCTCACCATAACCGACTTCATCAACATCCTGCACCGCTACTACCGCTCGCCCCTGGTGAGTGCTGGGCATGGGGCAGGGTGGGGAGCGTCCCCTGTCCCTCCTGGTGTCCCCCAGCCCGTGAGCTGGGGGTGCTCTAGGGCACCTCAAACATTGGTGTCACCTTAGCCTGTGGCCGGGCCGCCCTGACCTGGGCTTCTCCCTGCCCTCAGGTCCAGATCTACGAGGTGGAGGAGCACAAGATTGAGACGTGGAGAGGTAAGAGCAGGGGGTGACGGGAGTGGGGACATCGTGCCTGGCGTGGGGGTGGCCCTGGGGCTGTGGGCCCCCGCTCCCAGCGCTCTCCCTTGGCAGAGGTGTACCTGCAGGGCTCCTTCAAGCCGCTGGTCTACATCTCCCCGAGCGATAGGTGAGCTCCTGCCCGTGGGGGAGAGCTGGCAGGACCCTCACCTGGGGCTGGGCAGCCTGGCTGTCCCCACTGGGGGGCTTCCAGGGTGCTGGGGGGCTTCCAGGCACAGCCAGGTCTCCCCACCTGCAGCCTCTTCGACGCTGTTTACTCCCTGATCAAGCACAAGATCCACCGCCTGCCCGTCATCGAGCCCGTCTCGGGCAACGTCCTGCACATCCTGACCCACAAACGCATCCTCAAGTTCCTCCAAATCTTTGTGAGCGCTGGGGGAAACGAGACAAGGGGTGCACGAGGGGTCCTTCGCCGTGGGTGCTGCTTCCCGGGGCTGTGGGTGCCTGCAGGGTGCTGGGTGCAGCAGGGGTGCTTACGTGCATCACCTGCTGCAGGGCTCCACCATCCCCAAGCCGCGCTTCCTGAAGAAAACAGTGCAGGAGCTGTGTGTTGGCACCTTCCGTGATGTGGCCGTCGTGCTCGAGACCGCCCCCGTCTACGCCGCGCTGGAGATCTTCGTGGACCGCCGTGTCTCCGCGCTGCCCGTCGTCAACGCTGCCGGTACCCCATGGCCGCATCCCCACCTCGAAACCCCTCCTGCCGTCCCCAGGGTGTCCTCCTGAGCTCTGTCTCCCTGCAGGACAAGTGGTCGGTCTCTACTCCAGGTTTGATGTCATTGTGAGTATGGAGCCTGTTGGCACAAGGCAGGTGGGATGCATGCATCCTCTGCCCGCATCCCTGCTCCCTGTGCTGAGCGGCACCGCCCTCGGCAGCACCTGGCAGCCCAGAAGACCTACAACAACCTGGACATCAGCGTGCGGGAGGCACTGCGGCAGCGCACCGTGTGCCTCGAGGGGGTCCTCACCTGCTACCCCCACGAAACCATGGAGGACATCATCGACCGCATCGCCGAGGAGCAGGTGGGCAGCTGGGGCACGCCCCCCCCCCTT
>WBMW01002208.1:142592-152748 GCA_013396635.1 Penelope pileata
GCCCTTGGGTCACCTTTCTGTGGGCACCGCGGCTCTCCGGTGGGGCAGAGCCATCCCGGGGTGAGCGCTGGGGGATTCAGGCGTGTTGGAGATGGGCTGGGGGGCGGCACGCCGGGGGGGCTGGGGGTACGGGGCACCCCACAGCCTCTGCCCCGAGCCCGCAGCCCCGCAGCATGGAGGGGGAGCAGGCGCCTCCGGACCCTTCCAATAAGTCAACTTTAATTAAAAGCCCGAGGGTCCCCACGGCGTCCCCTCCCCAGCGGTGCCCCGGACGCGGCGGGGACAAAACCTGCTTGTAATGGGGCCTTCATCAAAGGCGGGGACGGTGCCTCGCGGGATCCCGGAGGGGGTGGGGGATTCATTACAGGCGCAGAGCCGGGACCCAGCCTCGGAAAGCCCAGGTATCTGTCGAAACATGAACTATTTAAATCTATTAAGAATTTCACCCAGCCTGTCTTTATCCGGTTTTAAGTGCTTAGATTCCAGCTCCCCGGCGTGCCGTCCGGGCTATCATTCATTATCTGAGGCTATTCGTCTCCACGTTGTCACACTCTTTTGACCCCTAAAATAAAGCTCTCCGTAAGCCTTTCCCCTCCCGTCCCCCCGCCTGCCCCGCAGTGATTTATTCCGCCGCTCCATCCCCTCCACCAGCACCGGCTCCGGGGGTGCGGGGCTAAAGGTGGGGGGCTCGGTGGGTGCTTGGGCTGAGTTTGCAGGGAAAGAGTTAACGCGGGGCTCGCCCTGGTGTTTTGGTGGAGGAAGCCCTCGGGTGCGTGCCAGGGTCCCCGCTCCCCGCCGCTCGCCTCCGGACATCTGCGCCATCCCGGAGCAGGGTCCCTCCCGCTGGCTGAGAGCTGCGTTCATTGCCTTGGCTCGCTCTCAGCCCGCTGCTTTGCGCACGCAAAGGCTCTGTCCCTCCATCCGTTCCTGTTCCCCCCTGGCCCCGGCCCCGGCGGTGCCCACCCCACGGTCCCCGTGTCCCCAAGCTCGTGTCCCGCACCCCAGCTGTGGGGACAGTGGTGGCACCCAGTGCACGGGTGGGGGGAGCCCTCTGTCCAGGGGAGGATGGATGGGGCTGGGATGGGTGCACGGTCCTGCTGGTGCTGCCACGTGCCCTGGCAGAGCCAGCTTGAGGAGACCAGAAGGGTTTGGTAGAGGATGGCAAGGGCAAAACTTGTTTTTTCTTCCCTTAAAAGAGATGAAGAAAGGGAACCTTGAAGTTAAGAATAATAACCCAGCTGCAAGCAGCATGGCTGAATGCTCTGGGCAGTGCAGTGGGTTGCTGGCATGCACGGGGCTTTGCTCGGGAGCGAGCCTGGAGGATGCAGTGTGCACCCCCAAAGGGATGTGCCACGCTCCTGGGATGGGCACCGAGCAGGCAGCTGGTTCACGACCACTTCCCCCAGGCAGAGCTTGGGGCTGCAGCCCTGCTCAGATCATCCCTTGTGGGGGAGAGCCCAGGGGCTGCCAGTGGGCATCTCCCCACAGCTGCTGCCGTGATCCCAGCTCATGTCACATCTTTGCTTCTCTGACTTTGCACTCACCTGGCTGCAAGGTGCTGCAGGGGCACCCAGGGGGCACGTTCCCCTGGCAGGCAGAGCAGGGCTGCACCCGTGGGTGAGCAGGGGGGGGTCACAGGGGCCAACTGCTTGGGGTGCATGGTGGTGATAAACAAAGTGACTTTGGGAGAGTGGCACAGCTCAGCCGCTTGCTGGTGGTGCTCCTGGCAGGTGGCAGTGACAGGCAGACCCTGGGGTCTGGGTGTGATGCCAGAGGAGAGGCACCATGTGTCCCTGAGGGCTTCATAGCCTGAGACAGAGCATCCTCGCTGCAGTGGGGTGTCCCAGATGGGTCACTGAAGGTGCAGTCATGCTGACCCTCTACCCCCTGTGCTGCTGTGTTCGAGTGGAGGCAGCGGGGCAGAGGGATGAGTATGGACCTTTCTGTCAGAGGGGACAGCTATGGCAGTGCTGACAGGTGCCCTGGTTTGCATCATCTCTATAAAGTCTGTTTCTACCTCCTCCCTTCATGTTTCTCACCCATCTCCATGTCCAAGCGGTTCCTCCCTGAGCAGGACAAGTGGGGACCACTTTGGGATCCCAGAAAGCACAGGGACGTGGGTCTGGCACCCCTGGGCTCCCCCCACAGCTCCCTGCCCAGGGGCTGGCATTCCCTCTCCCCAGAGCCCCCCACTGTGTGTTCCCTGCACCAGCAGCCTCCCCTTTTGCTCAGCACCACACTGGCACAGAGCAGGGCCAAGCCTGTAAGGGCAGGCTGCTGGGTGAGCACCGTGAGTCACTTGCTGAGCCCGATGACCCACAGCCACCACACCACAGCCCTTGGCCCCTTGGTGCCCGCAGGCTGCCCCGGGCATGCCCTGACCCCGCTGCCCCAGCACAGGGCAGAGCACTGCCCAGCATGCAGCCCTGCCCCATGGCACGTCCCAGGGCAGCCGTGCTGAGCATCCTGCCCAGGGATGTGCTCAGCCCTCGGGGGCTCACATCCCATGGTTCTCACTCTGCAAACAGGTGCAGCCACACCTCCGGGGTTGGCTGGGCACCCCGCGTTGCTGCATCCCTGAGCTGAAGGCATCTGGAGGCTGAGATGGAGATGTGAGCATGGGGTGAGCAGTGCCCTCACCATCCTGCAGTGGGGTACTGTGTTTCTTGCTTGGAAAAGCACTTCATTCTGCGTGCTGAAACCCAATGCACTGCCAGCATCCTCTGCTAGGAGGCACCCCGTGGCCCTGCTCCCAGCAGCTTGCAGGCAGCATTAGGCAGCCCCGGGTCGGTGGGGTGGGAACATGCATTTTTGGGGAAGGAGCAGGGAGCAGCCGAGCACATCGCTGAGATGCACCTCAGCATCCCCAGAGCGAGGAGCTGGGTGCTGGCAGCTCCCAGCTGCCTGCTTTGGCCTGTCTGGAGGGCTCCCGACACCCAGGCTGCAGTGCCTGCACCTTCCTCTTGGACTGCCTCTCCCATCCCATCCAGCTCCTTGTCCCTGGCATGGCACAGCACACATGAAGGCTGACCCTCCTCTTCCTCACACCTCCACCAGTCCCATCCTTGGACATTGGGCCCACGGGGTCCAGAACCACTGCTCCAGGCCATGCAGAGCACCCAGGGGCTTTGCACCAGGCTCCTTGGTCTGAGAGCATCCCTGGGCACAGACTCCAGCAGCCAATGGGGCGGCAGCAGCTGGTCTGTGGGGATGGAAATTTGCAGGAAAGGTCCAGCTCCTCTTCCCTGCCTCAGTTTCCCCTTTTGGCAATGGGAAATCACTGCAGAAAGCGGATTCCATCACCCCCATCATGGGGGGCTGCCACCCGCCGTGCACTGTTCCGGCAGCGGGCACAGGGATGCTGCAGGGGCACGGAGCCCAGCGAGGGGCTGTGGGGCCAGGGTGCCCCGGGTGGGCTGGGGGGGCCACACTGGCGACCCAGCTCCATCGCCAGGGCAGGGGGAGGAGTGCCCGGCGGCAGAGGTGGGGCACCTTAATTGTAGATGCGGGAGGCCTTGGAGCAGGACAAGCTCAGGCAGATCTGGGCCCCGCGCCGGAGCCCTTGCCAAAGCAGTAGCAGTTTGGCAGCATTTTTCTTGCCCTTCTTTCTCCCCCCCCCCAACCCTACAAAGCAAAACAGCTCTCGGGCTCCTGGCTGCCTCCCCTCGCGAAAAAGCAGAGCCCAGCGGAAATTAATATTGCGCCGGACTTAGGCAGCCCACCCCACCCCACGCCTCGCCGGGGGCTGGCGGCCAGGGGTGGGACCCCCGCGGTGCCGCCGGGTCCTGCCGGCCCCTCCGAGCCGGCCCGGCCGGGGTGAGCTGCAGTTCAGCATTTGATCTGAGGGCCCGAGGGCTCGTGCGTCGTTTTTATAAGATGTACAAAGAGTCCTCGCTTAATGAAAGCCCCATCCTGGCTCCTCTTCCTCCCCGCCCCGCCGGATCCACCAGCTGAGCCCGTCACAGCACCGAGCGGGGCTTCGGCGGTGGGATGGGATGGGGCTGGCTGGCAGCTGCCCCCTGCCTCAGTTTCCCCATCTGCAGGAAGCAGCTGGGCTGGGCACTGCTGTCCCATGGCACTTCCCCGCAGAGACCCTCATGCAGCAGCTAAGGGGCACCGGGCTGCATGCAGTGCACAGAGCTGCGAGCTCCCCAGCAGTGCTGTGCCTCAGTTTCCCTGCTGGCAGCCACCTTGCCGGGCTCTGCATGTCTTCAGCCCCCCAGCCAAAGCATCAGGGCCTCTTTTCCAGGCTGAGAGGACATCATCCTACATCCAGCCCTGCTTGCAGCCGTGTCCCCATCCCTGCCCCTGTCCCTGCTCATCCCAGGGCAGCTCAGGGTGAGGAGCGAGGGATGGGTTCACCCACTCCAGGCTGGGGCAGGGGCAGCCTGGGCAGGGTTTCAACCCAAACCCCAGGGTTTTGGAGGGGGTTTGTGGCTCCTGCAGCCTGGTGTCCCGAGCACAGCCCCCCAGCTGCGAGAGAGGGAGAGAAAAAAGGAAACCCAGGACATACTTAAACACAGAGATTCATCTTCTGATTTTCGAGCCCCTGGGGCTTGGCCAGACTATAAAGGCTTGGCTGGGTTTGGAAGCAGCGGCGCAGCCGGTGCTCAGCAGCGAGCGGGGCTGCACCCAAAAACGTGGCCTGGGATCCTCTGCTCTGGGAGGGGACAGCAGGGCTGGCACATGGCATCCCTCAGTGCCAGGGATGTGGCACTGCTGGTGCTGCTGCCCCAGCCCAGCATCCCTGGCACGGGGCCCTCAGCACCACTGTGCCATTGCACGGGGCCCGGTGCCGGCGGCTGCACAGCTGCGTGAGCCGAGGGCACTGCGGGCAACGTGTGCGGGGGAAGGACAGGAGTTCCTGTAGCCGGCGGCGCGCCGTCGTGCTCGGGCTTCGCTCCCAGCCCGAGAGGCGGGCGGCTCTTCCAGCTGTGCTGGCGAGGAGCTGCTGCTGGCACGGCCCCAGCCCAGGCTCGCCCTCCCGCGCTGGGACCGGAGCCCTTCTGCGCGTGCCCGTGGCCCCGGGGCGGGTGTGCGGGTGGGGATGGTGAGCGTGGGAGCTGGGCAGGGAGCCCCTGGGCTCCATCTCCAGTGGGGCTGCTAGGTTTGTTTCCTATGGGGTAAAGCGGAGAAGAACCCCTGTGTGGGGCAGGCTGTGCCTGTGAGGTGCTGAGAGCCGCAGCCGCCCTGGGCATCGCTCGTGCTGTGGTGCCAGGGCTGTGCTAGGTCTCTGCCACCTCCATGGGGGACACTGCCATCACCCCCAGCGATGTCCCAAGGGGCTCAGGGCATGCACAGAGCAGGGCCATCCAGCCCCACAGCTGGAGTCTGTCCCATGCAAGTGGCGCTCACATGGTTCGTGCTGCCCTCCCTGTCCCCTCGCCATCAGGCTGGCACTGCCCCATGGCCCCGCTCTGTCCCCGGGAGTGGGCCCGGCCGTGCCCCTCAGTGCTGGTTTTGCTCTGCTCGCTGTCCCTCCTGCAGGGCGGTGGGCAGCCCCCTGGTCATGGACCCCAACAGCATCTGCCGCAAGACGAAGCGCCTGGCGGGGAAGCAGGCGGAGCTGTGCCAGCTGGAGCCGGAGATCGTGCAGGAGGTGGCCAAGGGCACCAAGCTGGGCGTGCGGGAGTGCCAGTACCAATTCCGCTTCCGCCGCTGGAACTGCACCAGCCACAGCAAATACTTCGGCAAGATCCTGCAGCAGGGTAAGGGCACCTCTTCCCCAGCCTCACACCTCCCTGCAAAGAGCAGCAGCAGGGCCACGCGCCTCCTGGGGTGGCTGGAGCAAAGCCCTGGAGCGCAGATGGGGTGTGCGGGGTGTGTGTGTGCATGGAGGGGGCTGCACGGTGCTCTGCGGTGCAGCCACACTGAGACGTCGCTGCCGGGACATGTCTCCCCGTGTAGTAATGAAGCAATTAGCGATGCTCCCAGACAGCGCGGGGCTGCGCACAGCCCAAGAATGCACCCTCGTCTGGCAGTGATTTACTGCTCCCCCCCGGGACCCCGCTGGATGGGGGAGGAAGGGGACGGGGTGGGAGGTGACCTCAGGGGATGCCCATCGACCCGCAGTGCCCAAACCCTGCACAGCCCTCGTGCTGCCCTCGGGGCAGGCTGGCATCACCCCTATGTGTGCTTCCCATGCCTGGGGCATCGACGTCTCCTCCCACCAAAGCCATGCACTGGTCCAAGCCAGCCCCGCTGCACCAACACCAGGGTGAGGGGCTGGGGGGGGGCAGGAGGTGCGGGGTGCTTGGAGCACCTCCATGGCATGGTCACATCCATGGGCGCTGATCCTACCTCAGTCCCTGTGCAAGACCTTGGCCACCGCATCTCCCCATGGGGCATCAATGTGGGTATCCCTTGGTCAGGATGGCAGTGCCCCAGTGACAGCATTTGGCTGTTTCTCCTTCTCCCTGGAGCTGCTGCCAAGCGCAGGGCACCTTGGGCACCTCGCAAGCTGCAGGGAGCCCTGGGTGGCACAGCTGGAGCGGCACCGGTGTGCCCAGCTCCCTTTCTTCCCACAGATCTCACCTCAATTCTGAGCACATTTCAGAGCGTGGGATGGGGAAATGTCCCTCTGCAGCCAGGTGCACTGTCCTTCCCTCCCCAGCCTGTGCTCACCACCACGCAGCACTGCACTCCCCTGCACTCCTGCAAGGACACATCCCCAGGCCAGCTGTGTCCCACAGGGATGTGCACAGGGCCCAGCTGCTGTGCTGGGGCTGCTCCTGGCAAGATGAGGCCCCAAAATCTGCCATAGGTCTGAGGACACTCAGTTTCCCTGTGTCTGTTATCAGAGGAGACCCCAGTGACCACCCCGGCGTCCAGCCAGGAGCATCCCCCCCAACCCCCACTCACCACTATATGGGCTGTAAAAGTCCCCCCATGTCCTCTGCCCCCCCCATTCAGCCCTTGCCATCCCCCCATCCCCCCCCCCCATGTCCCCACCCTGGCACTGGGGTGGGCAGGGGCCCGCTGGCACGGGGGGAGTGTGGGACCCCCCCGAATCTGGGCGCCACCCCCCCTGTGCCAGAATCCCCCGCTGGCTGCGGCTGCGAGCAGGTCCGGGCAGGGGAAGGATGCTTGGAATTTGTGTCCCGGAGCAGGGAGAGACAGGAGCAAATACTAATAATAAATAATCCTGTGGGGTGGAGGCTGTGCCGTGCAGGGAGGGGGCAGGCATCGCCCCATGGCAAGGTGGGTATGGGGAGAGAGCAGGAGGCACCCTGCAGAGCTGGGTGGCACCGCAGTGTCCCTCTTGTCACCAAATGCCTGCAGCTGAGGGGACATTTTGGCTGTTTGCAGGGACATTGCAAGGCACTGGGAGGAAGCTGTGGGTACCACCCGGCCACCCAAGTCCCCCTGCCAGCACCCAGTGCCAGCTCCCTGAGCTCTCCTCCTTCCTAGGGGGCAGCACCCGCCCTTGGAAGGGGAGAAACGGGTTGGTTTCCCATTGGCATCCCCAGCGAACAGCACCCATGGGTGCAGGCATGAGGCTGCTTTCCTTGCAGAGCCTTTCCCAGAGCCTCTCCCTCGCTCTGTTCCCCTGCAGATATCCGGGAGACGGCCTTCGTGTACGCCATCACGGCGGCGGGCGTCAGCCACGCCATCACGCAGGCGTGCAGCATGGGCGAGCTGCTGCAGTGCGGCTGCGAGCTGACACGGAGCAGGGCCCCCCCCTCACCCACAGCAGGGCCAGGCACTGAGGGCACAGCCTGGGAGTGGGGGGGCTGCGGGGACGACGTGCAGTTCGGCTACGAGAAGTCCCAGCAGTTCATGGACGCCAAGAGCAAGAAGGGGAAAAATGACATCCGTGCCCTCATTGACCTGCACAACAACGAGGCCGGGCGCCTGGTAAGCTCCATGTGCTCCCTGCACCCCCAGCATCACCCCACAGCCCTCTGGGTGTGACCTCAGAACCCTTTGGGGGTGTTTCAGGAGCCCCCACCCGCTGCAGCATCCTCCCCGTGCGGCACCAACAGGCTGGGGATGCCGGGCAGGGATGCGGGTGCTGGAGATGGGGGGGACTGGGGGCTCAGCATCATCATCTGTCTGCAGGCAGTGCGCAGCTACATGAGGACAGAGTGCAAATGCCACGGGCTGTCGGGCTCCTGCACGCTGCGCACCTGCTGGCGCAAGATGCCCCATTTCCGCGAGGTCGGGGACCGCCTGCTCGAGCGCTTCAACGGCGCCTTCAAGGTGATGGGGGGCAATGACGGGAAGACCCTCATCCCGGTGGGCGACAACATCAAGCCCCCCGACAAGCAGGACCTCATCTACTCGGCCGACTCGCCGGATTTCTGCTCGGCCAACCGCAAGACGGGCTCGCTGGGCACCCGGGGCCGCGTCTGCAACAGCACGGCCATGGACACGAGCGGCTGCGACCTGCTGTGCTGCGGGCGCGGGCACCGCGACGAGACCGTGGTGCTGGAGGAGAACTGCCTGTGCCGCTTCCACTGGTGCTGCGTGGTGCAGTGCCGCAAGTGCTCCGTCCGCCAGGAGCTCAGCCTCTGCGTCTGATGGCCCCGCTGCTCCCTGCAGAGTGAGGATGCTTTGGGGGCTGCCCACACCCCAGGACTGTGCTGAGGGCATGGGGATGCACAGAGGTGATGTGGACCGTGTGGACCTGGGCTGGTGGCCGTGGCTGGGATGTCCCTGCAGCACGGGGACACTGTACAGCCCTGCAGCGGGGGCTGCAGTGTGGGGCATCTGCTAATAAAGCTATTTAAGCCCTGAGTGCCACCGCGCTTCCTGGGGAGGGGACTGTCCTGAGCCATCCTGTCCCACCCGTGTGTCCCCCCCACAGCCTAGATGTGCTGCTTCCAGCCAGATGTGGCACCCAGTTTTCATCCTCTGCGTTTCCCCATTGCTCAGGAGTGGGTGCAGATGGGGATGGGGACACTCCTGCCATCGCCTCTGCCCACCTCCCCTTGGCAGTGCCACTCTGCCTCCAGCACAGCCAGATCTGGGGCACTGTGAGAGGCTCTGCTCACCTCTCAGCAGCCGCCCTGATGCCACAGTGAAGGGCTCTGAGCACCCTGGTGGCATCCCCCATTCTGTTCACCCTATCCTCAGCCACTTCTGCTGCGGTCCCCACTGCAGGGCCTGGCACCGTGGGGTTGGTGGCACACGAGGCATTTTCTTGGCGTGCTGTGGGCCACGTGCAGCCCCACCTGGGTGGCACGGTGCCAGGCAGGGCACGGTAACCCCATCAGCCTGTACCCCCCTGGGCAAACACGGGGCGAGGAGCTTCAGCAGTGCTGCTGGGCAGGGCAGGAGCGGGGCTGCAAAGCAAAGGGGCTGCAGCAGGCGAGCAGACCCCAGTGGGACCCCCCTTGCAGCCAGCAGGAAGCAGGGTGCCGGTGAGCACTCAGTGAGCGCTGGGTTGGGAGCCTCTAAATCTGTCAGCTGAAGCTTTAGAGCTGGAAATTCCCTCCTGGCCCAGGCAGAGGGGGTGGCACGTGGTGCTCCTGGGAACTCCCGGCCGCACGCACGCCCCTGGGTGCACGTGGGTGCGTGAGCAGGGCTGGAGGGTGCATGCCCAGGTGGGTGTGATCTCCTGTGCACACCCATCGCTCTGTGTGTGTGTGTGTGTGCAAAAGGTCTGCCCCCAGGGTGCTGTGCATGGCAAATTGTTGGTGTGTGTTTGTCACTGACCCTGTCCCCATGCGTGCAAGCATGTTCCTTTGCATGTATCTCAGCCCTGCGTCCCCTCTGCGCCATCCCAGGCTGGGAGCAGTCGTTCTGGATGCTGCCTCTCGGTGCGATGTCAGAGTGCAGGGGCTGTGCTGGGGCTGGGAGCACCACTCCCTGGCTCCATCCCAGCCTGCAGTGAGCGGCTTCCCCGCAGGCTGCCTCAGTTTCCCCGCAGTGAGCTGCTCCTGGCTGCGTGGGCACCGCTCCAGGGGGCTGCATCCTGGATAAACCCTGGGGGAGGCACTTCGTGTGGGTATGGGATCCTCTGCACCCCAGGACCCCTCCCCAACCGCCCAGCAGTGTCCCAGGACTCCCCAGATCCTTAGCATCCCCTTAGGGACACCCCATCAACCTCCGGAGCTTTCTCAGCATCCCGCAGCGTCCCCGCCGTCGCCATGGCAACGCGGGATGCGGGGCGCCGGGCGGCCGCTAGGGGGAGCCCGGCCTGGCCGGGGGG
>WBMW01002208.1:157462-191654 GCA_013396635.1 Penelope pileata
CCCCGCCCAGCGCCCCGGCCCTCGGGAAGCCGCCGCGCCCGGCCCCGCGCCGGGAGAGAGCTGCGGAGGGGGCTCCGGGGGTCCCCCCTCGGTCCGGCCGCCCCGTTCCGGTCCCCTCCGCCGCCCCGCACGCCCGGCTCCCCGCGCTTCGGCCGCTGTCAGGGCCGCCGCTCCCCTTCCGCCTGCCCCCGGCCCGGCGGGATGCGCGGCTCTCCCCGCTGCGGGAGGTTCTCGCCTTCCTCCCGGCCCGAGCCGGCCCGGCCTGCCTCAGTTTCCCCGCTCTGCGCCGGGGAAGGTCAGGGCCCGCAGAGGCCGGGGGATGCGGGAGCAGCGCCGGGGACCGCCGCCGCTGTCGGGGGAACGGTGCCACCGGCATCGGTGCCTTCGGGCTCCGCACCCGGGGACCCTGCACCGAGGCGGGGATCTGGCCGGTTCTCCCCTCCCCAGCTCTGCTGATCCCAAAGGGGAAGGGGGGCGGCTGGGGGCTGCCTGCCTTCCAGAACGCGGCCCCCCCGGCACTCACCGCCCCCGTCCAGCTCCATCTCCCCAGGTGACTGGGAGCTCCCCTCTGCCTGCTCCAAAACTTGTGTGCTGCAGGCAGCCAGGGGTTAACCCTGCTGCTGGTCGGGGGGAGTCCCCCGCCCTTCCCCCTCCCTCCAGCCCCTTTAAATATAATTTGTTAACGTTGGGACTTGTATTAATTAAAGCAGCAGCCGCTGCAGCCTGTGACCTGGGGGCTTGTCACCGTGAAATCAAGTTTAAATCCAGATTTCAAGGGGGGAAGAGAGCTGGGGGGAGCGCTGTGTCCTCCTAGGGACGGTGACAGTGACAGCCCCGTGCAGGTCCCTGGCCCCCTGAGCGCTGGGAGGGGCGAGAAGCAGAAGGGCCTGCCCCCTGCTCCCAGGGCCCTAGAGAAGGGCCCCTGCCTCAGTTTCCCCACAGCTGTGCTATGGAGAGAGTGACAGCATTATCCATCCCCCTCCCTGGGATGCTGCTGGGTGAAGGCGGCAGTGCTGGGGCTGGCTTGGGACAGGCAGGGGACGCAGTCCCTGCAGTTTTGGGGAGCTGCTGGGCTTGGGGATGGTGCTGGCTGCGGACCCGCTCTCATCACCTGTCAGCCAGGGCTTGTTTGGGCAGCATGAATGGGAGCAAGAGGATCCCCCTCGAATGCAGGGGTTTTTGGAGGGATGCGCTCCCTTCCCCTCTTCTTCTCCCTGCTGCCCCCTGCCCCATCTCTCCCTGTTGGAGTCAGTGTGGATTTGCACTGGGGCAGACCCACGGACAGCCCCATGGCAGTGGTGGGATGGGTGTAAACACACTTGGGAAGCTGGAGACAGCAGCAGCCTGATGCTGACAGCTCCTCTTTCCCCAGGCAAGCTGTAATTCTGCAGGGATGCTGAAGCTGAGCCCTTCCTCCAGGGCTGGGGGAGGCAGCCCCTGCCCCCTGAGCTGCGTTCTCTCCACGTGCCTGCAGCAGGCTGGCAGGACTTGAGGGCACAGAGGGGGAGTGATCCTCCTCCCCAGGGCCTGGCTGCTCCAAGCGGGAGCTGCATCCCTCCTGCAGCATCCTCCTCCAGGTCTCACTCTTGTCACTGAGCTTCGAAGGGCTCCTGCCTCCTGCTCCTCTGAGCACCCCAGCTCCTGGCTGTTCTGGGGAACAGGGATCCCTGCCTGGAGACAGCTTTCTGCAGGGACCGAGCTGTCCTGAGCGAGGAGCCATGCCAAGCCCCTGCTGGACCTTGCTGCAAGGTGCAGGATGCTCCTCGGCATCCCGCTGTGCTCTGCGATTCCCAGGGTCCTTCCTATCCATCTCCATCTCCACATCTTCTGGTGCTGTCTGTACCTCTCTCATCCCCACGCACCTCTCTCTCTGGACGTGCTTTATCCATCTCCCCACACTCCATCCACCTCCCCATCTTCCCAGGCAGCATCTCTGCTTGGATAGGTACCCATGGACCGTGTGTCCCCCCGTGCCCCTACCCACCTGCCAGTGTTTTCTGCTCTTAGTGGTGACCAGCACTGTGGCCGGGGGGGCTGGGATATGACTACGGATGAGTTTTGGGTTATTGCTGGAAGCTTGTGAGTAATGCATCAGGGTGCTCAGCTCCAAATTTCCCAGCCAGGAAAAGGCTGGTCCCTCTGGTCACCTCCCTTGTGAGGACCAGCAGCACCAGGGTGGTACCGGAGGTGCAGGGAGGGGGGCAGGGGGATGCATGGAGCGGGTGCAGCCCTGGGAGATACAGACTCCAGGGGCAGGGGGCCCACATTTGGCTGATGGGTGTCAGGGCTGCTGGTGTGGCTGGAGAGGATTGCAACCCAGTGCCACTGGGCATTGACTCCCTGAGCTTGCTGTCACCCTTGCAGGCAGCAGCAACTGCTTGGGGAGGGGAGCATCTCTGCTCCCCACGTCCCCCTACAGCTCTCTCCAAGCACTCGGCACCTTGCTGGCTCCAAGCTCACGTTTCTCTTTCCCCCAAGCTCCTGCTCCAATGAGATCCTGGGCCTGAAGCTGCCGTCGGAGCCGGTGCTGAACGCCAACACAGTGTGCCTGACGCTGCCGGGGCTGACGCGGAGGCAGCTGGAGGTGTGCGTGCGTCACCCCGACGTGACAGCCTCAGCCATCCAGGGCATCCAGATCGCCATCCACGAGTGCCAGCACCAGTTCCGGGACCAGCGCTGGAACTGCTCCAGCCTCGAGACCAAGAACAAGATCCCCTACGAGAGCATCATCTTCAGCAGAGGTAAGGGCTGGGTGCCTCCCTCCTCCTCCTCCTTTGTCCGGCACTGCTCTCAGGACCCACATAGTCTCCCCATGGGCCCCTGCACATCTCCTCCCTGGCCCAGGGGACCAGCCCAGCTCTGCAGCATCCTATAGGTGAAGGCAGAGAGATGGAGAAACCTCAGGGTCTGCCAGAGCAAGCAGCAGCACTGGGCCCTCGTCCACGCACCTCCTGGCTTGCCCTTGTCCACCGCTTTCCAGCATCTCCCCCAGTGCTGTGTAGGTGGGTGCTGCACTCTGGGATTTCATTTGGTGGATGCGCTGTGCCTTGCCTCACTCCTGCTCTGGTGCATTTGTGCAGGGGTAGCGTTTTGGTGCCAAGTCAATGGGACATAGCTCTGTGAGCCCATCACTTTCATGTCAGCTGCCCAGGGCACAGAGTTGAGGGCTCTCTGTTTTCTGCAGGTCAGGGTGGTTTGGTCACCTGGGGGCAGAGCTCATGTGCCTGCAGGGTTCAGGGCAGAGTAGTGACCTGGTGGGACCTTCTGTAGGACTTGGTTGTGCCTTCTCCCCCTGCATGAAGCCTGGTCCTCAGCACACACCACGGTGCTTGCTGCTCCAGGCTCCCTGTCTGCCTTCCCCACCATCCTCCCACCCCTTGCAGCATCCCAGCTCCTGGGCAGCCAAACCACGAGGGCGGATGGCTGGGAGGCAGCACAGCAGCATTTCAGTGCCGGGAGGTCCCTCACATCCAGGGCATGCACACAGAGCCCTGCTGGAGGGGACGCTGCCCTGGAGCAGGCACGGTGCCAGGGCTGCAGCCCCTCGCTGTGTGCCGGTGCCTGGGGAGGGGCAGCACCAGTGCTGGGTGCACGGTGCTGAGTTAGGGCCTGGCAGGGAGGGTGGGGACCTGCAGCCCTGATAAGCATCACGGAATTTCCAGGTCTTGGAGGAAGGCGGTTTGCTCCTAGTCTCCCTGGGTAGCAGATGCCAGCTCACTGGCTTGATCCTGCGCCCCAGCAAGGTGCCACCAGGGTCCCAGTGGGGTGGGTGAGATGCTGCAGCAGCAGCAGCAAGCAGAGCATGCCAAGGAGGCACCACGAGGTCCTCATCCCCGGGGCACCATGAGTGGGGGAGTGGAGATGGAAACATCTCCTTGCTCTGCTCAGGGCTTGGACCCGGTTCTGAGCTCCTGGGATGATGGCAGCAATGGGAGGAACGTGCAGGGGGGCTGCCAGTGCTACCCCATGCTGTGACCCAGGGGAAGGGTGGAGATAGGGATGTGGGAGATGGGCATCTCGTGGCTGCAGAGGATGCAGGATGAGCCCCAAGCACCACTGCTATGTGTTTGCTTGAGGCTGGTGCCCTGGTCTGCTCCAGCCTGCTCGTGTCCCTCAGTGCTGGAGCTCTGGGCTCTGCCCTGTGGCTGTCATGGACACACAGGAACCGCACAGCCCTTGGAGCAGGGATGCTGGGTGCATCTCCTACCCACAGCCAGGAGAAGAGGCAAGGCGAGGGGTGCAGCTCCGTGCTGCAGGCATTAATGCATCTGGCCCCTGGGGAGCAGGGCTCTGCTCCACGTCCTGCCCCAGCCCTGCCGTGCCTGGGAACGCAGCGTGCTCGTAGGATCATTGTTTGTAACCCGAAGTGACAGACCCCTTTAATCTTTCATTCCTTTTCCCACTTCTTTTGCCATCAGCTCAGCCGTGCGTGAACCTCACTTTAAATTATTTGTAGCTGCCTTCTCCTCCTGCTCTGCCCGCCTCACTCAGCTCCCCCGCCTCCGCCCCGTCCTCCTGCATCTCACGCATCTCCCCAGCACCCATCCCAGGCTCGGCCCTCACTGACCCTGCGATACAAAGTGTGTTCGGACCCCAGAAGCATGATGTCAGGAGCAGGGAGGCTTCAAATTGGGCAGAGTGGGAGCCCAGGGGGGCTTCTGGGCAGAAGAGCTGGGGAAAGAGATGCTGATGGCCTCTGGGGGCAGATGTGCAGGGATGTGCCCTGGGCTGTGGGTTGCCCCTGGCACTGTGTGGGTTGTCTGGGCTGGACCACACCTGGGTGCATGCCAAAAGCTACACTGTGAGTGGCTCAGCACCCTTGTCCTGGTCCTGCACATGCCAACGCACCCATGGCATGGTGCAATGCTGGCAGGGCTGGCGCTGTGGGCAGAGGATGCTTGAGGGGTGCTGAGGGGTCCAGCACATCCTGGTGCGCTTGGCTCATCCCAACTCCATCTATTTGCAGCTCTGACAGAAGGGGGAACCCCACCCTGAGGGGCTGGGCTGTCCTGGAGAGCAGTGTCCCTCTGCTCTCTTTTGCAGCCTTTGGAGGCTGGGTGAGGTTGGCAAGCCTGTGCCCTCCTAAGGAAGGCCCCCAGGTGCCAGGGGGTCTGTGGGGACCCAGTCAAAGCTTTATTCATCCAGCAAGGAGGGGGAGCTCCCTGCTGGGCTGGAAGAGCCAGGTGCTGGGGCACAGCCAGCTGTGACCACAGCCTGGGGCAAGCACCATGTAATAAGTGAGGTGGGTGCTGTTATGGCCATCCAGAGGGATGCTGCCAAGCCCGGACCCCGACACCCAGCACTGCAGAGCCCCAGCCAAGCTGTGGTGCCCGCAGACCACAGTGCCCAGCCCAGCTCAGCTGCAGCTGGGCTCTTGGCAGGGTTTTCACACCCCCAGGCAAGCTGAGGGCTTTGCCCACCTGGCCCCAAAGCACACGCAGGTGCTACGGATGCTCAGTTGCATCCCTGCGGGTGCCCACAGCCCCAAGCAGATGAGCACGAGCGATGCCCTTGGGGTCCAGGCAGCATCCCTGGAGGTGTGAGGCTGAGCCCTGCTCCCCACAGCCCACAGAGGGGCTCTCAAGGACAGCTGGCAGCGCCAAGGGCAGATGGGGAGCTGCGTGCTTGGAGCGAGGGCTCCAGGCTGTCCCCGGCACGCTTGGGAGGTGCAGGGAGGCAAGTCGCGATCTGCAGGGAGCCGTTTAGCGCCTGGCGCAGGGCCAGAGCCTGGCAGGTTCACCTGCAGTTTAATTAGGGAGAGGGGAGGGAGGGAACGGGGCTGGGGGAGAGGCAGCGTGTCAGGACCGGCCGGCTCTCGCGGGAGGTGCGGGAGGAGCGCTCCTCTGCCTCGCCAGCATGCAGGGCTGGGGCCTGGCAGCCACCCCGGGCATCCCTGGGGGACCCCATGGTGTGCTCAGCACAGGGCTGTCCCGCCTGCTCCCTTGTTGGTGCCAGAGTGGCATTGCTGCCCAGTGGGCATCTGCAGGGTGAGGGATGCTGGGCTGAGGCCTCCATGCAGTGGCTTCCTTGCAGCCAGAGCCCAGGGCTGAGCCAGAGGAGGGGAGTGGGAAACCATTGCTGGGAGCTCCTCATCTCCCTGGAGGCAAAGGGCAGAGGGGATCATTTGCTGCTAGGAAGAGCTTTACCATGTACAGGCATCCAGCTCTCCCTGTCCCAGAAGAGCATGGAGCCCATGGCTACTTCTGGGCTGGGACCATCGCGTTGGTCCCACACCCACCGCAGGGATGGAGCAGCTGCAGTGGCTGTGGCAGAGGCAGTGCCAGCTGGGTCGTGGGGTCCTGCTAAATGGCCCCCATCTGCCTGGAGGCAGAGAGCCCTGATGGGGAATGTTCCCCTGCTGGATCCAACCTGGGATGGTGATTTCAGACACATCCTTTGCCTATAGGCAGGAAAGGTCTTTTGGTGGGTGCTCAGCACGGTTC
Source organism: Penelope pileata (assembly GCA_013396635.1). Classification (NCBI taxonomy): domain Eukaryota; kingdom Metazoa; phylum Chordata; class Aves; order Galliformes; family Cracidae; genus Penelope; species Penelope pileata. The sequence continues at coordinate 163,906 of WBMW01002208.1, forward strand.
CTTAGGTACGTGGCAGGCTGGGTCCCAGCTGTGCTGTCAGGGTGGTGCCCTCCTTTCTCTCATCCCAGCAGGATGCAATACTTCCACAGCCCTTCTCCCTGCACCTCCCATGGCTACAGCCTCTTCTGCAGTCCCTGGAGGGATCTACCACCACTGAGGTCCTAGGTGGCTCGGGTAGCTGGAGAGCCTCCCTCCAGGGGGCCTGGGGACCGGTGAGTCCCTCCCACACTGTGTGATGCTGAGCAGGGTCTGTGCAGGGAAATGACCACAGTGAGGTGGGGACAGGAGTCCAGAGCACGGGGAGCTCATGTGCTGGGGACCAGAGCATCACCTGCCCAGAGCCCTGGGGATGGGTGCTCTGGGGACAAGGACCCCCAGCCTTGTCTGGGGGGATGGAGAGCAGCCGGGGTGATGTGGGGCTGATGCAGGTGTGTTACAGGCGCTGCCTCTCTATGAGGCTGCCCAGTGAGCACATGAGCTGCCCCATTACCTGCCCAATGAAAAATGTTGTTCAACTTGTGCATTGGAAGAGGCTGGCTCACAGCAAGCTTGTCCCACACCGAGGGGAAGCTGGGAGAGGCTCTGGGTTGCTTTTAAGCAGCGCCTTGTTAATTTTTTAAACGCACCGGTGTCAAATTAGCACACAAAAGAGCAGCACGGCTCTAAAGGCAGGTTTCCGAGATGCCTTTCATTTCCCTTTAATAAGATCACAGCGTTTGCTCAGCAGGCAGCCACGAGCAGACATGCGTGCTGGTGAGCAGAGCAGCACCGAGCGCGTACATCTGGCAGCATCTGCGTGGGGCTCGCAGCGATGCTTCACCTCACCTGACTCCATGGGGCAGGGGGAGCTGGCACTGCCCCGGCCCAGGGTCCCTCTTAGGGGTGGTCCCCAAAGCCCCCTGTTTGCCAGCATGGAGCTGTCACAAATACAGATCCTTGCAATGTGGCGATGCTGGAAAAAATGCTCCAAGCCTCCCCTCTCTTGGCTGAAGGAGGGAGAAGGGCTTGCAAAGCTCATCTATTTGTTTATCCACGTGGGAAGCCAGGGCAGAAAGTCTGTCTGTCCCTCCTTCCCCGCTTCTGCTTGGGTTGGTCACTGTGCAGCGAAGCTGCAGGCTCCCTGCTTGGCCCAGCAGCAGCATGAAGGAAATTATTAGTTTGCATTTAAAACAAAAAAGAGATGTTCCCAGGTAGGGAGGTGGTGTCCCTGCCCATCCACGCTGGCAGCAAAGCTGGGCACCCCCAGCATGGAGCCATCCCTGTCCCCCCACCCAGCTGCAGCTGATGGCACTTGTGGCTGTCCTTGCTCCCCATGGTTAATGACAACCAGCTGCCGGCCCTGGCAGGGCGCGGTGCGGTCGCGGCACGCTCTAGAAGTGGGGATGCGCGATTTTTCCAGCGCTGTATCACATTTAGAGGAGGTTCCAGCGGGAAGGGAGGGAGCACGGCAGATGGATGGGGCTGGATGGGCAGTGCCGGTGCTGGGAGGGGTTCCCAGGGTTGTGCTGTGCTGCATGGGGACCCACAGCGGGGGCAACGGTGGTGCCCACCCCATCCAGGCTGCGGCAGGGACAAACCCTGCCTGGCACCATCCCTGCTGTGCGGGCAGGCGGGTGCTGGGCAGGCTGCAGGGCTGTCAGTGCAGCTGCCCCTGTACCCCCTCCTTGCTTCCCAGTGCTGTGGCTCAGAAACAGGCCATTTCCCAGCAGAAATATTCCTCAGCCATGGGGAAGTGGAGGAAGGGGGAAGGAGATGAGTGCCTTTTCCATGGGACCCAGGTGCTATGGTGGCATCTCCACAGGGCGATGCAGGTGATGGGGGTCCCATCTGCATCCAGCACAGAGCGGGGGCTGACAGCCTGGCATCAAGCTGCAAGGAACCTGGAGGGGCTTTGGTGCTCCAGGAGCGCAGCGTGACCCCACTCTCTCTCCATCCCCGCAGGATTCCGGGAAAGTGCCTTTGCCTACGCCATCGCAGCTGCCGGCGTGGTGCACGCTGTCTCCAACGCCTGCGCCCTGGGCAAGCTGCAGGCGTGTGGCTGCGACCAGAAGCGGCGGGGCGATGAGGAAGCTTTCCGCCGCAAGCTGCACCGGCTCCAGCTGGAGGCCATGAACCGCGGCAAGGGCATGGTGCACGGCGTGCACATGGAGCACATGCCCGCCGAGACCCCCGGCCTCCAGGACTCCTGGGAGTGGGGGGGATGCAGCCCCGATGTGGACTATGGGGAGAAGTTTTCCAAGGATTTCCTTGACTCCCGGGAAACCTACAGGGACATCCACTCGCGCATGAGGCTGCACAACAACCGCGTGGGACGGCAGGTGAGTGCTGCCCGGGGACTGGGTGACAGCGATGGGGGTGGCATCCCTGGGACGCCTGGTGCAGGGGACCCATGCTGGGATGGCACCAGTGGCTGAGGCTGTTGGTCCCCAGGACACCCCTGGTCCCTGGTTTGGCTCAGGTTGGGTGCACTGAGCTGGGCAGTGGGCACTGCCCGAAAAGGGTGGCATCTCCTTGGGAGCAAGGTGACAGCCTTGTCCCCTGGCTCCGTGGGGATGCTGGAGCCTGCCCAGGCGAGCAGAGCTGCCTCCCCTCCATTCTCATGATGTCAGGTCTCGTTAAAGGTGCTAATTAGTAGCTCTCTGTCAAGAAACTGATGTTTCAAAGCATTGGAGACAGCAAGCAGGCAGGAGGGGGTGTGTTCCCCTGACCAGCTGTGCAGCCAGCAGGTGAGACCCCATTGCAGGGATCCAGCATGACATTTGTCCCAAGTCCCCAACCATGCACACGTGTCCCTGTTCCTCCGTGGGGAGCCACTTTGCTGTCACAGAGCTGCAGTTTCTCCCACTGCCCCCAGTGCTCAGTGCATCTCTGCTGGCATGGGTGCCTGTCCCAGCATGGCCAGATTTTGACTTCTAGGGTGGGCAATGGGGTCTGCAGTGCCAAGGGAAAGCAGACAGCATCTTTGGGATCTGGCCTTTGGGGTCTACTTGTCCCCAGGTGCAGGCAGGAGGTGGCATGGGACTGGCAATGGCCTTGTCACTTCTTGGTGGCTTCAGAGACATGAGCTAGGCTGACGAGAGAAGGCTGGAGCTGGAGGAAGAGGCAGAGGAGGATCAAAGGGATGAAAGAGGGGAAAGCAGTGGGGCAGCACTGGCCAGGCAGGGTGCCCAGCTCCAGAACTTGGAGAAATGAGGGGAGATCAAGTTGTGATGGGGGTGGGAGCTGTGTGTGGGAGCCATGAACGGGAGCAGGAGGGAGGTGCTGTGCCCAGCCTGTGCCCCCTGGTGCCATAGCTCCTGCTGGGGCTGAGTTCAGCCAAGTGCATTGCTTGGGGATGGGCTCTCCACACCTCGCCTGTGGGGTGCCACGCTGTCCCCCACCCATGCATGCCCCCACTCCTAGGACCAACCTTCTGCAGCAATAAGGAGTGATGTGCTGGGAATTCCCAGGAGAGGAGAGGCAGTGCTGGGTGCAGCTCTGTGGTCTGCTCCTCTAGCAGGGTGTGAGCCCTGGTTGCTGGGCCCTGGAGCGGTGCTTGGCCGCCACGTGCAGAGTGCTGTGCCTTTCCATGCACCAACCTCATCCGCAGAGGATGCTGAGCATCCTCTCTGTGGTCCATGTGCATCCCAAGGGTGATCTGCATGTAGGGAGGGCCAGCACATACCTGGCTGCCAGCTGAGACCCTGCAGTGCCAGGGGAGGTGACAATCCCACTGAAGGCCACTCTTGGTGGCACTGAGATGTGGGTTTCTGTAGTGTAGTGGTTATCACGTTCGCCTGACACGCGGAAGGTCCCTGGTTCGAAACCAGGCAGAAACATCCCAATTGCTTTTTAAAATCCAGCTATGAAGCCAGGCAGGGGATGCACAGCATCCTCCGAGCCAGCTGGGCACCGGTCATCTTGGTCTTGAGCCTGCATAGGAAGCCCCAAGGCTACCAACTGACCTGGGTCTTCCTATGCAGACTCAAGAGCAGCACGGAGGAGGCTTTGGGAGCCCTCCGAAGCTGACAGATCAGAGAGCAAGAGGATGAAAGGCAGCCTGGAACTACCCATTACCCTCACAACAAAGGGCTATGATAAAGCTCTTATGAGCGTGTCTGGGAGGAGCTGGGAATGTGTGAAAGAAAGCACCAGCGAGTCCGGGCATGTGCCAAAGCCGGTGTCTGTGTGATGGGAGAAGGACCTGGCCAGGTAGGGGTGCGTGGAGGAGAGCTGGTGGCAGAGGCACTCCTGGGACTCATTAATTTGTTGGGGCCATGCTGCCCGTGCAGGAGGGAGAAGAGGCTGTCCACAGGCAGGGATGCTGCGGTGCAGGGGCTTGGGATGCCCAGGGATGATGGATTGGATGATCCATGCTGGGTGATGGGGACATCCCCATGGGACCCATCCCATCCACAGCACTACACGTGGGTTTTCCTGGTTCAGCCACAGGAAGAGAGGTGGGAAAGGAAGGGATCCTGACGGCAGCACGGTCCTGGGGATGGCGGCAAGCAGCTGGTGTTCCCTACCGGCACGCCCAGAGGACGGGCAGCTCATTACCTGCGAGGTGGAGGCTGTTCCCAGCAGCAGACAGGACTCTCAGCGGGATGAAAGCCAAACTCCAGCCCAGCCCAGACCTCTCCGCGTGTGCCCCGAGCTCCAGGCGTGTTTCCCTGACCTGCCTTCATTAGCATAAGTGCTTAGCAACGGGGAGATGTACTCAAAAACAAGCAGCAAAAAAATACCCACCCCTACCAAAACAAGGCACTCCTTGTGCACGCAGCCCCCCAGGGATGGGACAGGAATAGGCAGCGTGTGCCCAGCGTGCAGCCAGTGGCTGGGGACAGGGGGATGTTGCGGGATGAGACCTCACGTGGGGCCATGTGTCTCCCTCAAGCCCCTGTGGGGCATCAGCCTGCAATCCTATTAGCAGGGGTGGGCTGCTCTGCACCAGTCCCAGCCCAGCTTGGGCACCTGTGGGGGTCAGGGTATCTCTGTGGGAGGGGGATTTGCTGAAGCCCATGTGAATGTGTGGGGCTGGGGGCAGGCAGCCCCATGGGGAATCCCTGTCCCTGCGCGTCGAGGCTGGGGCCGTGCAGGAAATTGTCTGCCAACCACCACAAAGCTGGTGGCAAAGCGCTTCAAAGCGCCTGCTGCCTTCAGTCTCTGCGCTCTGTAATTTGGGGCTAATTTCCCTTATTATGTAGTTACTGCTGGGCCAAGGGATGCGGAGGGGGGATACAGGCAGCCCCACTGCTTTCCCTGCTGCTTGTAGGGGCAGCTCGGAGGAGATGCTCGGTCCCTGAGCCGGGCAGCCCCGTCCCTACCTGGGGATGGAGCAGAGGGCGGCATGAGCTGCATCCATCCGAGATGTGTGACCACTCTGCATCCCTGGGGTCACTGGGCATGAGCTGTTTGCCTTGGCATAGCCGAAGCAGCACCTGTCAGAGATGGGGACCCTGCAGCACCTGTCCTGGCTGCCGGCACTGTCCCCTCCTCCTGGTCCCACGGTTGGCCGCACTCCCCAGCCAACAAAACCACTGCGGGGGTGGACACGTGGCTTCGGCCTCCCAAAACCACAAGCCAGGACCGCGAGCATCCTGCTTGACATTCGCCTCTCGGCGTGATGCGGCGTTCCCACATCCCTGGGGAGCTCAACACCAGCTTCCCCATCCTCCCTGCTAACCCCCCTGCCCTCCCCTCTGCCCCAGGTGGTGATGGACAACATGCGGAGGAAATGCAAGTGCCACGGCACCTCAGGGAGCTGCCAGCTGAAGACCTGCTGGCAGGTGACCCCCGAATTCCGCCTCGTGGGGTCCCTGCTCAAGGACCGCTTCTACGGGGCCACCCTCATCCGGCCCCACAACCGCAATGCGGGGCAGCTGGAGCCGGGCCACGCTCGGCACCGCCGCCGTGCCGGCATCGGGGAGCTGGTCTACTTCGAGAAGTCGCCCGACTTCTGCGAGCGGGAGCCGGCGCTGGACTCCTTGGGCACCCAAGGGCGCCTGTGCAACAAGACGAGCCCGGGCATGGACAACTGCGAGAGCCTGTGCTGCGGGCGCGGGCACAACATCCTGCGGCAGACCCGCAGCGAGCGCTGCAACTGCAAATTCCACTGGTGCTGCTTCGTGGCGTGCGAGGAGTGCCGCATCACCGAGTGGGTCAGCGTCTGCAAGTAGCCGCCCGCTCGCCCCAGGGTGCCAGGGACAAACCCGACCGCCCCAGGGGAGGGAGATGGGGACCGGTGGGAGAGGAGATGCTCAGCACGAGGGCGGACAGCCCTCTGAAACCAGCACTTTGTCGTCACCCAGGGTGGGGGCTCCTTGCTCCTCTCGGGGCACCGGGAGCGCACAGCCACGCTGTACAGACTGCCGACACCAGCACCGCTCGGGGGGCAGAGGGTGGGCGCTGGGGGGCACCCGGCGATGTGGGGTGGGGACCGCAGGGCACGGTGTGGGAGGGTGGGGGGGATGCACCAGCACTGGGCACAGGCTCCTCTGGCTGCGTGTGGGGCTGTGCTCCGAGCGGGATGGAGACAGAGGCTGAGCATCCGTGGGATGGAGGGCACGGTCCCCCCACCCTGGCTGGGTCTNGGCCACCCTCATCCGGCCCCACAACCGCAATGCGGGGCAGCTGGAGCCGGGCCACGCTCGGCACCGCCGCCGTGCCGGCATCGGGGAGCTGGTCTACTTCGAGAAGTCGCCCGACTTCTGCGAGCGGGAGCCGGCGCTGGACTCCTTGGGCACCCAAGGGCGCCTGTGCAACAAGACGAGCCCGGGCATGGACAACTGCGAGAGCCTGTGCTGCGGGCGCGGGCACAACATCCTGCGGCAGACCCGCAGCGAGCGCTGCAACTGCAAATTCCACTGGTGCTGCTTCGTGGCGTGCGAGGAGTGCCGCATCACCGAGTGGGTCAGCGTCTGCAAGTAGCCGCCCGCTCGCCCCAGGGTGCCAGGGACAAACCCGACCGCCCCAGGGGAGGGAGATGGGGACCGGTGGGAGAGGAGATGCTCAGCACGAGGGCGGACAGCCCTCTGAAACCAGCACTTTGTCGTCACCCAGGGTGGGGGCTCCTTGCTCCTCTCGGGGCACCGGGAGCGCACAGCCACGCTGTACAGACTGCCGACACCAGCACCGCTCGGGGGGCAGAGGGTGGGCGCTGGGGGGCACCNAAAAGTGGATTGGAGACAGCGCTGGGTGTTTCGGGGTGCAGCACCCTGCTGTTCCCCCTGGCCAGGGCTCTCTGCTCCTGCGTGTGCCATAAGGATGGAGGGGGACCCTGAGGACAGCCCCTGCCATCACACAGCGGCTGGAGCTGCCTGCAAGCTGCCAGGGGCTGGGCACAATCCTGCCCATGGGAATCCCTTCCATTGGCCCCACAGCTGCGCTGGGGCTGTGCCCCCTGTGCTGGGGGATGCTCGGGGCAGGGATGGGGACAGGCAGTGAGTCTGGGCCAGGCCCTGGGGACCCACAGGCACCCTTTGTGCTGGCTCAGTGGGCAGGAGGGCACCCACCCGGCTGTGGCAGCCCGCGGGGGCCAGCTGTGAATCACACCACTGGTATCTCCCTGCTGATAGCTTCCCTGCTCCTCCCACAGCTTTGTGCCCCTTGGGGCTATACAAAACAATAAAAGAATAAAAAAAAAAAAAATCAAGGAGGAAAATACCAGGCTGGGAGGAAGCAAGTGCCCCGGGTGCAGCAGGGAGGAGCCCTGCGTGCTCGTTTCATAACACTGCTGCGAGCACCCTGAGGTCTGCAGCTGTGCCACGGGCTGCCCCAGGCAGCTGTCCCCAGGCTGTGGGAGCAGTGGTGACACTGCTGGCACACACTGAGCTTGGCCAGGCTCTGGGTCCTCAGGAGGGATGGTGTCTGCTCTCACCATCCCAGGTGTGTTTTGCCTGGCTGGATGCTGTCCTTGCCCCAGACCTGTTCCTCCACCTCCAGCCATACCCATCTCCAGCACCAGGGCCCTCTTCCCCAGCCCCTAGGCCCTTTGCCTTTCACTCTGTGCATTGGACACCCAACATCTCCTGGCTACCCAATGTGCCCTTTCCCTCCCAGGCTGGCTGAAGCCTCATGTCCCCAAGCTGTGGTGCCTGGGGCAGCGTGGAGGAGCTCCGCACATCCATTCTGCTTCAGCATTTTGTCCCTGGCAGCTGCTTCCCACCTCGAAGGGGCTGCTTTGCAGCAGTGTGAGATCTCAGGGCTGCCCAGGGTAATGTCTGACCCGCTATGGAGCTCTCCTGGCGCATGCCGGCCCCCTCGCTCCCTGCTTGCTGACCCCAGCCCACTGGTGCTGCAGCAGCTGGATGCCAGCACTCACAGCTGTCCCCTAGGGAGGGGACCAGAGCAGGGACAAGATGTGTTTCAAGATGCAGAGAGCAGCTGCAGGGCTGGTCCAGCAAGGGACCAGCATCTGGGCACTCTGCAAAGGCTGCTGTGGGGCAGCTTGCTCTGCATGACCCCTCTGCTCAGCGTTTTGGGAACACAGTGCTGTGAAGCTGCCCACCAGCAGAGCCAGCACAGTTCAGTCACTGAGCCTGGCGAGCCATGGTGCCTGGTGCTGTGTGGTTCTGTCTGAGGCTGGGACCCTGGGACATTGAGCAGAAATAGAGCCTCCAGCTCCATCCTGGGGGTCTGCAGGCAGTGTTCTTGGGGTGCAGGCAGCTCCAATGCATGAGCTGCGTGGTCAAGCACCAAGCACCCATCTTTCAAGCACAGAAGGAGCCTGCAGGACACCACTGCTGAGCCTCCAGAGATGTTTGCCAGGCAGGATGGGGCTCCCTGGGGTCTGTGCACCTCAAACCTCTCCACTTTCAGCTTGAGTGCAGCCTTCCTCCTTCCTCAGGAAGGAAATGCACTGTGTGCCATGGTGGTCATGGGGACAGTGGCAATGTCTTTGCATGGCTGCAGCAGTGGTGCTGCTGACATAGGAAGGTTCAAGGTGTTTTGCCCAAAAGAAAGGGATAAGCATCAGAGCAGAGGAGCCCAGGCAGGTGATGGAGGTGGATACCAGCTTTTTCCAACACTCTCTGATCTATTCTCAGAGGCAAATCACAAAGGAACTTCCAAAGCTAAAAAAAAAAATAAAAATGAATGGGCATTTCTCCTACGTTCATTTCATGAAAAGGGCAGTGAAAGCTTCTAAAGATGACAGCAGGTGGAACTTACCCCAGTGCTGTTAAGAATTTTGGAGATTTCCCTGTACCTGGGGGTCCCTGCTGCAGAGGGGCCATCAGCTGGGTGGCTCTGCTGGAGCCGTGCAGGGGCTGATGGCTTTCTCAGAGCATTAACTCCTCGGTCCCAGGATCAGGAGAGCTTCTCAGCTCCTTTTAACAAACCAAAAGTCAATCTCACTTCTTGCCCGTGCAGCTGTGGAGAGCGATGGGGAAACCTGACCTTAGTGTGACCGCCGAGAAGGCAACAGAGAGACCTGAGCGGGTCTGATCATCCTGCACCTCCGCCAGCTCTGCAGCCGGCTGCGTGGCTGCCCTGGTGTGGGTACCCCGTGCTGATGCTATCTCAGAGCTCGGCTTTGTGCCCATTGCAAGACATGGAGGAGCCAGGGGGCAGCGGGTGCCCTCCATCGTGGCAGATTGCGCTGGTCCTTTCCTCTCCCCCAGAGCCCCAGCGTGTCTCCTGCTTCTGGAAAGCTCCAGCAAGGGTGGGGAAGGTCTCTGGGGGTGGCAGGAGGGAATGGGGGGGCTGGGACTTTCCCCAGGAGATCACAGGAGGAACTTTGGCTGGAGGGTGGGGGGAACCAGCGAGGAGTTGCTACATCATGCCCCAGTGAGCCGTGAGTAACTCCTCTGGTATTTATTCCCCGCACAGAACAGTCATCACAGCCAGATCCTGCCCGGGGGAATCGCTACACGGGAACGCCCAGCCCCATCCAAATTCCATTCCTGCTCCCAGCGGAGCCTACACGAAGCAGAGCCACGAGGGAATGGCTCCCTGGCACCCCTGTCCCATCGTGTCCCCTCGCTGAGGTGACACGAGCTGAGGTGACACGAGCACGGATGCCAGCACCCGCTGGCTGCTGGCCGGCAGAGCGTGCTGCACCGCTGACCCACACCTGAGCTATGGGAAGTGAGCAGAGAGCCGGGCTGGCTGCTGGTGTGCTGCTCCGAGGGGAGCAGACCTTCCTTGCCTTGCTCTGATGGCTCACCCCAGCGAGCTCTCTGGGCGACAGGCAGGTGGTCTGAGACCCCTCCCGAGAGCCTGGCTGGCACCGTGCTGCAACCTGAGCTGCAGAGAGGTGCTCCGAGGCTTTCCTGGAGTTCAGCCCCAACATGTCGTGCTTGGCACCGGCACCTGTGCAACCCCCCCAAAAAAAAAAGTTTGGCCCCAGCTGACCTGCTTGGCAAGGCAGAGTACCTACAGCGAGGCACTGCTGGCTCAGGAGAGGAGCCCAGGAGCCCTGTGCTCACCCCTCCTGCCACCCCCTGGCACGATGTCCTGGTGATATTGTCCTACAAGAAGAGGGGCAGGTGGCCTGCCCAGCATGGAAACAGCAGCCACCACAGTGTTGAGCTCGCTGAGTGACCAGAGAGGCCAGCGGCTGTGTGACTCTGCTGCCCCTGCTGCCTGGGAGGACTGATGGCACCAGATTGCAGCTGGGTGGCCTGGGACACGAGGCTGTGTCACACCTTCACAGCACAAACCCTGGGTGGCTGAGGTCCCAGGTGAGCAGACAGGCACCAGGCCTCCCCCAGGAGCCTGTGGACTCAAAGGCACAAATGCTCTGAGCATGGCAGCACCCCACTATGTTCCCCCAGTGGGGAGATTTGGACCCAAACACTTTCAGGTCCTCTGCCCCTGGCCAATACCAGAAGCTCCCCAGGGAGCACACAACAGCCCTGAGCTCTGTGAGCTCACTTCTTTTTCTTATCCCTTGAGATAAGAGAAGACTTCCCTTGGCTGGGTAGGGAGTGCCCAGTGCTGGATTTTCTTCGTCCCCCATCCAGAGCTGAAGAGGAGGAAGGTGGGTGCCAGGCACAGGGAGGGACGTCAGTGTCCCCCAGCATCCCCAGCATCCTTCCTCCAGACGGAGAGGGCAAGGGGATGTGTGTGGCTGTGACACATGGAGACGGGGTGGCCCTGCAGGCAGCCTGGTGGGGACAACAGGACGGATGGGAGAAAGGGAGAAAAGCTCTTTCGGCAGAGATGGAGAACACCGGGGGGCTTTGCTTGTGCCACCCCCTCCTTCCTGCCATGGCAATGGGAGGTTTGGGGATGGGGAGGGAGATCACAGAGGGGCAGGGCTGGCGCGGGGGCNAAAAGGGGCCAAGTGCGAAGAGAGCAAAGGCGGCAGAGGAAAAGAGAGCGTGGCCAGAGAGGCAGACATGAAAGGGGGAGCGAGGCAGGGGAGAGATGAAAGGGCGATGGCGCGGGTGCTGCTGCCTCCTCCCCTGGGCTCCGGGGCTCTGTAATCCCCGCGGAGCTGCCTCCTCTCATGTGGTGGCCCGCAGCTGTGTGCGGTCGGCTCAGCCCCACCGCTCCGCACAGGGACTTTCCAGGAGGGGGAGAAACCAACACAAAACACATGACTTAACCATCGCCTGCGAAGGCCCCGGCGCATGCGGGGGCCGGGGGCACCCCGGCGTGCATCCCGCTGGGTTTGGGGCCGGCCGCAGGCACGCTGCCTCCTGCCCCAGGGAGCATCCCGATGGGCAGAGCTCCAAGGCGGTTACGCACGCGTGGAGCAAGCAGGGTGAGCCTGGAGCAAGCATCACTCACGGCAACATGGTACTGGTGCCATGGAGGCATCCCTCACGGCACAGATGTGTGGGTGCAGGGGTCATGTGCGCTCTGTCCCCATCCCTGCTCCCTGCATCGAGCGCTGGATCGCACCCCCTGCCCACCCTGCTTGGCGCTGGGTACCAAGGATGCAGCAGGACTTGGCAGACAAGGTTGGCACCCATCCTGCTGGGTCACTGGGTCGTTATTTTGCTTCTCAAGAGCAAACCAGGAACCCAGACCACAGTGGATGTGGGAGCAGCCCTTCTATTAAATCCATGACCTGGGATACCTCCTTCCCTGTGCCCAACTCAGGCCACTGGATCAGGGCTCTTACCTGGTGGATGCTGCAGGCTGAGGGGGTGTGTGTTTCTGTAGAGATGCTGGGCTCTCTTCTTCAGTTTGGGGCATGTGGGACAACAGAGCTCATTCCCATGGGGTCCCCCATGCCTCTTCCTCCCCTTTTTTGCCTGTGCCAGCCCTCCCTCGTGTGCCTGTGTGACTTTGGTGGGCTCAGCTAGAGGGGATCTTGGCTGAGCACGGGCAGCACCAGAACCCACCTTTGCCCTCCTACTTCTGTGCTCTTCTCTTCCTTCAGGATAAAGGAGGGTGGGTACCTGGCAGGGCAGGAGGGAGAATTCCACTCCCTGCAGAACCTTCCCCTTCCAAAGGCTCTCGTGGAGCTCTGTCATCTCAGCTCCATGGGTATTGCCTTCCTGTGAAGACCCTGACAACCCTTTGGTTACCTCTGGAAGTGCTCCAGCTTCCTTCAGAATCCCCATCCTCCCCTCAGCAAAAAAAGGGACTCACTATGGGGCACCGAGGTCCTGCCCAGGGCTAATACCCCCCCGGCAGAGATGCCAGCCACCTGGGTTGGCAGAGGGGTGCCGTGGTGGGGAAGAGCACAGCACCCAGGGAACGGGGGGTTGCCGGCAGGAGCCAGCCCTCCCCAGAGGAATGCTCTGCAGCTGCAGGGAGGGGAGGTGCTCGGAGTGCCGTGGCACGAAGGCATGATAGGGCACGCTCCACTGGACCATGAATACCTGTCCCAGGCGGTTGGAGGCACCCAAGGCGTGTTCGGGTGGCGCGGGAGCACACGCCTCATCAAGCCTGGGCGGTGGTGTTCCAGAGGAGAGGAGGCTCTCGTCCCAGTCTGCCCTCCCACCCGTGCTGGGGAATGGGGAGCCCCCCCCTCCCGCTTCCCCATCACGCTGCAGGTAACGCACAGGCCTCGCTGGGGGGGAATGCCCTTTTTCTCCCTGGAAAATGGGTGCTATGGGACCTGGCCCGAGGCAGTGGGCTGGGCTGAGTGGCCTCGCTGAGTGCCTCCAGCCTCAGCATCTCTGCTTGAACAAATTGCCAAGTGCCCCGCTGCTGCAGGAAGCCCAATGTGTGTGACAAGCTGTAGCCCTCTGCTGCTGCTGGTCCACACCATCTGCACCAGATCAGGAGTGCATCGTCCCAAGAGGCCCCCAGCCTCATTGCTCACTTGCAGCTTCAGTCCAGGTATCAGTGCACGTATCCCTGGGTCTGCTGGGGTTTGAGTCAACGGAGGTGATAACCTTCAGGGAGACCTATCCCAGCCTCCCCAGTTGCTCTGTCCCTGCCCTGTGCTACTGACCCCAGCTGTGTCCTCCCAGCAGGTCCTTGCTCGTGCTGGGTACCCATGGTGGGATGCCACTGGCACATCCACACCACAGTCATGGGACAGCTGCAGCTTGTGACACCCCATTGCTCTTAGAACTCTTCAGGATTTTGGGACTCTGCTCCATCCCTGCTCCTCTGCAGTGATACCCTATCCGTGTGGCAGCCACAGCAGCTGCAAAGCCTCAGGTTGGCTTGTCTGGGTGCAGACCATGGACCGCAGCATCCCTTGGCTGGGCAGTGTACTGCAGGAGCCAGCGTGGCTCCCAGCTGCTGGCATGATGGGCTCTCTCACCAGCTGCCCTCGTTGGGCTGCAAACAAACAAACCACCACCCAAGCACCGAGCCCCAGCAACTCATCCCCTCCTCACAGCTGTAATTAGAGCGAGGCAGCTGGTGAGCCGTGCTTGAAACCTGGTGTGTAAACACGGCTTTCTCCTCCACCGCTCGGGCAGAAGGAACCTCCTCCAGGGGAGCAGTAATTTCGGGAGGGGGTCTGTGTTGTTGTGGTGAGGGCTGTGGCTGGAGACTTTCATCTCGGCCTTTTGATGCAGCTCAGGGCAGAAGATGGCAGCTGGCGGCAACACACCTTGCCATGCTGCTTGCTTGGGGCCATTCCCCACACCCAGTGGGGAGCGGAGCATCCTTGCCCTTCCCAGCCCCTGGGCCAGCCGCCGGCTCCCTCTCCCTCTCTGGGATGGGTGAAGGTGCAGAGCTGGAGGTCCAGGGGTGACCTTGCACCATCACTTCCAGGGCTGTGGCTGCTCCAGAGCCAATGGACCAAGAGCAAGGGCTCAGACACCTCGGTGGTGGGCACCCTGTGACACCAACCAGAGAGATCTGGCTGCTCACTGGCATCACCTCCTGCAGAGCAAGCCCAGACCACCACATGCAGGATGTCCCACTCCTTCCACAAGGATGCTACATCCCTGCCATGTCCTTCATCCCATCCCCTGCTTTCATCTCAGCACTGCCTGGAAGTCCATTGGGTACCACTGGAGGGGAGCGGCAGTCAGGGGCTGGGGAGGCCACGTGAGTGCAGGGCTGGGAGAGGTGGGTGCAGGAGACCCTCACCTCCCAGCTCCTCCAGTGCTCCCCAATGTGCCAGCCCTGAGCAGATCTCCTCCTGAATTTTGGGACCCTCAGCCCAAGTGCTGGCTCACCATCACCATGTCCCTCCTTGGCTCTCCTCTATGAGTTCCCTGCTGTCCCAGCCTGCTGTCACGGAAGCCTGCTCCAAGCTCAGCTGGCTGGTCCCTCTGGGGAAGGAGGTGACATGGGTCCTGTGTGGGTGGGAGAGGGAGGGATGGGACAGCCCCAGCCACCCCGTGCAACTGCCAGACCCAACGGGCATGGCTCCAGGCACTGCTTTCCCATGTCATGCACGATTGTTTTTGTGGGATTCCTGCATGTCAGATGCCACGTGCCTGGCTGTGTGTGCAGGAAGGAGCAAGGGGACAGCAGTGGGCACATGGGTGGTGGCTTCAGCTCAGCTTGCACCGCGCTGGGTGCCAGACATGCTGCAGGCAGGAAGCAAAATTCTGCCCCAATAATTCTATGCTCGCATGCAGCCATAGGTGTTAAATCCACCGCTCTGGACCACATCCAGCTTGGGCACATGCAGCTGTCAGAGCCCCTTCCTTGCTGTTCTAGTGCAGGGAACCCTCTTTCCATCATCCAGGGGGAGATGCCCACCCCACACCCGTGCCCACCCCAGCGCCCAGGGAAGGTGCTGGCTGCTGGCAGCCAGGAGGGTGCTGCTGCCAGGTGCTGCGGGGAGGGTGCACCCAGCTCCCCACTGACGTCAGTGCTGGGAGTCAGCCGGGAGCTGCCAGCGGGGAATTGGCCCGCAGTACTGGGAGCACTCGGGAGCCGCACAGAGAGGAGGTAATTGTTAACTGCGGGCTGAGATAGGCTGAGTGGAGAGGGCAGGAGGCCAGGGAGGTGGCAGACACCTCACCGGGGCTGGCTTGGTTTACACAAGCTGGGCTTTGTTCATCATCTCCCCAGGCTTCCGTGGCTGTGAGTGAACACCCCGTGCTGCTCTGATTACAGGCTGCTCGCAGCGCCTTGCAACGCCCTCCCAGCGCCCTGGCCTGGGGAGGGGGCACGGCAGGGCCGCAGCAGGTGCATCCCAAAGTCCAGTCCCAAACCCGCTGTGACACAGCCACCTCTGTCCTCTCAGAGGGGCAAACCCACCGCAGTGTGGGCAGGACTAGGGGCTTGGAGGGGGTGCAGCCTCCGTGTCCAAGTGGGGGACAGTGGTCACAGCCTGGCATGTCCTGGGCAGCTTTCTGGGGGCAGCAGCACTGGGCTGGAAGACGTAACCCCTGCCTTGATTGTGGTCCTGGCTACAGCATGAACATCACCCAGGGCTGAAGTTTTGGTCCACGCTGGCTTCCCACAGGGCTCCTGAGGGCTCAAACCGTCCCCTGTTCCCAGTGTCACCTGGAGAGACCGTGGCAGGAGAGAGATGCCTGGGAAGCAGCAGGCAGCTGCTGGCTGAGCTCCCTTAGCCCCCAAATCTCCCAACAAGCACCCATGCCCACCAGAGATGACAACACCCTCACAGCCCATCTTCCCAGCAGCCCAATCCTTGGGCTGACCCACAGTGCTGTGCTGGCTCCCGGGCACCCGGAGCCCTTTGTGCACCCCACGTCACCAAAGCAGAACCTCCTGTCCCGCAGGTAGAACCTGCCCTCGTCCTCGCCCCTGGCGCTGCCTCGTGCACGCCATGCTCACTGCTCTGTTTCTCACCACCAGCACTGGCCAGCCCACACGTCACCGCTCAGCAGGGATGTCCCCTCCCTGCTGTCTACTGCCCCAGGTGGGCTCACACGTGTCCCACCAGCATGGGGTCCGTGGCCCTGCAGCCCTCCCTCTGCAAGCTGCAGGTGCATCTCCAGCGCATCCCCTGCCACCAGGCAGACACAACGCTTGTCTGTGCTAGAACCCTGCTGGGACACAGCAGCACAGCTCCTCTCTCACCCTGGGACCTTCCCCATCTGCTCCTCAGCTGGGCCCACGTAGGGGAGGTCCTGGTGCAGGGGAGCTCTGCACAGAGGGGTCCTGTGCTCAGTGCTGGCCTCAGCCTGGCCCCTTGCCCGGCTGCAGGGAGCACATCAGCCTCTCTGAGCCCCCCATGTCCAAGGTGCTGCTGGCTCACATGGAGCAGCAGAGGCAAAAGGGGCTGGTCTGTGTTGTGTAATGGTCTCACACATTGTGAGAGGCTGCACAGCATCTCATGGCATCTTGGATTCTAGGATCCCTGGCTGTCTCTGCTCCCGCAGTGCGTGGCTGCTCCTCCACCACAGCCCCTTGTCCTCCTCACTGCCTGTTGCTCATCCCTGGGCAGGTCCTGGGGCAGGTCCTGCAGCCCCACTGCTGAGTACGATAGCAGAAACCCTGCTCCCTGCCCTGATTCTGGTGGGCAGCAAACAAAGGGCTCCTTTACCGAGAAAACTCGCATTTAGCTTCTGATACGGGACAAGAAAAAGCACACACACAAAATCAAAATGCATCAGAGAATGGAAGCATCCTGCACTTTCTGCAGGCAGATGGAGCAGCAGCCTGGCAGTGGCCGGCTCCCAGCACCTGCCTCCCCCAGCCCCGGAGCTGCAGGACATGTGGGCAGCGACAGGTGAGTTGGCAGCAGCCCGGCTCCGGCTTCCCTCGGTGCTTCTTCAAAACCGAGCCTCGTGCACGGTGACGAGCCGGCAGACATCAAGGAGGAGTAATTTGCTGGGATCCTTCTGGCCAGGCGTGTCCTGGCGCCCACACGCCGTGCTCGCCTGTGCGGACAGGAGCCACGTGCTCTGATGTTTCCCGGCACCCAGCAATGCCTCGAGGTCTCTGGAAGTGCCTGTGCAGGGCTTGGCTTTGTTCCTCCCGCACAGCAGCTGGGAGCCGGGAGCTCGGCGTCCACCTGCGGGATCGGCTGAAGGCTTTGCCCTTTGCGGGATGCAGGGCATGAGCCACCAAACACGTGGGGTTTTCACAAAGAGCACTGAGGCAGCGTTGATTCAGATGGGACCAAACCAGCTCTGGGAGAGCAGTGATGCTCTGCTCCTATCCCACAGCTCCTGAGCACCCTTTGGCTGTGGGGTTCCCTGCCCCACCATCCCTCAGCTGGGAAAACCACCCTTGCAGGCTCTGCGTTGGCCATGCCCATTGCAGAAGAGCCACCACAGCGTGCACAGCCAACAGCTGGCCAGGCTCTGGCTCGCTCCTCCTGCCGTCACCCGGGCTTGGTGACAGCCCGAAGCGCTGAGTCGGCAGAATCAGGGCCAGGACGGCTCCTGCCCTCACAGCCATTGGGGATGGGATGGCACAGGAGCATCCCTGCCCTGCAGAGGGGGTGCGGTGGGGCTGGGGGCCGGGAACACCCTCCCTGTGGCTTCCCTCGCAGCGAGGAGGGGATGACGCCACGGCAAAAGCTGTTCCCAAGGGAGGAATGTCCTTTCTTCCCGTGCCACGTTGTGGCTGGATAAGTACAGCCCTTGGGCTCAGCAGCCTCTGCGGGGCTCAGCAGTGCTAATGGTGCCTGGCACATCTGGCCAGGATGCTCCACAGCTGCTGCGCAGCTCCCTCCCTCTCCCTGCTCCTCTCCCCCTTCATGCCACCCCCTGGCACTGACAGGGGAGGGGTCCCAGCGCAGTCTCCATGCTGGGGGGGGGCTGCGGAGCCGTGTGTCCCACTGATGGCACAGCACTCGGGGTGGTGTGTGTGTGCCAGATTGCATGAGGGTCTGCACCTGCACACACACAGGTGTGGGTGTGCACAGGTGTGGGTGTGGGTGTGCATCCACTGCCCTCTGCTGAGTGAGCCTGGGCAGCTCAGCCCCTGGCGGTGCTCGGAAGGCCTGGCTGTGTCTCCGCCACCGACAGGGGACATCAAGGCAGCCACAACCCTCTAAGCCCTGTCCCAGAGCTGGGGGGTGACCTCAGCCCCGGTGCCCAATTGGTGCAGCGTGGGCACCAGTGGGGTCTGGCTGGGCACAGCCCCATGTGCTGGATACCCCGTGATGTAGGGGCAGGGCAGCAGCGTGTCCATGAGGCTGGGTCCAGCCCCTCTGCAGCCCTCCTGTTCACCCAGGGGCTGTGAGCAAGTGCTTTGCTCACTGTAGGGTGTCAGGGGGCTGTAGGATACATCCAGGCCACCCTCTCCCCATGGTTCCTTCTGTTCCCTCTACAAATGGGCCACTTAATTCAAAGCCTCTGGAGGAAAGGAGGGGGGAATCTCTGCTCTGCACTTGTAAAGCAAACAGTCCCAGGGCATTCCCAGCAGTGGGACTGTCCACATGGGAATTTTCAGCACTGCCCGGGTGTGATTTTGGCATGGGGCAGCTGATCCAGGCGAGTATTTTGCTCAGTGTTTGGGAGCTGGCCCAGCTCAGGGACAGTCCCAGGAGGAGTTGGCGTGCAGGCTGCCCATTTGCAGGATGTATTTAACAGCCTGGAGGTGGCAGAGGTCCTCGGGGCCAGAGAACAGCCCTGGGTTTATCTACTTTATTGCACAGCAACAGCGCCCAGAGCATCCTTCCTGGAGCACCCAGCAATGCCCACTCTGCAAACAGCCCCACTAATTCGGGTGCTGCTCCAGGCCCACGGGCAGCAGAGCTCCCACCACACGGCAGCAGCTGCGTTCACACGAGCTGAGGGAGCACAGATGCGTGTGCATGCGTGCGTGCATGCACGCAGCCGTGCTGGCACCCTTGGCATGCCACGCTCCTGTGTTTGCGCTGCGCTTGCCATGTGCATGGCAGGGCACGTGTGCGAGCTGGCAGCCCGGCGCGGCTGCGTGTGCTCTGCGTGGGCTGCCTGTGTTTTGCTCAACACATGCCTTCATCTGCAGCTGCGGTTTGGATGCAGGGAAAGAGCTCGCTTTTGATGTCTGCGTGCATGCAGGTGCGTGCTGGGCTCTGCAGGCATTGCACGCACGCTGCATGCATGTGTGTGTGTGTGTGCACGTGTGCGAGCTGTGAGATCAGTGGCTCAGCTGGCCGCTGCTGCTCGGGCTGCTGGAATCCCTGCCTCCCAGGCCGTGTCATAGATGAATACACTTGAAAGCATTTTTTCCCCCTTAGCCACCAGATTTCACTCTGAAGGAACCGGGCACTTTATCTTCATTAGCAGCTGGGAGCCTCTTGGGGCGGCTTTTGTCTGGGCGATGCTCCCTCCGCCCCTGCTCTTATCCCCTGCCCTTCTCCCCTGTCCTCACTCATCAGCCCTTTGCAGAGGGGATAGGGCCTGGCTGGTGGGGCCCTGTGCCTCTGCTGTGTCCCCATTCCCACCGGCCACGGTGTCCCCAGCCCTGTGGCCGCCTCCATGCAGCAGGGCTGGCAGGGAGGGGACAGGTCCCTTTCTTTATCCTCTCTGGGAGACCTCAGAGTTGTTTTAGGCCCCCAAGCCCCATTTAGCTGCACACTGATGGCAGTGAGCTGGGATGCAGAGGGGCTGGGGCTGGGGCTGGAGGTGGCCCCATGGGAGGGGGCAGCCCTTCCCTTCTGGGGCTGAGCATCACTGTGGAGCGCTCGTGCCTGCATCCATTAATACCCAGTAACCATGACAACTGGTGCAGAGCTGTCATCCTGTCCCCAGGCCAGCCACCATGGGGGTCCTCACGGAGGGGTCTTGGGGCAGCAGCTTTCCTTGGATCACTGCTACACACCCCAGACTGCTGCTGCTGGGCCAGTCTTGGGGTGGGGACAGTGCTGCTCCCCCCAGGGTACCAGGGCATCCCGGGGCTGCCGCTGGACTGGACAGGATGCTGGGGCTGCAGGAGGTCTCCATGAGAAGATGGGGCAGAGCCTGCCTCTTCCCACTGGCCCAGATGCTGGGGGTGCAGTGAGACAGCGAGGCGGGGGTGTCAGGGGGCGGACTGCCTTAGGTAACATTCCTTCCCACTTAAAAGGAGCCATAAATCACTCACTCTTTATTAAAAGCCCTGCCCGACCGGGAAAGAAATGTCAGGAGCATAAATCACCTCCACCACGCTCTCGCAGGGGTCCTGGCTTGCTGAGGGCTGTGGGGCAGGAGCTGCTACTCCTGGGCAGGGCACAGCACGGCCACGCTCCTCACATCCATCCCCACCGATCAGGGATGGGGATGCAGGTCTGGTAACAGGAGCTCCCAAAAATCACACCTCCCTGTGCAAAGCCTTTAATGCAGGGGGTGGGGTGGAGTAAAAGCAGGAGGAGGCTGCTTGAGCCCAAATCTTCCCTCCTGCCAGCCCAGGGCACCCCGAAGCAGGTGGAACAGGGATGCTGCGGGCACAGAGCACCCTCTCCTGGGGGATGGAAGCCCCTTCTCCCTCCTGTGAGCTGGACCGACCTTCCCCAAACACTTGTCCCTTGCTTGGAGCCCAGCTGAAGCCAAATCCCCGCCCAAAGCCGACGACATCCTGCTGCCAGGCAGGATTCTGCCCTAAAGGACAGGAATTGTCCTCATTTTGCAGGAGAAGCAGAGCAGAGCCCGAGCAGGGAGGGACATGCTGGTGTGGCATGAACGCAGCCTGCGCACAGGCAGCCGCGCTCACCTCGCCGTCTCCTGCTTCCCCAGCTAAACGTATGGCTCAATATAGCAGCACTTATGTTGTAAAACATCGCTCATAAAACACACAGGATGTGCTGTGTGGGAGCGCTGGTGAGCCAATCCCCAGCTGCTTTTTGATGTCAGCCTGGAAATCACAGCGTACTGGCAACGGCTTGCTCCGGGGTTTGCAGGCAGCAGGGTGCCTGCAGGAGACCCCAGTGCAGCCCTGCAGATCTCCACTTGCCCCAGGACCCCTACCCAGAGCAGTGGGGCAGAAATGCTGGGGCTGGGGACAGCCACCAACCACAGGTGCTGCTGGCAGGGCTGCACACACCCAGGATGCAACAAGTGCTTCAGTCCCACCTGCACAGTGAGATGCATCCAGCCCCAGCTGTGCCAGTGGGGCTCTTCCCACCAGCACTGCCTTTTCCCAGGTGGCTTCCCCAGAGAGGGAGTGGGCAGATAACGTGGTGAAATCAAGGCAGGCTGAATGCATGCTGCCAGACATCCCTCCATGTGCAGGCTGAGCGCTGGAGGCCCACCCTGTGCAGAGGGGAGGGCTCAGCCCTGTGGGGTGCCAGGAGGCTGGGAGAGAAGAGGCAGCTGAGGATGGCTGAGTTGTATTTCAGCCTCAGCTGGAGGGGGAATGGGCTGGGGGGGAGAAAGGAGGTGAGGGGGAAGGAACTGGGATCTTCTTGCTTGGGAAACCACTGGGGCTCTTCCATCAAAGGGAAGGAAGCCCTAGGCGAAGGGCTGCAGGCTTTCATGAACCGCTCGCTGCAAACCCCGGCCCCCGTGGGTCTGTTTATCCTGGCACGGGACAGCCCATAAACCACAGCCCCGAGCCAGCCTGCAGAGCGCAGCTTTCCTCCGCTGCAGCCCCAGCAGCAGGGCTAGGACAACCTGCATGGAGGGGAACACGGCTCGCAGCCCAGCCCACAGGGCTGCAGGGGAGGTGTCCCTGTCCCTGCATCCACGGATGCTCCCCACAGCCCCACTTGGTCCCCACACAGCATCCCTCCAGCAGCTGAGGACCACAGCACTGGGGTTTGGGGTCTCATCGCAGCCACTCCTGGACCCAAAAGCAGTTCCAGCCCAAGGACAAGGGGCTGGGAGCAGTGCTGGGAGCTGTCACCATGGCTGCCCAGCACCCTCACCGTGTCTCTGACCCAAGGTGCCCCACAGTTTCCCACGTTCCCTCCTGCCTGCCACCCGTCATATTTTGCATTTCTCCCCCTATCTTATCTCCTTGCCGGCTCACCCCTTTGCAGCTGGTCTCTTGTTTTCTCCTTGCCCGCTGCCTCGCTTCCCAGCCCCACCTGCTGCAGCCCCAGCCCAGCTCCCGTGCTGAAGGACCCTGGGGCAGCTCCCTGATAAGGGCCAGACCAAACAAGAACCTTTTGTGCCACTCTGAGCTCATCTGGAGGAGCCAGGCAGAAGCCTGGCCAGGGCAGGACAGCAGCAATGCTGGAGGAATCGCACAGCTCCGTGTCTCCAGGGCAGCACCAGGCGTGCAGCCGTGTGCTGCCTCAGTTTCCCCACTTCTCCAACAAACCCTCCCTCACCCCAACACTGGGGCTGAGCCGTGTGTCCTGCTGAGAGCTGCTGTCAGCACTGAGCCCTGCACACACTGTGGAACTGGCAGGCAGCAAGCACAGGGAATAAAATTCTTCCCCCTCCCAGCTTGCTGCCGGGTTAATATTCCCTCTAACGACAGACGGCCCCTTTTATCCCTGCTCCCGCTCCCGCCAGTGATTTAATCTCGAACAAGCTGTGATTATTTCCTGTACAGCTGCGTCCCTCGTGCCGTGGGCTGGGCTGACAGCATCGCAGCGGGCAGGGAGCTGAGCTGCAGCCTGACCGGGACCGAGGGCAGCAGAGACCCTTGGCAGCCCCTGCCCTGCCCAGTGCTCCTGCACACCCTGTACTGGAGTGCCAGGGGGAGAAGACAGAAGGGGAGGGGTGGGGTGTGATGGGACCCTCGCATGGGCTGACAGGTGTCAGGGGGCTGGGGAAGGCAATGGGTTGCTTGACCATGGGGTCTTGCAAGTCCCAGCTTCACGGGGCTCTGCCAGACCCTGGAGGTTACATTGGCAGTGCAGGACCCACCGGGTGCCAACCCCTGGTTCCTCCAAGCTCTGTCCCCAGACAGAGATGTGCCCACAGGCTGGGGGAAGCAATGTGTTACTGGATGGGTATAGGGCAGCTGCACCCCAGCCAGAGCTGAGCAGCCCCTGGCCCACAGGGCAGTGGGAAGGCAGTGAAGGATTCACCACCACCCATCAGAGCATCTTGGCAGTGGCACAGGAGAGCTAGTGGCACAGCCTACAGCAGCCTCAGAGGGTCACAGCTCCTTGTGGGCCCCCCCACAGGAACAGGCAACGTGTGTTGTATGTGCAGAGCTGGGAGGGGCTGACTCCATCCTGATCTGCGTTGTAGTGCAGGGAGCCCTGGGCACTGGGAACATGTGAGGGCAGAAGACCACCATGGACAATCTCCTGAGCTTCCCCCTGCCTGGTGCTGGGCCAGTATCCACTAAGCAGGCAGCCTCACCGCACTGCTGAGCTGGTGGAGATAGTGGGGCAGTACTGGGGGCTGGGGAAGGCCAGGATGCCCCCACGCCAGGGCAGGGAAAAGCAGCAGGAGAACAGAGCTGACCCGGAGCCACTCCAGCAGCAGCAAAACACGGGGTGCAGCTCCACCTGGTGGGCAGCGAGCCCCCCACCAGTGTCACCGGGTCCCCTCGGCCACCAGCACTGGGGGCGAGGGGACCAAGAGCTGGAGCCTATGGCTCAGTGGTCCCCACCATCGCTGGGTACAGGGGCCAGGGGCCAGCAGCTTCCCCCCGGCTCTGCCCGCACGCCCGACCGGGAGCCGCCAGAGGGCAGCACCGGCCCGGGGCTACCGCCCACCGGGGGCTGCGGCTGGGGGCTGTCCCGGTCGAGCCCGGCCCCTCCTAATTGCCTGCAGGAGGGTAATTAGTTCATTCATTAAGCTCAACCAAGCTGCGGCTGGATGGGTTTCCTGTTGCTGCGGGACCGTAGGGATGCTCTAACAAGGAACGATTGACCCGTGGCTTTGCGTGGGCTTTTCTGGTTACATCATCCTGCCCCATGCACAGCTGAAACCTTCTTCCCTTGAGGGCTTTAAGTCCCAGCCATGGTAAATACACGGGCTGCAGGCACAGCCCCAGCAGCAATCCCCATGCTCATCCCACATCGGCATGGGGTAACGACGTGGTGGTGCTCGGTGCCATCTCCTGCTGCTCAGATCCCTTCTTCCTGCCCAGGGATTAGGAAGCTCTGATGTGTTTCCACGACGATTCCCTCTTGCAGTTTCCACCTGGAAGAGCTGTGTCTCTCCAAGCCGTTCCCACCAGTGCTGCTCAGCAAATGGCAGGACAAAAATAGCTGCTCCCCAGGGGCTGTGCTCTGCTCTGTGCCGCCGCACAAACTCAGGGCTGACCTCGGAGCTGGGGCTGCCTGAGCTGCTCCAGGTACCTGCTGCTTGCTGCTGTGCCCACCCTGAGCCATGCTAAGGGGGTGCCATGGGGTCAACCCAGAGCAGCTGAAGTGTCTGTGAAGCTGCAGCCCTCTCCTGTGAGGGTTGGACAAGGGATGGGGGTGAGAAGGGAGGAGTGCCTGGGCTGGGGGACCTGGAAGCTCATGTATGTTTCTGCTCCCTGGGGACTGCAGAGAAGCTCCAGCCAAGGTCCCTGTGGATTCCCAGCCCCAAGGCTCCCAGCTCAGCCAGGAGCTCTGCCAGGAGCTGTCTTCATGCTGTAGGGGATTGGGGGAGCCACAGAGCCACCAGACCCACACACTGGAGATGGACTGAGGCCATGAGCTCTGTCCCCATGGGCAAAGCAGCCTGGCCACAGCCGGTGAGTCTCAGCCCTCCTCCCTGGCTGTCTTTGCCAGCACAGACAGACCATGGCACAGCAAGAGAGCCATTAGAAAGCAGCTCCAGCCAGGCAGCAACCCCGCACTCATTCATCATTCTGGAGCAGGCAGGGGGACGTGCCAGCTGCCTTAGCCAGGATCCAAGGGAGGGCCCATGCCCAATAGCTCTGCAGCCTGGAGCAGTGGGGTGGCACCAGAGGAGGGGCAGCTGGACCCTCAAAAAGGCATTTTCACATCCTGGGGGAGCTGCCCTGCCTCAGGCTGTGAGCTTCTGCATCTCTGAGCCACATTCCCTGCACAGCAGCATCGTGCAGAGACAGCTTGGAGAAGGTGTGAGGGGTGGCATGGGCTTCACCAGTGCCTGAGCTGACCCCATGTTTCCATCTGCACATCTCTGCCATGGCTCTGACCCACCTGTGGCTTCATCCGAGGGACCGCAGCCCAGGCAGGGGCAGCAGTCTGAGCCAAAGCACCTCCCTGCAAGCAAACAGGGCTTGGTGCTGGCCTGAAGCTGAACCCTGCCCCCACTTTGCCCCTATATGTGGCCATGTCAGCAGCAGCTCCTCAGGACCCTCTGCTTGGTACTGCATGGATTTACCCTACATGGCTCCACTGGCTCAGCCCCGGAGCCAGCTGCAGCCGTGTGTGCTGGCATGGAGTGCCCCATCTCCCCATCCACAGCACCCCTGGGGAACAGGGAGATCCCTTCACACAGCCAAAACCAGGGGCCTGGACAAGCAAGCCACCACTTTGTCAGCATCAGCACACAGCTAAGGCATGCGCTGTCCTGGCTGGGGTGACCCTTAGGAGCAGGGGATCTGTGTGAGCCAGAAGCATCCCAGCAAAGCCAAACCAAACCACTGGGAACCAAGCTGCTGGGAAGTGACCAGCCACAGTCAAAAGGAGGAACCGAGCAACGATGGCCCCAAGGATACGGTTTGTGCTGTATCATCACCTGTCAGCTTCAGGGCTGGAGCCTGGAGAACAAAACTGAAGAGGGGGGAAAGATCCTCCTCTTTCACGTGGAAGAGCAGCTGCCTCCCGGGTAAGCTGCAAAGCTGCTTCTTTGCCTGCATAAGAAATGTCCCTCTGCTCTTAGAGGGCCTGAGTAATTCCCCAGTGCTTGCATGAAGCCACCTGGGAGCCAGCAGCGGTGGGAGGAAGGACAATGTGCTCAGCCATCCCCTCCAGCCCAGAGCTGCTCCTGTGGTGCTGCAGCTGGGGAACAGCTGGCCCTGGAGCTCTGCACCCAAGAGCCCTTCTTAAAGAGTCCAGGGAAGCCAATTTGGGAGCTCACAGAGATGGGGGCGGTTTCATGTATTTCAGATGAAGCAATTTGAGAGCAATTTTGCTGCAGGAGGAGCAAGCAGCGTGCAGGAAGGTCTCTGCTTCCTCACCTGCAAAACCCAGCTGTGGGTTTCTGATGAGACCACATTTGTGCACCTGAAAATCAGAGCATCCTCAAGTGTGCAAAGAGGACAAGGAGGACAGGTTCCTTCTGATCCCTTCCTTAGGGCCAGGTCCCCTCCAGCTCCTTTGCCAGGCTGAAGGCAGCCCTGTATATCTGCAGATGCTGACTTAACCTTCTTCAGGAACCTTGCTCTGACTTTGTTCCTTTTCATTTGTATCCTGTACTCCTCTTTCAACATCAAATTCTCCTGTTTTTATTTTGTTTTGTTTTCCAGCCCAGCCTGAGCAAGCCTTGGGCAGGTAACGCTGGCCCAGATCCATTTTGGTCCTGGTTGCTCCCAAAGCAAATGTGTGCCTGTGTACATGCACATTTTTTTGCAGAGGCCACAGGGACCTCCTGCAAGGAAGCAGCAGCACATGGCCATAATGAGGGTGCGTGGGAAGGGGGCTTTGCCCCTCTCCAGTGCCATGGCAGAGGGTGCACAACGGCCCCCAGCAGCAGTGGGGAGGGTGGAACCCAGCTCTGAGCCTGCACTTCCATTTCCAGCACCTCCAGCAGCAGCAGTGCAGAAGGAAGGGAGGGATGCTTTAGCTCCTCCTGGCTGATAATTCATTACTGCCTGTTAGCCTGGATCCCTCCGGCAACGGCTCCATCCTGGCACTGACATGCGTTAATTTCACAGATAAAACGCTGGATCAAAATGCATCATCGATACATCCTGCCCGAAACCTTTCCCAGCTGCCTCTCCTGGCTCTCAGGCGCTTTGCATGCAGGAACAGCCCTGGCAATCAGAGCGTTCTGTTCCTAATGGATGCCTGGCACCAGCCATAGCAGTCAGAGCAGCAGGATCCATCCTCCAGCTCCCGAGCAATGCAGCAGGATCCTCCTGCGAGGGGCAGGGAGGCACAGGGTGCAGGATTTGTCAGTGCCATGCTCAGATCTGGAGGAGGAGAAGCGGGCTCTGCGCACATGGCTGCTTTGTCACACACCATTTTGCAGTGATGCAGAAGCACAGCATCCTCCCCCTCCTTCCCCTCTCTCTGAGCACCCTGACTTCTGCCTGACGCTGGTGATGGTCAGCGGGGTTGGAAATTGCCCCTGGGGGGCTCAGAAGGCAGAGTGGGGATGGGAAGGGTGGGTGGGGGAGGCACCGTGCTGCTTGCTCTCCTACTGAGATGCTCTCCCCTCCAGAGTGGCTGTTGAGTCACGGGCAGCCTTCCCCCAGCCTTCTCCAGCTGCCCCCCCCCAGCATGCACAGTGCACGATCACCCACTTCTTCATCCTTCCCCTTCATCCTCCCCTCTTGGCATCGCACAGGGCTCTTCCCCACTCCTGTGGCCACCTGCATCCCCACTCAGCATCATTTTGGGGGGAGGCTCAGCTGGGTTGGGCCCGTTCATCCCGAGCCTCCTGGAGCGAGGTGGCACCATCCGGAGGGGCTGTCAGCTCCCCCCTCCCAGCCTCCTGCCGTGCCCTCATCCCTGAATCTCCATCGTTCCGGTGGCAGCACCGGGCGAGCCCCATCGAGGCGGCCGTGAAGGT
>WBMW01002209.1:0-36356 GCA_013396635.1 Penelope pileata
AACTGATGAGGACAAGGAATATGGAAGGATGGGGCCAAATTAAGAACTGCCAAGTACAGGTCTAACAGTGAGGATTTTAACCGGACTTCTCAAACTGGAAATTTGTGTACTGAGAGCAGAACAGTATTAGAATACTTCTTTTTAAGAAAGGGAGAAAACATGTTTCAGCTAATGACAGACTTTTGAATATACTCGTGTAATAAGATTTAGGATGTATTTTCAAGGAAAAGGTGATGAAATATAAGGAAGACAATGGAAAATGAGATAGAAGGCATTTTACTAAATCTTAAGTCATGCCAGACTATCCCTGATAAAGGAAATAAATAATTTTACACAAGAAAAATGTAGCAGATTTATTAGGGCACTTAGAGTATTGCTACCTGGAAACTATTACTCAGGTGAGAGATACTGGGGTTTAGCACAAGCACCAAAGGAAATGACACAGGGAAGTGACTGACTTAGCTCACAAAGACTATGGAATATGACCTTCCCTTCAAAGAAAGGTAGAAAAACCTTGTATAATGTGGTCAGTAAATTTAACTGAAGTCTGATGACTGCCTGGCTGGGATTTTGTCCTGAGGGCTGGGAATGGCAGGGTGGTTTCAGAGGATATATACAGAGTGGCATAAAGTAGAACTTGGCCACTGAACAGTGTGCTGGAGGAGAATCAAAGCATCAAAGCGCAACTTATTGAAGGATTCTGCAGTTAATGCAGTTTATCTGTGGTTCAGCTTCACCTTCTCAATAACATATTTTCCCAAAATGATCAAAATAAAAAAGATTAACCTTTAGGAGACTTTTCTTCACCTAGACAGAAGGAGATGGAGAAGGACAGAGGATGTTTTTCACCTTGACCTAATCTGTGAGCTTCTGGTCACAGACTTACTGAGAAGAGCCTTTCAAAACCAGTTTCTAATGGTATCTTTGTTTTTTTGTTTCCTGAACAGGCGGATGTTCCCTGTGTTGAAGATCAGTGTGTCAGGCTTGGACCCAAATGCCATGTATTCTTTCCTGTTGGACTTTGCCCCAACCGACGGCCACCGCTGGAAGTATGTCAATGGAGAATGGGTGCCAGCCGGGAGACCAGAGCCACCAAACCACAGCTGTGTCTACATCCACCCAGATTCTCCCAACTTTGGGGCCCACTGGATGAAAGCTGCCATCTCCTTCAGCAAAGTCAAACTTACCAACAAGCTCAATGGGAGTGGGCAGGTATGGCCTGATGTTTCCCCATACACCTCTTGGCTTCAATTGCAAGCACCTACCAATCAAGAAATATCAAGGGTGCATTTATGTAATTATAGAGGCCCTTACAGTCCTCTTCACCCACAGATGCCAATTATTCTCCGGAGGCCACATGTAAACAGGAATAAACAGGCCTTAATTGGCGCTTTCAGATTTTAATGGACTTCTTGATGTTAAGAGAGACAGAGTGCTGTGGTTTACTTAATCATCAGGGGGCTTTTCAGAGTTGGTCTTGTGCGCTGTTTTTTTTTTACACAGGACTTCAGAGAAGGGGGAAAAAATGGTCACAGGTATTAGGTTTTTGTTGTGTTCCCCCATGTTGTTTGGTGTAAGTGGAATGTTGGCAGGAGTCAGATAGCAGAATAAAAGGCTGCTCCTAAATGAAATAATTACTATGTCTGCTTCTGCATCATGATAATTATCAATATTCTATTGAATCAGCTTTGGCCTTTGGAAAGAAACCACATGTACCAGAAGTAAGTGACTTTCTCTTTGAACCCCTTAAAAATGCAAACAGGAAAATTAGTTTTGTTTCATATTTTGTTTTTGATGATGCATCTAAGGATAAAATATTGCGCGAGACCTTTTGTTTGCTTGTTTTTGTACAAAACTCCTATGTAGGATGATACTTGTCAGCCCAGAATCTATTTATTTCATGTAAATTTTATATGTTCTCTACCCATTATTTCCATTTGGTTTGTGAGGTACCTACATAAGCCTAGTACCCTAATTAGGTGGGAAATTATCTCAATTTTTACAGACTGAAGAACAGAAAGATGACCTGGCTTTTCCTGAAGTATCACATGGAATTGACACGCAGGACTTATTGTGTAGCGTAGAACAGGATCCCGATTTGCAAATTCTCATCCTGCATCCAGGAGCTTAGAAAAGTTAAAAGCCTAAAAGAATGCACTGTGGAAAGTGAGAGACAGGAACGGCAAAAAACAATTTGGAGGGTCAAAGAGACCTTGAGGGGAAAGAAAGGAGAATAATATCTGTATATACAGAAAAGGGAAGAGTAAGAAAGTAGAAAGGAAGTGAGGAAAAGCTAAAGGAGAAACAGAGCCCAAAGAAAAGTTAATTAAATGGCAAACAGTTCAAGCTCTCCTTGTTTTCCTTTTAAGTGTTGGCAGCAGTGTTAAAGTAAACCATGTCCCCACTGTGTTTCGGCTTCCCCTTTTGTGATGTTATTAGAAAGTATTAGCAGAAAGCACTGTTAGCTATTGGCTCTTATTCCATTTATATATGTGCACATAGCACTTTCCAAAATACAATTTTTTCTTAATTTTAAATATTTTCTTGCATTAGAGATAATTAAGCAATGAAATAGGCTTCCTGAGGAAGGTTTGTTGTGAAATTGACATTATGCACAGCTTTTAGTGCCAGGGGAGAGTCATTTGCCAATGGTTGTTTAGGTAAATCTTGCCCAGAAAGATGATGAGGTGACTACTTTAGCTCTTTCCTGGCCTTGTTTTCTGTGACAGTAATCCTGACTGTTTCAAACAGAAGCAGGACAGAGATTGCTCCTTAACTGCCTGAAGTGCAGTGGAAGTCCAACAGTGTGAAGGCCTTGCCTGGTAACACAAATATGCTGCTGTATCAAAAGCTTTAAATCCAATCCCACTCTGTTCAGTCCTGTGGTTTGCCATAAGGTAAGAAGGCACCCGCCCTTCTGCTTTCAGTAATGATAAACCAGAGAGTTTTAGCGCTAACATCTGGTCCATTATGGAAAAAGAATGAAAGAGCAGCTGTGGAATGGACGCCACAGTGGCACTGAGGTCTGTCTGTTTTCTGCAGATAATGTTGAACTCCCTGCATAAATATGAGCCCCAGGTACACATAGTTCGTGTAGGAGGCCCCCACCGGATGGTGATGAACTGTTCCTTCCCTGAGACTCAGTTCATAGCTGTGACTGCCTATCAGAATGAAGAGGTAGGTGGATGCCACGCTGTGCTCTTGGACATCATTGATGAGATATATTAAAAGCCTATTAACCACAAGATTGGCATGGACAGAATGGTCCTTTGCTCATTTCCCCACCAGTCCCACGAAGTGTAATGCTCAATCCAGTCTAATACTGTCTTCTTCCTGCAGTTGAACACTATCCAGTCCTGTGTCTGGCTGAAGAACCAAGCCCAATTTAGCTTAGTATTCTGCCACTTCTATTTCAGAGTGGTCCATCTGTCCTGGCATCCCAATCTCTTACTGTAAAAAAAACCTACAGCCAAGTCCAATAACCTTCTATAATAATGACTGCTCAGAGAGGTTGTGGAGTCTCCTCTGGAGATATTCAAAGCCCACCTGGATGCTTTCCTGTATAACCTACTGTAGGGATCCTGCTTTAGCAGGGGGCTGAACTAGATAGTCTTCAGAGGTCTCTTCCATTCCCTACAATTCTGTGATTTTATGGCTGATAAGTTAAATGATAATCTTAGCTCTTCCCCCTCTTTAAAATACATCCGATTACAGAACGGCATATCACTCCAAAGGAAAATTTCTATCTGACCACGAAATTGGAATTGAGGGATGTTTTGGATTGTGACAATTGCTTGCTTATGTACCATATCTCCTAGCTAGTGTTGCTGCAGATTTGATTTGTATTTGGTAGGAATTCGGTGCTTCAGTTCTCTTGAAAGGGTTTGCAATCCCACGGCATTTACCAGACTAGACCATGCCATTAGCTTGCCCCTTTTGGTGTGCTGCCCGTGGCACCCTACAAAGAGCAAAGCTCTCTCCAACCACCCCTGGAAAACAATATGTGGGGATGTATTTTGTCTGGCTAACCAAGGCAGTTCCACTCAAGTTTACTCTGGAAGATGTTGTTTCAAGTCTCTAGTCAAAGTTGCCTTCACTAACATGCCTTGTTTTCTGTAAACTCAAGATAACAGCTCTCAAAATCAAGTATAATCCCTTTGCCAAAGCCTTCCTGGATGCAAAAGAAAGGTGAGTTAATCTTTTTTTGCTACAGTGGTGTTTTGCTGCTGACGTGGTTTAAAACTGTGACATCACAACGGAAGAAGTAAATTGTATAACTTAATCCTCTTCCTACTGGCTTGAATCTTGAGTCACTCCACTGAAACTAATGTGGTGACTCTATAATTGTTACCACAATACGATATGTTCTAAAGTGGATGAGTATGCTCTTCAGCACCCAAGGACGCATGAAATGAGACTGTGTAAATTTCCCTAGTAACATTATCTACCATATATATTCACTACGTTTTACTTACTCTCCAATGAATAGCATAATTCAATAGCTTAGGGAGAAGTAAGTAAGCTGCATATGTCAAAAAGCATAACTGAAGGGAATTTGCACTGTACCTGTAACAGAAATACACTGCTGGTATTGAACCTCTGTGGTAGTCTGTGATGTGCTTACTGAAAGTAACTCATAGGCACTCATTACGTAAGAGATGCTTCTGCCATCAGAAGCAAATTGTGGTTTAATTATCTTCCAAAGGTTTATGTCATCCGTGCTAGTGTGCTGAGGCATCCAAATGATGAATTTCCATCCATAATTGCTAAGAAATTTTGTCCGGACCGGCTATGTCTTCTAGCACGTGATGTCACCCCCATGCCTGCAGGAGAATCTGTATTTCTTTCCTTTCCACTCATTGAGCTTCTATGTCTCAGCATCAGGGTTCCCATTTGCAGAGGGCAAATGCTGCCTAAGCACGAGGCAGGGTCCTGCTTTAGTCTGAGTGGGGTGCCAGGCTTAGGCTGTTGATGCAAGCAGGGAGTCCCAGATATCCACAGGTAGACTTAGCATCCCAGGCTCAGCCCCTGGATTTGGCACAAGCTTAGGAAAAATTTTAGGTATGCTGTGAAATATAATTTCTTCCTTTATGGCAAAGTGCAGAAAAGTCTATTGCTGCCTAGTAAGTGGTTAAAGATGATGGAATTTCTTCCTTTTGCTTACTTTTCTTTCTTTCTTTTTTTTTTTTTGTGAATAGTTTTCAGTTTAATTTTTTTGTTAATTTCTCAATAAGAAGTTTTACCACTAAGTGCTTTCCCTTTCAGAAACCATCCCAAGGATGCTCCAGAAGCAGTCTCTGAAGGTCAACATATGACATATTCTCACTGTAAGGTTTTTATTCATGTCAGCTGGAGGTTTTGTGTCATACGATAGCTGCTGGGAAGCGGGGAGCTGCTTAACTGGGTCAGAACAGTGGTTCACTGAGTCCTGAACTACGTCTGCAGAAAGGGACTGTTTAAACTAAAAAATGATCTAAGAAACCTCAGTAGGAAATCATGAAATAGTTTCTGCAGAGGAATAATTTTCCTTATGTTCCAGTTTTTGATATTAAATGGAATCCAGGAAAAAGAAGAAAAAGAAAAAGATGATGTATGGCATTTTTAGGGCTTTCTTTCCATTTGTTTTGTATTTATAACTATATTTTTGCCATCCATAAAACTTTCATCATTGAACGGCACAGAAGAATAAATGGGAGAGATGTGTTTGTCTGATCAGTTTTTCTTTTGTTTGTTCTTTGACATTAGTGACATTTTCTATTAGATTGTTTTCAGGTCTTGGTTTTAGTGGTGGGTTTTTTTTTGGTTGATTGGTTTTCGCTTGTCAGTTTGTTCTGGTTTCAGCAGGCAGGCCTGGAAACCCCACACAGCCTTTCGCTCACCCCCCCCCTCCTCCCAGCTGGGATGGGGGAGAGAATCGAGAAATAAGGTAGAACTCGGGGGTTGAGATAAAAACTATTTACTAACAGAAAGAGGAAAATAGAGTAAAATAACAGTAATGATAATTATATACAAAACAAGTGATTGCACAAGGCAATCGCTCACCGACCGCTACCGATGCTCAGCCAATCCCCAAGGAAACGGGCCCTCCCTGCTCGCTTCCCTTCCTTATTTTACATGATGTCATATGGTATGGAATGTCCCTTTGGTCAGTTTGGGTCAGCTGCCCCATTCTTGTCCCCTCCTAGCTCCCTGCGGCCCCCCCAGCCTCTTCACTCTCCTGGCAGAGACATACAAATGTCCTTGGTTCTGTTCAGCGCTGCCGGGTGTTATCAGCCATGTTTTCTTTCTAGAACCAAAACACAGCTTTGTAGCAGACACTGAGAGAAAGTTTCAGTTAGAAACTAAGACACAGTTGCTCCATAATCCAATATTTTGGTATGAGTTTGTTATTTCTGATGTGCAGCTGATCTGCAGGAAGGCTGCTTGTTCTATTGGACTGGAGTGTTTTAGTGCAGTAATAGTTTTCTTCTCTCTTTTCCCTCAAAGTAGGTGGCTGGTTGATTTCCAACCCAGATACAATGTGTGCATCAGGAAGCTCTAATTATCAGTACACTGGACCTTTGCCTCTGCCGGCTCCGCACGCTCCCCACAGCTGTGAGCGATACTCAGCACTGCGAGGGCATCGGGCTGCTCCATACCCACCTTCCTACATGCAGAGAAATCATTCACCTACAGGTACAACTGTAATACTGCTTTGCTCCCAGGGAACAGATGCAGTCAGCCTGACTGACCCTCGCTTTTGTAACCCAAGCAATAGAACAGTCATGAGCTGAAACTAGGAAAGAGCACGATGAGTCTCTGTAACAATCTAAACTGAACGTTGCACGCATGGAGTATGGTTAAGGCAGCAAAAGAAGGGGTACAGAATTGATGAGTGCACTGTAACTGCTAATTATAAATACAAGTGAATGATCTTGCTTGAAGTACAGCTCCCAGTTATACAAAAGTATCAAAGCATTGCAGGCCCTCTTTCAATGTCATGCCTTGAAGGAGTTGCTCTCTCAAGTCAAAGCAGTCCTTAGGAATGGTAGAAACTGATTTGAGGTGAGGGCATTTTGGTACTGCCACATCTTTCAGGTCCCACCTGCTCTCTAGGTCTGGTTATGGAGATACAGAAATTTGATTTATAGAAAATTGGACAGAAACAAGAGTAAGGATAAGGTAATCTGTTCACTAGCTATAATTTAGCAAAGCATTCTGTTTAACTGAAAGCTCAAGCTACACAGAAACCTGTATCAAAGCATTTCCAGTCACATGGCAGTTGTCGTTAAAGATTCTTGCAGAAATGCATGTTCGACATCAATCATGCTGTACCTTCTCATATATCACAAATGGAATTACAATAGCACGCTGCTGCTCTGTTGCTAAACAAGTGAATTTTGTATTTTTACCTATGGTTAGAAATCTCCTGATCAAATTGCTTCCTCAAGCCTACCCATTTTCTGTTCCCTTAAGAGAATGTCTCTGCAATAGTCATGAGGATTTGTTTTTTTCTTTTCCCTCTAAGTGAATTTGTTGGAGAGCTCCAGCAATAATCTTCAGGTATTCTCAGGACATGACAGCTGGACTTTGCCATCCTCTTCGCATTCTAATTTGCTCCCAGTGCCACACACCAGGGGAGCTGCCAGCCCAGGGCCCAGGTAAGGTTACAGGAGAACTGTTGGTATTAGGAGCAGTGAAGCTTGTAGGGCTGTCGTAAGGCTTTGATCATGCATGATTTCTTAACTGATACCCACCCCTACTAAGTACAGTCTTCCTTAGGTAAGTCACTTCTTGACCTCAATTTTCCATGTGTAAACTGGAGATGCTGTTTAACTGAAGGGCCTATCTGACAGTAAAGTTTGCCTGTGCTACAAGAACATGAAATGCAACAGAAACTACAGTTACTAGTGTGTATGCACACTTGCTAAGTCCCTCCAGTGTTCTAGCTAGTATAGAATATCCCAGGTAAACTTGTACCAGAGTTTTCAAAAAGATAAGTTTTTGCATAGATGTTGGCTTGCCTGCTGTAATTTTAGCTTTTTTTTTTTTTTTTTTTTAATCATGGACCTGTTTATATTCAATTTGCAATGTAGGGAATGTTTAATCATAACTGGACTCTATAGAAATGATTGAGATAATGACTTCAGGAAAAAAAGGGTAGTACATCTTTTACTGCTAAAAGTTATAGTAAGGACTTAATGTTAGGAGGAAATATGAATGAGATTTAGTGTAGGAATGAGAAATAGGATGTCTGGATTCTTTCCATCTCTGGGAGGGAGTTATCCAATGTTTAAAACAAGGACTGGCTATTCCTGCCTTTGTCACCAGAGTGGCTTCATTCAGGGATGTGCTCCAGGTGAGACTGGAAGAATATAAGCCCGCTTCATCCCACCATGGCTCACCATGGTCTCCAGCTGCTCAGCTTCAGAGCACAGAAAACTCCTCTATTCTTGGCATAATGCTACAGTTTCTCTTTAACTCCTCAATCCTGTGCAGCATATGCTGGGAACAACAGTAAAGATGCCACACTACAAAGAGAAGGAGAGGCTTTCCACTATCTGCTACCCCATGCTTTGTGTTTGCTCACATCACATAACCCAAATGAAAAATAGGGCGTTCTGCCGGTTGATGTGGATGAGCGGGAGAGATCTCTGCATCTGTCCACATCAGGACCGTGCCTGCCCTGGTAATTCACACTTTATTTCATGCTTTAATCAGCACCCAGAATTTAAAACGTGTCCAAAGTGCCCAACTTGAGATTCCTGGACAGATCTTTTGATGAGCTAATTATCTTATACCCAGCTGAAATCAATGGCAGCTTCGTTTTTCGTTAGCACTTTAGAAAACCAGGATTTTGGAATAGCCACAGAGAACTCAGTCTCTGCAATCAGTGAGAGTTTTCAAGCCAAATCATTTTTCTCTCACTGTTTCTCTCACTATTTTCTTGTGTGAAATGAGGATTCTGCTCTGCTGCAGGGAGGTAACAAAGTCTGATTCATGTTGCATTGTAGAAATATTGTTAATAGGGCAGCAATCAGTTCTAGGATTGGCTGGAATTTGTTAGACTAAAAGTCAATTAATTAACAAGTTTTTTCCCCTCCTTTTCCCAAAATAAATTCATACATTTCTTATTTTGGGTGTCAAGAAAATCAGCTAAAATTATTTTAATTGTAATCATTCATTTTCAAAAAAACCCACCACTTTTAAATGCTGAAACATCACATGTATTTGCACGTTTCTCCATGTGCCTCTCTTCAAGGTCACCAAGTCTAATGGCTGCTGCTGTTTTTTCACCTAAGATCTGCAAGGCAGATCTAGTTCAGTAACTTGATTGGGATTGCTGCTTTTTAGCAGGTAATGCATTTGACTGTGGAAGTAAGTCTTGTGCAGGTTTTTGAATGTTTTGAGAAAGTCTTTCAATTTGCACTGCTTTTNACTACCCTTGTCTGTGGACAGTGAGCAACAGCACTGTAAGTGTTGCCAGCCCAGGAAGCGAGCTGAACAGCAGTACTTCGAGCATGTTTCTAAGGGGTAATGTCCCCTTACCTACTGCATCTTCATCGGTCCAAATCCCTCTGCAGGGAACTGTGTCTGGCAGCATGGAAACACAAGGGGAAACTACTCTAGCCAGACTAGCTGACTCTGCGTGGACCTCCTCACACTCCTTTTAATGGACAGCCAGCTCACAAGGAAAGCTCAGCCAAACAAGAGTGACACAAATGGCAAAGGATCCCCAGGAACTGCAGCTCAGAACAGGGATGTGTGTGCAGGATACTCTTCATCAAGCATCACTTTCCATAATGTACCTCTTGTGTGCCAGAGAAACCAAAATGCATAATGCAAAGGCAGGAAACGTTAGGGGAACTGGCTTATTTCTGTAACCTTCCTACATCATTGAGGATGGTGTCCAGAAAGAATCTTTATAGCTGGCTTTGCTTATTTTTCACATCAAAATGATCGGAGACATAGGACTGAGTGAAGCAGACATGGCAGCTGGATATTTGCACGTCATTTTAGAAGAGTCCGTGGAAATTGAGAGCAAGTTTGCAACCAGTAATTTGAAGTGACAGCACAGCTTTAAAGACTTTCTGAATTTGTCATGTGAAGGTTTCCACAATACCTGAAACTAAGCTCTTTAGCGGGATGAGATTAGTCTGACACCCTAATACCACCTGCATACAATGTTCTTTGTCCCTTTGTCCCTTTCCTTTCTCTAGCTCCTGTGTGCTCTTTCTGTGCTATAGGGTTAAAGGACATGCTCAGGCTGAGAAAGTGGCTGCATTGTAGCAGCAGTTTAATCTGTTTAATCTGATGTGAAACGAGAAGTTCTGATGTTTTCTGTATGTACTGTTTTTGAGAGGGTGGAGGGAAAAGAATTATAGAAAAAGAGATTCAGCTTACGTTTACACTTTGCTTCAGGTATAGAGTACAAATAAAATATGAATTAATGGTGTATTATGATTTCAGTGCATTTCCAAGGTGTGAACACATAAAACAGTCCTTTTTAACTAATAGCCTCTGAGGGAATTTAAATTAGCTCTCCCAGAAGCATGTTGTCAGGAGTTTTCTATTCCTCTGCCAGTTACTGGCCATACGATCTTAAACATGGTATTTCGTGTCCTTGTACCTGCCTTCCCTCTCACCTTTGTCTGTTTGACCTTCCTTTTTCAGGTTGCAGCTTGTCCTTTCCTGTATGAGTGCATGACATCTTGTACCATGGAAGCCTGATCCTGTCAGCACTATCTAACTGCTACTAGTGTAATGCAAATAATAAGTTACACCCTCAGATATTCCTTGTCCTCTCATTCACCTCCTCAGCCAAGCCCCATCAAGTGCTTTCATCCACAGAGGCTTGCTAAAGGACTTGCTTTGCACCAAGGAAGGAAGTGAGCAGGAGCAAAACATGTTAGTATGAATTACAAGCTGTGCTCTATGCTGGTGTACGTTTTCCTGTCTGAGCATCTGTCAGCTGCAGAAACCCCATGCAATGTCAGACAGTGCGTGTGAACCCTGGAACCACCTCCTTAAGGTGCTTTCAGTGCTATGCAGTTTCATGACATCCTCGTCTGGCCTTTCAGATTTACTGCAGACAAGGCACTGTGCCAGGATGCACTCAAGATGCTGTTAGTTTTAGTGAAGGGTGCTGCTATCA
The DNA here is from genome assembly GCA_013396635.1 of Penelope pileata. NCBI lineage: Eukaryota > Metazoa > Chordata > Aves > Galliformes > Cracidae > Penelope > Penelope pileata. Next base: position 11,135 of record WBMW01002209.1, read on the forward strand.
GCTGAAAGCAAAGTCACGAAATTGCTTCGAATGTGCATTTCTGTTGAAAGAATCATTGCTCAAACAGGAGCTAACAGCAGAAGGTAAACTCTGTAGCCTACCATCGATCTAATTTTTGGTAGTACTAATTACGATCTGCCTTTCCAAATTCTGTCCGAAGCTCAGTGATGAATTTCTCAGTATTGTTTTTCTCTAACTGGCAGCCAGAAAAGTAGATGTTTCCTTCACAAATAGCTCTGCTTTACAGAAGAGGCTCATTAATTAACGCATGCTACCCTCTTCTGGCTGCTCAGATCCCCACATAATCAGCATGTGCTGAGTCTACATGCAATGTCTATAGATGCTAAAAAAGGCAAGTGATGGCTTTCCTATGTTCCAGGTCTTGCTATGCTTCCTTCACGGTTAATGAGTTGGATAATTGGTTAGTTTCCCCTCGTACTGCATTACAGTAACAGAGAAGTGATCATAAGAAGTTAGTTATGCAAACTGCAATTTTATTTCGCAAATAAACAACCCAGGAGAAAATCCAATTAGCTTTCCTGATAGCCCTGGAGGATTGAGAAGCCTGAAAAAGGATCAAAATGAACATGCAGAAGAATCAATTTTCTTATCACTGTAAAAGCAGCCATGACTCATGTCACAGGAGGCAAAAAGTTCTAGGATCTCAAGAGCAAACTAAGGTTTTTATCGTTGCAGAGAGTCTGACTTAGCCAAGCCTGAGAAATGACGTGGCAGGATAAAAATACCCCGGGCTTGCTCACTACCTTGAAATTTTGCTGCTTTGATAAAGACTTTGAGAACTGGTCTCTAGCTAGGGATGATTCGCTTCTAAGGAGCAGTAGGAGTACTGGGGAAAGCTTTTGCCACATGTTGACAAGGAAAAAATGCTGTTTTAGATCTGCAGACCTTCTTTCCCTGCAGCACAGCCGCCTGTTGGGGTGCTTGGGGTGCTCACGGCACTCTCCTCCCTGGGGAAGACGGCCCCTCAGATGGCATATAGACTATTCCCCTCGTGACAAACTGCCATTTTGGATCTGACAGCCTTCTGCTTCTATGAGCAGCACAATGCAAGCGTTTCTGACCAATGCCTTTCACTCATTGCTCTACACAATAACTGAAAGTGCAGCAAGAGAAGAAATAGTGCTGAGTTGTTATATATTTTATACACTTCATGGTCTCTGGGGAGCAGACACCTTGTGTGTATGAAGGCCACCTCCTAGCACTGAGGCAGCCCATGCACACCTTCCCCTCACTGCCAGCCCTGCCCACCGGGCCACCACTGTTTTGGGCAGGCGACAATGGTAGACAGTGATAGGACAAGGGGGAATGGTTTTAAGCTGAAGGAGGGAAGGTTTAGATTGGATGTCAGGGGGAAGTTCTTTACTGAGAGAGTGGTGAGGTGCTGGCACAGCTGCCTTGAGAGGTTGTGGATGCCCTGACCCTGGAGGTGTTCAAGGCTGGTTTGGATGGGGTTCTGGGCAGCCTGATCTGGTACCAGCTCTGGAGGTTGGCAGCCCTGCCTGTGGCAGGGGGATTGGAACCTGATGATCCATGGGATCTCTTCCAACCCAGGCCATTCTATGACTCTATGACGTACTGGGTGCCAGGTGTGGCCTGCGGCTCCTCAGGTAGGTTGCATTCCAAGCCTGGAAGGAAAGCTGATTCTTGCTGGCCTCTGTGTGGTGACAGGTGACTTGAGATGAAGGTGTGCTGGCAGCCTGGGTGGCCTCATCCCAAAAAGCCTCAAGTAGAGCACCTCCTGTGCCTCACCCTCTCCTTGCCACAGCTTCCCTCTCTTCCAGAGGGAAGCCCATGGGCCTCACCTTACACAGCCACCCATACACCAACAGAAGGGCTAAGCAGCTTCCAACTTTCCAGTTATGGAGTTTTGAGGGAACGTCCCTTTGCTCCGACAGGCAGAAGACCAGAGAGCGCATACGTGCCAGCTCCTGAAGTCCCCAGCTCCAGCTCAGGTGCTTCTTGGTGAGCCAGCCCTGGGCATGCATCAATTGAAAGATGTCTGCACCTCCACAGCAGCAGAGACCAAGCAGCAGGTAACCTCCTCAGAGGACACTTCCCTGCCTCATGCTCTCCGCCTGCCCCATGTCCCCCTCAGTGGGCTGTAACCTCCCCTCCACAGGAAGCTCTGTGCTTATGATGGACCTGTGTCACCTCCTGGTCAGCTGGTCTGCCTGCTTCATCCCTCAGTGACTGAGATATTTTCAAGTTCTCTTTTATTTAGGGGGTTGCATAGACATTTCTTTTTTCTTTCTTTTTTTCCTCTTCAGTTTTCCCACACAGCATTAGGAACTCCCTTGCCTATGTGCTGGGTTACAGGCACCAGGAATTGGGTTGTGTAAACGAAGACCAGGGAGGGCAGTTGTAGGGGAAATGCTAGGTCATGGCCTGAACTGATGATTGAGCACCTGGAGTAAGGGCTGTGGCTGCCTGGGGAGCACCAGCAAATTGTTTGCACCTGTGCTCCCCACCTGACTGGAAGGGGTGGGCCCAGGGTGGGGCTGCCCTGGGCTCATTTAAGGGCCAGCCTCAAAGAGGAGTGCATCCCTCTCAGAGACCTGCTGCTCTTTGAAGGATTGTTGTCTCAGTGGGAGATTGCTGGTTGTGTAAGTCAAAACTTCTGTGAAGTTACTCTTTGTGTCTATTGTTAAATCCTTGGATGCTTTGCCTGGGATCGCAAGGAATCTATCTGAAGCAATTTCACTGCTTCATTTGCAAAACAGCAGTCATGAGAGAGGAGGAGCTGACACGTTAATTCAGTATCTCCTTTTTAAGGCCCTTGAGGAGAGTGTGAATGATGACATCGTCAAGAGCTCAGGCTCACAAATTTTCAGTCATCTTGGGGATTGTTCAGCCAGGACGTTGTGCCTGCTGCAGATATTTTAGGATGACTCCTCAGTTTTTCACAGTGTGTGCTGCTGTAAAAACAAAGCAGGTATTTTGGGAAGGCTAGGTGCATGGCAAACATGCAGGGAAGAAACTCTGTGCTACTTGGCACAGTTCTGCTAGGTTTGTAGTGAACAGGAAAAATCAAAGTGGCACAAACTGGTTCCCAGAACACTTCCTAGATAAAGGTGCATCTATTTGTAGGCTGCTTTTGAAAATACAAAGCTCTGCAGTGCCTTCTACATTCTGCTGGGGTATTGGCTCAGCACTGATCAACCTGAGGCAGAAGGGTGCCCTGCGTTGAAATCTCCAGCATGGCCTCCATACATCCGTGCCTTTTCCTGTCAAAATGATGACTCATAAAAGGCACGCTGTATGCCATACTTTGCCTCAGTTCTTGCCTTGATCTTTTTGTTTTTCGAGGTTTTTCTTAAGTTGTGTTTGTGCATGCTTACCTTCCAGAGAATGGTTGTAGGTTGCAGGTGAAATTCATCCTGCTAAATAAAACACACTGGTACAAAACCACCGCTTTCACCTGTGGTGTGTCACAGCCTTCTAGGCCTGTAGCAAGAGTAAATAACAATCCCTACCACAGAGATGCTAGCGCTTATTGTATGGTTTTAAAATTGCTTATTAAAGGTGTTACAGAAGCATGAAGTATGGGTGATTTTACGCCTAGTTGAAGCATACACTCAGTTCTTAAATGAAGAATTGATAGAGCAAACTATGCTAGGATGTGAATTATCTGCACAGAATCCCTAGAGTTTCCATAGACTTTCTGTAGGACTTTGCATAAATGACTTACAGGCTCATAGGCCAAGTGCCTGTGGTTTTTTTTTTTTTGTTTTTTTGTTTTTTTTTTTAGTCTCAAGGCCATTATGTTGGATCAGACATCTGTTTTTCCTCCCATAAGTGGGCATTTTGCCTTGCTTTTAGATCTCTGTAGCAGATCTGGGAGGCAGGAATTCCTCCTACCACTGTGTGTTTGCACAGCACCAGCAAAATGAAGCTCTGTTCCCGCTGGGGTCTTCTGGCATGCTATCATTCATAAAAATTACAGGGCTTGAGGGTTTGTACATCTATCTCCAGTTTGTAGTACTGTAGTTCTTGCACTTACAGACCAGGGAGTCAAGCCCTGAATAAGACATTACTGTGTTCCCAAAACACAAAACAACTCCTGTAAGGAAGCAGTCCTTTTAAGTAGTCTGCAGTGCTGGCTAGTGCCACGGCAAATCTTTTAAAATGCTTCAGAAATCTGTTTGCCCGGCTGCGCCTCTGCAGTGAAATAGGGGTAAAGCTGTCTCGTCTTTCCAGATTGCTCTGTGAAAAATCAGGAGAACTCCCACATCATTCACCTTACCATTGCTTCTGTCGTAAGTTTGAAGCTCAGGCCGGGCTCAGAGCTGCTGACAGGGCCAGACTTGAGTGGGAACCCCAGATGCTGGGAGCACAGGCAGGACTGGTGCCCATGTGCCCCTGTCACTGCTGTCCCTGCCGCTGTAGCCTTGCTCTTGGCAGAGGAGGGAAGAATTGAATTCCCCAGGCACAGGGCTGGGGGTTTTGTCTTCTGTACTTTATATTCTAGCAGCTATGTTGCTTTTCAGACATATGGAAACTGCAAAACATAAAAATGTAACTTCCATAATGAAACATTAAAAAAGCATCTTTTTTTTAAACCACAAATGTGTCCTGTAACCCTTGGTTTTGTCAGATTAGTATTAATAAGCCTTAATTGCACTGATCAACCTCACCAAAGTCTGCACCCACACCCTTCCCAGTGGGCCCAGGAGCCGCGTTTAAGCTCAGCCTGGGTGTTTGGTCTCTGAGTTATGTTGATGGGTGCAGCTGCCCCAGTTTTGTTTCTGGGTTGTGTGGCTTTCCTAGAGCTGGGTTATTGCCTGGCCTGGTGCTTGCTGGGCTGTTGCTGGGACCGTCGGCATCATGGCCCTGCACGCCTAAGAGCAGCACTGCTCCTGCTGCCCCTCTCAAGTTTGTGGCAATCTAATTTCTATTGCTTTTTATCTGGTCCTCTCTGGTGAATGAGGAGCTTCTGCAGTGCAGTCTTGGTACTGTCCTAGCCAGCTTGAAATGAGTGTGGATTTATCTCACTTGTGGGTATTACTCTTTAACATTCAGAACAGTGATGCTAAAAATATCCCTGATCATAGGGCATTGGTTGAAGCTCATGCTGTACACATAATTAAAGCTTTGGAGAGAGAGGGTCATCCCTAGAGAAGAGCAGTTTTGCTGTTCTGCAAACAGAGCGCAGAGTAAAGTTATTCCTCACTTGCACGATGGCATCTGTTGAGTGTTGGCAGGTCTCTGGGGGGACCCAGGAGAAAGTGGGGATAAATCCATTTAATGCCTCAGCTTGACCTCTACTGAAGAACAACTTGTTTGTCCTGTCTGTTCAAGCTGTGAGCCCTTCCGAATAACGGCAGTCTCTCCCTCTCTCTCTGTTTGTTTTCTGCGGTTCCCAATTGTGTTTTGGAGAAAACAGGGCTTTTAGTTGCAAATGTAATGATAAATAGCTGTTTTGGCTTAAAATTGCATATACTGATAATGTGATGAATTAGCTGTGTATGCATGGAAAGAGGCAAAGGCTTTTATGCCCAGTGTTTGTTGTTGCTACTGTTATAACACGTTAGGGGTTCTTGTTTGCTTGTTCTTCATTATTTTCAGAAAAGGCCCATCCTCACTGATTATTTTTAAAATATTTTTGGAGGCGTAGAAGCATTGCTTAAAATGCTCAGTATGATAGTTGAATGCCAGTAGTTCAACCTACTCTGAATTTCAAAATGAAAGGCTTAAAAATATTAAATAATAAAAATTTATTTTAAGGGTTCTGAACCCCTCAAGTTGTGAAGTCTACTGTCATTTTCAGCCAGACTTGTATCTTGCTTTCTGTCTTAATTTGGAATTTTCTAGATGATAATTTTTTAGGAGAAGGTAGAGCATGGGTGTCTGAACTTTTGTCTTGCCTGGGCTGCGTTGGGTGAAGAGGAATTGTCTTGGGTTGCATATAAAATATATGATTTCTTATATATTATATATAATAAATATTATATAATATTAATATTATAATTATATATAATATATTATATNTCTTTAACATTCAGAACAGTGATGCTAAAAATATCCCTGATCATAGGGCATTGGTTGAAGCTCATGCTGTACACATAATTAAAGCTTTGGAGAGAGAGGGTCATCCCTAGAGAAGAGCAGTTTTGCTGTTCTGCAAACAGAGCGCAGAGTAAAGTTATTCCTCACTTGCACGATGGCATCTGTTGAGTGTTGGCAGGTCTCTGGGGGGACCCAGGAGAAAGTGGGGATAAATCCATTTAATGCCTCAGCTTGACCTCTACTGAAGAACAACTTGTTTGTCCTGTCTGTTCAAGCTGTGAGCCCTTCCGAATAACGGCAGTCTCTCCCTCTCTCTCTGTTTGTTTTCTGCGGTTCCCAATTGTGTTTTGGAGAAAACAGGGCTTTTAGTTGCAAATGTAATGATAAATAGCTGTTTTGGCTTAAAATTGCATATACTGATAATGTGATGAATTAGCTGTGTATGCATGGAAAGAGGCAAAGGCTTTTATGCCCAGTGTTTGTTGTTGCTACTGTTATAACACGTTAGGGGTTCTTGTTTGCTTGTTCTTCATTATTTTCAGAAAAGGCCCATCCTCACTGATTATTTTTAAAATATTTTTGGAGGCGTAGAAGCATTGCTTAAAATGCTCAGTATGATAGTTGAATGCCAGTAGTTCAACCTACTCTGAATTTCAAAATGAAAGGCTTAAAAATATTAAATAATAAAAATTTATTTTAAGGGTTCTGAACCCCTCAAGTTGTGAAGTCTACTGTCATTTTCAGCCAGACTTGTATCTTGCTTTCTGTCTTAATTTGGAATTTTCTAGATGATAATTTTTTAGGAGAAGGTAGAGCATGAGTGTCTGAACTTTTGTCTTGCCTGGGCTGCGTTGGGTGAAGAGGAATTGTCTTGGGTTGCATATAAAATATATGATTTCTTATATATTATATATAATAAATATTATATAATATTAATATTATAATTATATATAATATATTATATATATTTTATGTAAGNCCCCCCCCCAATGATCTTGAAACCTATTCTCCAACTCATTTATCAAAATGGAAAGCAAGACTGCCTGTTCTTAGCTATTCACAGGACTGATTGGCTAATGCATCAAAATGTATAAAATTGTTTGCCGTAACTTGAGGCAGCAGCACGCTGCACCCTCCCCTTGTCCTGCTTTCAGCTCAGACAGTGCCCATCACACACTGATGGTTGGGCTGTTACCAGGTGGTGGGTGTGTGCCCTGGGCTGGGCCAGGCCAGGTGGCTCAGTGGGGAAGAGCTGCCACCGTGGTGGTGTGTGGGAGGGGGTGGGCTGCAATAGGAGCTCACCTGGGCCGAATGTGGCCTGCAGGCCATGAGCTGGACACGTAAACAGTATGGGGAAGGAAAGACGCCTAAACACAGGTTAAGTCTGTTAGAAATATGTGATTGCTTCCTCTTTCGTCCCAGCGAAATCGGTAAGAATAGCTTAAAAGTTACTGCAATAATTCTTTAAATAATTTTGTATAATTCTGAAGTACATATATATGTACATTTAAAAAAAAAACACACACTTTAGAAGAGATTGTTTTCTTCTGTTTCTGTGCCCTTGCATGACGGCTGTGACTTTGCTTTTTAGATGCTGTATCTCTGAATATTTTTTTTGCTCTGGCCTCTGTTCAGCTCATGCTCCAGAGGACAGTGGCTGGGTGAGATGTAATCAGAGCAGAACTGTGGCAATTCAAGCAAAGTGGGGAGCGAGTGAGAGCAGGTATAAAATAAGCATCCAGGTGCATGGCCAGATGAGGTAAGGTCCTGAAGACAGCTGTTCTGCCTTCTGCTGTTCTGGTGCTGAGCCCCTTCCTTTGGACCAGCTGACTTTGTACTGGCTGATGGCATAGCAGTGGACAAAAGCACGGCATGTGTTTTGAGTAAAACAGGGCTTTCAGTTACAAATTGCAAATCCCTGCACGTTTGCACGGTCATAGGATGATACTTTTTCTTCTTTTTTACTAAATGTGTGGGAGTCAGCTTGTTCACTAGTGCAGAAGTTCAGAAGAGTGCTAACTCTAATGGTGGGCTGTTCTAGGCAGCTCTCGAGCTAGCTGTAGCTTGGCACACTGGAGGGCTGAGCTGGCTGCTGGTGGACAGTCACCAGGAAACCAAGTTCTCCTGGGGCAGGTTTTCAGCAGCTGTGAAATTCCAATGTGCCTGTGAAATAGCTTTCACCAGCTGAGCATCTTCACACAGTGTCTCTAGACTGATCAATTTTAGCCCTGGGATGAGCTGTGTGTGTGTCTTTATGGACAATCTGTGTGTAACCCTCCCCACAGCAGCAGCTTGCAGTCAGGAAGCTGGCCACGTTGTGTATCTGATGTGTCTGCATGTCCTCAGGTCCTTGCTGTCCCCGCTATAAAAGTTCCTCTCTGCACAATAAATAACCAGACCAAAAAAAAAAAATCAATTTCTGTAACATATGTTGGTCAATTGAGCCAATTTTGCCCTGAAAAGTCAAATCTCCAGAAGGGACACATTGCTTTTGTTATGTTCTGTCAGCACGCAATAAAATGCTTTGTCGAGATTTATTTGAATCTTTGGTTTGAATTGCCTAGAGCAGGGTTTTTTGACTTTGCTTTTACAGCAAGAAATGTCTTTTCTGGAGCCCTTTAAATGTTTTCAATAATTCTTCTGTTAGAAGAGGTGATAAAAAATAATTGAGGAATGTGGGATTGGAAGGAACCTCCAGGTACATGTTCTGTCCCTCTGCCATCGGAAAGAAGACATCATCCATTTTATAAACTGATCAGGATTTTATTGGCGTATTAACTGAGGCTTTGTCTCCAGTAGCTCAGTGAGAAGGCTAATGTTTAGAAAGCTTATTTCCAGCACAAAAGTGTTCATAGTCAATTTATAACGGTTTGATCTTGGGCTAGCATTTTCCCTTACCTGAAATTACTCTTCTTTTGTCGTTTGCTGTTTCTATTTTTTTTTTTTTTTTTTGCAGCTGCAGTGCTTAGCAGCACTTCATAAATTGCCTTCTTAAGACACCGTTACGCTCTGCTGCTGAAGGAAGAGATGCTGCTCTGCCCTGAGCGGCACAGTCCCGCCGTGCTGCAGCAGCAGGGTGTGCTGCGTCAGCTCAGCTCTACTCGGAGTGAAGGAGGTGCTGGGAGCATGAGGAGTGGGACAGCCCCTTGGATAGCAAGCTGCCCTTAGAGCAGATGAAGCACTGTGAAGCTGCACCCCAGCCTTAGGTCTGCTAGCTAGCCTGGATTGTTTCCCACTCCTTTGACGTAGCAGGTTTTCTGTGCTGCATGTCCTCCAGCCCTTTTCTGTGCTGACTCTGAAATCCATTTACCCTGAACTTTGTGAGCAGAGCTGTATGCGGTATTTCCAGGGCAGTCTTACCAGTGTCTTGTACAGTGCCACAAAATCTACCCTCTCTATCTCCTGGGAGTACATCAACAAATTCATCCTATGATCATACTTGCCCCTGTAGCAGAAGGTAAGCTTCTACCTTGGGCAGCACTGATGCATGAGGCGTGACCTTTATTTCCCCTTACCGCTATGGGGATCCTGTGATTCAGAGCTCCTCGTGGTTTTCACAGCATTATCTCAACCAACCTGGCTAGCGCTGCGTGATTCGCTTTGCTTCCAGAAAGCCTAGAGCTTAGGAAATCTGAATAAGGAAAGGGATGCATTGTTAGTTACGCAAGGTACAATCCTGGCATCGTGTTCAGTGACTTGATAGAGTAGGGAGGGATTCAATAAAGATAATTTGTCCTTCAGCACCACGTCTGGCTGACTCAGTCAGGACCTTACAAAAAAAATAGATCTGATGTGTAATAACTGTTGAACATGTGATTCATCCCTAATTTCAGCGTGAAAATAGGAGAACAGTGGGGAGAGAAAAAGAGTGGGAAGTAGGAAACACCAAACATCCAGAGTCTTTTACACCTGACTTAATTTCAGCCAAGCCTATGTTTCACCTTGATGAAAGAAAAAAGCTTAGCCACTCCATCCAGTATGGTAAGGAGCTAGGTGATGCGTGAGATCAATTTGACCTGAAGAAACAAGAAAGGGAATGCGGTCTCCTGCCACAAATAAGCAATTAAGAATTATTGTCTTGCATCCAACAGCAGTGGCCACTGCTTAATTAGATGCTAAAAATATCCCTGCTAGACTCTGAAAAGTGCGTGCTTGCATGGTGGAGAGACAACTGGTGCTTTAGCCTTTGTGTAGGATGCAAGAAACCAAGGACTAATGTCTGAGCTGAGTAATGGCTGCTTCCTCTCGCTGCAGAGGCTCTGTGTCCCCAGCCTCTGACTCATGCTGAGGCACTGGGTTTTCAGCAGAGTGCCAGTCCCTTCTGCGCTCCTTCTCTGTCAGAATTACGTTCTGGCTTTGCAGAAGGCTCTCTTTCAGGGTAGCTTATTTTTCTGGTGTTATTTTCTTTCTTTTTTTTTTTTTTATTTAATCAGGAAGGGGTAAAGCAGAACTATGGATCGATGGCTGTATTGAGGCATAATTGCATGGTACAGCCTCCTGTACAATTTGTACTAAATTCTGAGCAGAGGACTCTTTGTCTTTGACTGTGGTTGCATAGTAATGCCAGCAGCCCCGATTTGCCTTTTATGAAGAGGAAAGAAAACAAAAATAAGGTGGGAGGTGGGGTTGGAGCGGGGACCTTAGTCAAAGCCAAACCGCAGGCACCATAACGTTTTGCACTTTAATGTTTCCCCCTGGCAGCAAGTTGCTGGTGTAAATTTTTTCTTCGCAATCCAGCAGATGGTGTTAGATGGCTATTTAATGACTAGCATGGGACTGAAATAAGATCTTGGTGATAGAGCTGAAAGGATGCAAGGAAAAGGCACTTTTGCAGGGATGTTCAGCGAATTTGCAAACTGGGATAAGCTCCTGCTTTAAGCATCTATGAGTATGATTTCAGCCTACTACTGGTGCAGGGAAGGGGAGCTTCACAGCTGTAGTACTCCACCAAAAGTGAAATTTGTGACATCTGTCCTTCTTCCACCAAAGGCTTAAGTGTGTTTGACTCCAGCGGAGCAGAATGAAGATAACCCTTGCCCCTTCTGCATGCTTTGAGGCTGGGCAGTTCCCAAGTTACTTATCTATTATTTCATTGTGTCTATTCCTTGCTTGCCCATGAAGAAGGAGAGTGGCACAGTACACATTCCCTGCAGTGCACTGCTGTTGTGGAAGTAACTCCTAAAACTCACTGTGTATACGAAGACAACGAGTATGGTGGAATGAGTAAAATATGAGCTCAGCAGGTTATACACAGTCCAGGCTAAAAGATGACATCTGTCTGACTGCTTCTCATTGGCAGGTGGGATGAATGTGTTGGGTCTTGGCCAGGTTCCTAGAGAACAATTGTCTGTCTACACTGCTCACCTGGACCATTAGGGATGATAGTATTGCCTGTGGAAGTTGGTAAGTGTGAGGTGGTTCGTGCCTCTGAGCATGAGGGGGAGGAAAAGAAAAGTAAAAATCAACCAGGTAGATTTCTACATACACACACAGGCTATCATTTATTACCCCCTAGGAAAGATCTTGGGACCACTGTGGGTATTTCATAAGCTGTCTGGTTAGTGCACAGTAGCCAGAAAGTAGGGAATTGTAGGAAAAGATAGATCCTGAAACATCCATTCTGTCACTATGCAAGTTGGTGTTTTAACCCACCTCTTTAGTACTGCAGTCAGTTCTAGGAACTCTGCCTCAAACTTCATGGAAGAGCTAGAAAAAATATGGGAATGGAGGGGGGGTAGGGAGTCCTCCCTTTGTTCTTGTTCTCTGAGAACAGGGCTTAAGTTTGTCTTCACCCTGGAAGAGAGGTGACTGAGCTAGGGTATGGGGGAGGGCTCTAAATGATGTATTAAGGATGAATATGGAAAGGCTGTTTGCAATCTCTTGTAACGCAGCTGGAGGCAGTGCCTCAGAAGACTTTTTTTTTAATCTACTGCTTGATGAATAGAAGAGTCTTTTCCTGTAGTGCATAATGAAATTGTGGAGCTCATTTTCACCTGTTTTTTTATTTTTTATTTTTTTATGGAAGTTGGAAAAAGAATGAATCTGAAATAGGTTAGACAAATTCAGAACAGAAGACTTGTTATTGGTAGTGAAACATGCTGAACAAACGCAGACTCTGATAATGTACCACAAGAAAGGTCAGCCTCCATGCTCCCTTCTCAGTCAGCTGTAGGTCTGTCCAGTGGCGACTAGGAATGAAATTATAGGCCTGTGAAGGTCTTCCTTTCCTGTGAGATAATGACACTTTTATGCAATGGATGTAAGCAGTGGAGCTCTGTGGGTACGCTGCTATAGGTCTAGCCTGCCCTGTCATTCACAGAGCTGTTTATTAAAATTTGGTCTAAATCTTCTGCCTTAAGCAGTCTTCATTTTAGAGGCCAGGACTGGGTTCAAGCATGGTGTTCAGATTCATCTTTACGCTGAAGAGTTAATGGAATGACATGGAAAATCATCAGCAGAGCAGCCCTGACATGCCAGTCAAGGGCATAATTTATGCAGTCCCAGGAAATTTGTTTCATGAAGTGTCAGCTTTTAGTGATGGGATAATGTATTCTACTTGGTAGACTTGCTCCTGAGCAACCACTAAGAATAGCAAGCATTAGGGTATGCAGATGTTCTGGGTAGAGGCACAGAAAACGAGACAAAGGTGGAGCATCATGACTAGTCTGCTAGTAGATTGAAGGACTGATGTTTCTTGGGAAGGTTTATTTATTTATTTTTTCCTCTGGACAGAGGGCTAGTCCTGTAAGAGTTCACAGATCCATGTGCATTACAGGCTACCAACCACAAAGGCGATTTTACTAGTATCTGTTTTGGGAAGCTGAGTCGTCCAGAAGTGTGGCCAGCCCTTGGGTAGGATGCTAGCTGGGAATCACGGCTGTGCTGAGCTACTTGCCTCAAGAAGAGGGTGAATTCTCAGGTTTTGTTTGACCCTCCCTTTCTTCATTTGCATGATGATGACAGAGGAGGTGTCAGGATGTGTAGTGTTCATTTTGGCCTGCTANAAGCCTCATTTTCTGGTTCTGCTAGCCAGCTTGCAGTATCAGCTGGAGGAGGGAGTGCTGTGATCTTGCCCTCTGCCCTGAGTTATCAGAGGGGATTTGTCTTCCCCAAGATGGGCCATGGTTTTCTTCTTTGTTGCTTTGCTCAAGAAACAGTAAAGAAAAAGCTTCTAAGAGAAGGCTAGCACATCTCAAGGTCCTTGCTGGTTTCAGGTGGGGCCTGGTGAACAGTAGTGCCAGTTGGTACACATAATTACATGTGCACTTCTGCATTGCTGGTCTGGTGTAGGTGAGCAGGCTGTGTGTGTGCCATACTGCTCTTGAGCATTTAGCCTGTCACCTTGGGCTTGCTTAGCTCTCAGTTACTGTTTAAAAACGGCTTCAGTGCTTTCATCCTCTCTGGTTCATGTCTGTAGGTGCAGACGTTTAGTAGAAATGGATTCATCCTCACGTTTGTAGTACTATAATTCTCATAAGATATCGATTCTTTTTGTTTTAATTCTATTCATGTCAATTTAGTTGACTAGCATTGGAGGTGTCTGTCTGTATCTCCATCCTATGTGGGCTGAGGGGTGAGGAGACTTTCTGAATGGTCCTTGGCAGCTGAGAAGGTGCAAGCCCATTATAACTGTTTCTGTGGTGACAAATCAGCACTGTCCCAGGACCAAGTTTTCACTGGTAGATGCTAGCACTTGCAATGATTAACCTGGACTGGGAGCCATCTTGGTTGCACCCTGTTGCAAACCAGAATCAGCCACCTGAGGTGCATGAAAGAAAGGTATCCAGTGCTTGCCCAGATGGCTCTGAGGATGGTGAAGGGACAATAGTCTTAGTTTGCAGCTCTTCAATGGTGCAAACAGGAAGTGTGGATATGTCAGTGCAACAGTGGATGATGTCTACAGGCTTTCCTTTGCCTTCTTATTGGCAGTCTTAGCAAAAAGTCCAAGAGCTGATTTAAGAAACAGACATGCTTCAGCTGCATTCAAAATCTCCTCTCCTTGCTAATGGTCACTGACCAGGCAGTGCTGGGAATCCCTGCTGGTACTGTTTGTGCTGAGGTAAGGCTTCCAAAGTCCTCAGGACAGTTTTCACTAGCACTACATTAGAACGAAAAGTTTCCAAAGGGAAGTGTTGGTCAGGAATCTAAACATTTCTGCTCCCAGTTATGCTTTTTAAAAACAATTTGCCCTGTACTTAGAAGCAATCTGTTAAGATTAGAAACATTACTTCATGTATAAATACTCCTCGTGGACTGAAAGAACATCATACATTATTCAGATGGGCTGTACGCTCTGTTTGTTGTTTGGCGTTTGTTCCTCAAGACATTTGAGTGTAACTTCGCTATACTGAGGTTTACTTTCACTTTCTGGTGCTTGAGTGCTAACTCCCTGCCCTTATGTCATCTTCCTGGGATGAGGAAAGGTCGATTTCACCTATATTTTCCCAGTCTTTTTTTCTTAGTATTAAGAAATGTTTGTTCATATAGGAACTCTGGATCTTGAGAGGTCCATTTTTCTAAAATATTTCCTATTTTCAGAATGAAATAAACTGTATATTCCTGCTTCCATATGATTTGTTGTTGTTGTGTTAACTGTGGATTTTATGGGCTATAAACTTGGATTAAATATTGTTTAATAACCACTTCTCTTTCCAGTGCAACTCTATCTTTTCTTTTCTGGCACAAAGCACTTTTTTGTTACTATAAAACATGATTATTTCTTTTGGAATTCCTGACTATGTTTTAAGATAGTTACTCCTCTTGTACTGCACGTGCAGTGTCACATCAATGCACCTTAAGTGACCTGGTGATTTGGGACAGGGCTTTCAGAAGTTCCAGATATGGCAATTGCTGTATGATATTGGATGCTATTCTATTTTTAAGCACTGTTGATCTTCTGTGAACTTCTGGTACCACTGGCTTTTCTTTGAAGAATTGTACTCTGCCTTCTGTATTTTCTTATGATACTTGTTTTGAATGCAACCTAAATTGCGTTTTTCTTTTCTTTTTGGAGGAATTATTTTCCATGATAAATCAATGTTCCTGTCTGTTTCAAGTGTTGAAAGAAACATCTTGACTACCAATGGTGTAAAATAACTGCAGTGTCTCGTTAGCTGCCTGGTGATTTGGTAACTGGCTGCTGGTAGTTGTTGCAAGCACCAGCCATGTCAGCCTGCAGAATTCCCATATGCACACTGCTAAAGAATACGTGCATTCAGAAGAGGGGATTTGAGTCGGGATGTGGTCTCTCTTCACTTGCTCTTGCTTTGTATTTGAGGCAAGGTCAATAAGATCAAATGGGTGTTTACCTTTCCTGTGGGTCTTTGCTACAGCCGCTCTGCTCTGCAAAACTTTCTGGACTTTGACCAGGTCAGGGAACCTGTTGTTGTCATTATTTGCTCATAGCCACCTTCAAAGGTAAGTGCTAGCTGATGGATCTTCACTCTGTGCTCATCAGGATGAGGAGAAAAGAGCTAATAACATTTTTTTACCTATGCTGAAGGAAGCTGGAGTATTTTTTCCCTCATCTGGGTCCAATGATGCAGCATCATTCTAGAAATGGGTAAGGAACCAGATATGATAAGGAAACCTCACCACTGAAATGGTGCCCCCGTGGCAAGGATGTGTGAGGTTTGGTCTGAGACTTAAGTTCTGGAGCCTTCCTCCAGTTCTGCCCTCAGGCCTGGAGTTATGTGGCAACATGGTGGAGAATTTAAAGCATGAAATGAAATTTGGGTGAATGGCAAAATGCCTGATGAGCTCAGGAAGGGTGCCAGCATTCACTTTGTCTTTCACTGATCTCTAATCACGAATAAGTGCTGTTGACAACTGAAGATTGCTCCAGTATAAATGTCAAGTCCCATATTCCTCTTTCCCTCCTCCCCTCACCGTGGAAGAGATTATTGCTGAACAAACTGAATTTGCACATGGCTAGCTACCTGCCTGCTGCTCCTCCATCACAGAGCCCACAGGGCTGTGAGAATTACTATTTCTTACTGGGAAGATTTCACAGAGGGACTTGGGTAAATAGCTTTCTTTTCATTTAGCTGTTTTTTTCTGCTCAAGCAGAAACAAGGAAAACTCAGTCTGGGTACAAAACCTTTCCCTGTGAGAACAATAAGTCAGGGGAGCAGGCTGCCCAGCAAGGGCGCACGGGCACCTCCATCTTTGGGGACTTTGATCTGACTGGATTAAAGCCCTTAGCAACCTGCTCAGACCACAGAGGAGATCATGAGTTTAGCAGCAGATTGGGCTAGGAGCCCCCAGAGGTGTGTTGTCCTAGGAACATGAGCTTCCCCCAAGGCCCAGGCAGTGCAGTCATGTTTGGTGCGAGTCTGTATGGACAAACAAGATCCCAAATTACCAGCATTACTCACCTATGTAAGTTCAATGAAGATTTTGGATAATCTTCTCCTGAGATGAATTCTTAAAGGTACTACCGGGTGTATTTTTTAAATCCCATGGGAACAGTTAGAGTGCATCAGCATGCACTTGGTATAGGATGAACTCTTCTCAGTGTGTTTTCCTGATCCTCACCAGTAGTTTTATTGCTTCTGACAGACTAGTTTTTGTCTACCTTCTAGCAGAACATTAGCGCACTCTAATTAGAGTAATTTGTACTGGTTTTAATGTAATCCTGTGGACATCCCAGATTTTGTAAATGACATCAGAAAAATGTGCAGGTAATAAAGGCTGTTTGTTTGTATGCACAAGAAAATAGCACTTGGCAATAATAAAACATAGCAGTGCAGTTGTGACAAATTCTCTTTTGCAAAGGAGCCTGTTGGCTGTCGTGCTCCTGAGCTTGATCTAAAAAAGGGGTCTGTTAGGCTTAAACCTATATTGTTAGCAAAATAGTCTAACACCTTCATATGGAATCAAAAAGCCAGAAGCTCATGTCATCTCTTCAGCTGTGTCCCCCAAAGTGCTGCACAGAGCAGATCAGATTGTCTCACATTTTGCAGGTCTTCCTTGGTCACTTCTGCTTTCTTCTTGCTATGACCCCTTTGTGTCACTGAAGGGTCTGCTGCCATTCCTACCCTCTGCTCTAGCTCAGGGGTTCTCAGCCTCTCCTGTATCCCAGCTCCCTCTTTGCATGTGTTCACCTTCTCATAAAGGCTGGTGCCATCTGCCCTTTGACAGGACCTTCAGGAGGACAGGTTTTTCACCCTGATGGCTTCTCTGTTCCATCTGTGGGACAGGCAGCTACAGTAAGGTTCAGGCCATGGCTCTTTACAAAAGCAACAACTTACCTTGACTTCAGAGCTCCTCGTGCTCTGCTGAACCATTTACTTTTCAGTAAATGCTACCATAAATGTTGCCTGGGGAAGGAAACATTGGGGTTTTTTTTGAGTGTTACTGAGCTTGAGTATAGGATGGACTGGAATGCTTTGCCAAAAGAGTTCTCATGGTGGGAATGCTGAGATTTTAATCCTTCCTATTGCTATTTTTTTGTTTTGCTGCTCTGCCTGGCTTGTTTTCGTGATATGATTATTGCATGACGCTGGAAAAGGGAGAGAGTGAAATACTGTACTATAGTTACAACAATTTCAGAGGTGGTTGACAAGCAAGCCACAGTCCACAGGATCAAAAGACTTTTCAAAAGATGATAGCAAAGAATCTTCGTGCAGAGAAGCTTGAAAAAGTAATTCTTCATTTAAACAAATCGTGGTTGTCTTCTTAGTAACAAGATATCCACAGGTAAAGAACAGAAACAAAAAACATCCCACCACTTCCAAAACAAATGCATGGGAGGAAAAAAAGAAAAGCAGAAAAAAACAGTTCATCCACTGAACCAGTTCACATACAAATGTCTGCACGTGGTGCCTACACCTTTGCTTTTGAAGATCAGGGCCAGTGTAGAAGGTAAACTGTATGGCTTATTGTTTCCTGCTGCAAAGATGGGCATGTCTGCAGGATTACATCAAAACCAAAAAAACCCCATAATAACAACAAAAAAAGGTTTTATGTCTTTACTTTGAGTTGCCATCAGACCACTGTTGTGCTCTGAGCTAGCCTAGTAGGCTGTGCCAATGCAGAGATTTCTGTTCCAGAGGATTGACTTGGATATGAGGCAATTGTCCTTGCCTTAGATGGTAGATTTGGAAGAAAAGCTGGTACGTAAGTAATTTGTAAGCCATTCAGGACTTTATGTGCCTATGTGACTTCTTGAAACCCTCTAGGGAAACTGAGAAGTGTTCCTAGACCACCACACTAGTGGTCTCCATTCAGTCCCTGACTGGCCCCAGAAGGGAAAACCTCATGTGTTGAAGACTCCAGCTGATAGAAGCGGGTAACTGAAATGGAAATTATATGAGAGGTTGAAGGACTGATGTTCCTGGTTCTAGTGTCTACTGTCAGAGCACACAAAGTATGGAATCAACATTGTTTTCTGTGTTAATTCATAGTCTTGTCCCGGCTTGCACTGCAAGCGCTGCCCTCGCTGACTCTCTCTTCCTGCTGCACTGGGAGGATTGCCTTATCTGTAGCTTTGGCATGCCTGTAGCTAATCTCAGGCAAGTGGCTGTCTGTGCCATTCCTTTCACTGACCCAGCAGCAGGGTCAGGCTCCTACCCAGCAGCCATTTCAAGCTGCCTTTGGGGGATATGAATTGATGGCATAAACAGGAGGAGGTGAAAACAAGGGATATCAGACAAACTTCACTAAAAATATTTGGTGGGGTTTATGATAGCCATGCAGTAGATGGGAACTTAGACTTGCCTCATCTGACATCCGTCTGTGTTTGCCTCTTAGGGATGGTGGAGAGAGCAAACTTCAATAGGTGTTGTTTTAGGACTTAACGATTGCTAAGCAACAACATTTCAGCTCTTTTCAGCCATATCTTTGCACTTGAAAAGTGGCGAATAGGGTTTTTTCAGAGATGAAATGACTTGCCTGGGCTCATTCTGTCTGTCAGCATGGGAGATAAGGGCAGGGCTGGAAACCTCAGCTCCTGGGCCAGCTCTGGGCTGTGTGCTGGAAAATGGTGGTGCAGAACTGCTTGAGAGCATGAGCTGAGGTTATGGAGCAACTGACATGGACGTTGAATGTCTTCTGTAGATTTCTAGGACGAGACGTTATGCTTTATTTATAGGCGTCACGTAGCGGTAAGGGCAGTAGGTTTTTGTTAGCCACGCCTGTCATGGATACGATGTGCAGGTCGAATAAAACAGCGTTTTCTCTTTCTCCCTGTGCCCCAATCATTCCTTTTTCTTTAAGGCCCAAGACCAGTGCCTTCAAAATGCAAATGCTCTTGGATCAGAGTTTCGTGACTTTGTTGCATTATCTGTGCAGCTCCTGGTTTCAGGGGACCTTCGCACAGACAAAATTGATCAGCAGCAGGAGGAAGAAAATAGCTGTTGCCATGGCAACTGGTGATGACTCATCCCGGGTAGCAAGCAGCAAAAGCTGTGAGGCTGCAGTAATTTTCCAGATGCTTAATCCAGCTCTGGCTGCTTTATTTCTCTCGCTGACAGGCAGCAATCCTCCTCTGCCTTTCTTTGCTTGGAGGCCCCCGCAGCCGTACGTGATGTGGAGCAGTCCTTGGTGGTGCTTACCCAGGACGGTGTCACAGAATGTGTTTGAGTAATGCAGATGAGCTATCGAATGGATTGAACTGCAGCCCCTGACGGCAGTAAAAATAGAAGAGCCAACTGCTTGTCTGCACAAATACCCGAATGCAGCGTTGGTTCCCCTCCACTTCTATCTGCACAGCTAGCATTGCATTTACTGTACCTTCAGCTATGCTGTTGCTAAATCAGTTCCTCTTGTTCCTTTTCAGTAATTAATTAGACTGTGCAGCTATTTGCCTGTGCTGCATACAGAGTGTGCTAAAAGGAGAGGAGCAAACTGCATTCGGCTCATGCGTTCCCATGAATCAGCTTCCATTCTCTATGACTTACTCTTTTTTTGTATGAGAATGAATTTTATGAAACAGAGCAGGTTAAGAAGCTTACCCAAGAAAAGGGCAGCAAAAGGAGCAGCACCTTCCCTGCCACTCAGGGCATACCTTCTCTGCAGTTTTCCTGCAGTGACTGCATTGTAATACAGGCATCGCCCCGTTTGGGGCACTGTTAGAAACATCTGACTTAGTTATCTACCAGCTTTGGTGGCAATACAAAATTCTTTGTGACCGTATCGTGATGCTGCAAAACCTGAGGGAAACTAGAATAAAGCTAGCTTCAACCTATTTATGTGAGGAAGGCACGCGTTTCCCTCTTGGGAGCAGGAACAAGTAGTGCTGAGTGAGAGAGGTGTTGGGTTTCCCTGTTCCAGCCAGCCCATCCTTCTGCTGGGGGGGATGCTAACCTGCTCTGCGGCACAGGCAGAAGCAGGAGCTTGTGGAAAACGAGCAAAACAGTGATGGGAGAGCTGTGGGTTTGCTTTGCCATGGGGAGGATTCTTCTCTTGAAATTTTCCTGTCCTTCTTGGAAGTTATTCTTTGTGCCTCAGTTTCACTTTGGTAAGGCGGAGATGATCCTGACTTTCTCTGATTTTTATGTATTTACCTTCTCTGAGAGGGTGAGCATGTTTTACTGACAACTTGTACAAGGCAAGCTTGTCTTGGTGCACAGCACTCCCCCTCCTCCCCAGACCACAAAGCACTGGGGTTTTCCAGCTGGTCAGACATGGGGCTGTAAGGCTGGGGGCATGGGGAGGAGCAGTGGTGCTGAGGAATGCAATGTCCTTGCACAACGCCCAAGGTAACTGTGCTGATGGTACCAACTCTGCCAGCTTCTGGAGCATGCAGTCCCTGCTGCTGGTGCATCAGGAGACCACCAGCTCCTCCCATAGTGCAGCACCCTGCGTGCAAGTCCTTGTAAAAGTTGTGGCAGGGTGCGCTGTGGAAATGAGCAGCTGCATTGCTGACGGGCTGTGCGGCACGGTGTTGCTGGCTGACAGCCAAACCCACGCAGAGCAGCCAAGTGTGGGGGCATGAGGAAGCTGTATGTGATGTTTGTTTTCCACTTTTTGTTGTGGTCAAGTCATCTGCTAGTAACTACATATCATGCATGGCGTGAATACATATTACCTTCTATCTCTGTTGGTGGGTGGAATGTGTAAGCATTTAGTGAATGTCCTGTGGCTGCTCTTCAGGGGAACCAGGTTTTTTAAAGGGCAACAGCAGAGGCTTATGATTTTACTGTGAGATCCTGAGCTCTGTTGTGGTGCACAGCTGTTCCGACTTGGTGGGTTTTGTACAGTGAACAGAAGCAGTGCTGTGCATCTGGTGTCTTCTACTGCAACCTCACGAGTGGCTTAGGATGCCAACCCTGTTTCACTTCATATCTTTGCCTAAGTTCTAACGTTACTGTGCGACAGGTTGATCTACGTAGGGAACTTGCTGGAAAGTTGTCTTTGCCAGAGGCACAGAGTTTTGGGAATGTGACAACGAAAGCTGAATATGAGGCTTTAATTCATTTGACCACCCCCAAAGAGACAGGAATCGTTTCCTAGTTGGGGTAGGACGTGTATAAAAACAAAAATGCTACTGAAGCCATCTGTGATTTCAGCAGCAATTGCTGTCAGCCTGCATTGTTGTGCTAGTTTTATTGTAGCATAAGTATAAACTTAGCACCAAAAGTTCTGCAGTCCTAGCAAACTCCTTAAGTGAAATCATCAGACATCATCAAATGCATTGAGTTTGTGTATATTTCATGGGTCCCAGAAAAGATGCTGGCCTCTTAAAACTCTCTGGAAGAGACAAAAATAAGTAGTTTAAACCTACCTCTTCAGTGCCGTAACGTTCACTGCTGTTAATAAGGATGTATTGGCTTGCTAATGCATTTTGTGATCAATTTGACTTTTCAGGAAGTTGCCTGAAACCTGGTGGAAATGCATCTGCTACACCGACTGTAGGTAACGGTGTTTGTGATGAGCTGTATGCTTGTTTCTTGTTTAGTTTGCTGGCAGAAGGCATGGTCTGGACAGGTGCTGCCTGATGCTACTGTCTCCAGTGAAGGTCTCAAAGGACTCCTTGACTTTTCAAATGATTTAAGAGGCATAAGAATCTGATTCCTCAAAGTAGCTTTGTACTTCTAGTTGCCTTTTGGAAGACAGCATTATTGACAGATTTCACTGGTTAAAATCTTTCGTCATCAAGGCAGCTTTGGGATACTTGGAGTCATCGTATAAACTATACTGTTAGCTTTGCTTTCTATCAAATTCTGTAACGTGGCATTTCAGTTTTCCCCCCTCTGCATATTTTTCTCTGAAGGCTTCTTTGTAGCAGGACCTATGCTTTTCTGAGTTCACTTGCTTGGTATCCTATACTTTGGGAGACTTACAATGTGGAAATTGTAGTTCATATCTGCTTTTCAAAGCCATTCAGTATGGCATCAGCCAGAGGGAATTGCTATTGAAGGCTGGGAAGACATCTAATCTCTCTTCTGCAGCCCATGTTGTGGAAGAAGTAAGTCACCAGCCTTGCATGTGAGCAAGCGATCCTGCTGGCGTGCCAAAATCAGCACCGCATCGCTGCTTCCTGCCTTCTTAATCTCAAACTGTGATTGCTAGGCTTGCACTGTACTGCAGGAACAAATGTGAATAGATTAGAAGTCAAGAGAGGTGTGAAGAAAGTGTGCTCAGTAGAGATAGGCCGAGTGGTGTGGTGCAGCATGTACACGATGTCTGAGCCAGCTGGCAGCCGGAGGCTACTGGAACAGGAGCACCATCCATCACTGCTGTTAGCTAAGGTGACATCCCACTGAGTCGGTAGCTCTGCAGCTAGAAGAGGAGCTGGCATTGTGTCTTTTGAGAAGGGAACACAATCGGTAGCTGCCCTTGACTTCACAAAGCTCCAGGCTTGTTTATCTCCGTGGAAATGTTATACCGATAGGCTTTATTTTTTGCTTATCTGAAACCAACATAAAGCAAAATGTATTTTACAGGAAAGAATTGTTTGACTTGTAGGAATGGATTGAACTAAATCCCAGGTTCTAAATGCTGAGCATAGCTGTAATTTGTATTTTGAAGCTGCCTGTTCTTAAAATGTTCTCTTTAAATCCCTCTGATCCAAACCATTGTTTGCAGAATTTAGAAACCTTACGTCTTTGGAACATGCAGCCCTGGGGAAGTTTAAAATCCAGGTGTATCACATTTCATGCTGACCTACACCAACAAGGGAGATGGGAGGTCTGCTCTTGCCTCAGCCAGTGCATGGCACTTCTGTGGAAATTCCCAGGCAGAAGCCAGTTGCTACTAATTTAGTTTTGGCATTTGGATGGCTGTCCTTTGAAAGTAATATCACAGACTGTTGAAGAGAGAGCGCATAGTCATCCCACAGGAGGAATTTACAAATCATATCATAGAATGGTTCAGGTTGGAAGGGACCTTAGAGATCATCTTGTTCCAACCCCCCTGCCATGGGCAAGGACACCACTCACTAGACCAGGTTGCCCAAAGCCCCATCCAGCCTGGCTTTGAACACTTCCAGGGAGGGGGCATCAACGACTTGTCTGGGCAACCTGTTCCAGTGTCTCACCACCCTCACAGGGAAGAATTTCTTCCTTATATCTAGCCTAAATCTACCCTCTTCCAGTTTATAACCATTACCCCTTGTCCTGTCATTATCTATCCTTGTAAAAAGCCCCTCCCCAGCTTTCCTGTAGGCCCCTTCAGGTACTGGAAGGCTGCTATCAGGTCCCCCCGCAGCCTTCTCTTCTCCAGGCTGAAGAGTCCCAACTCCCTCAGCCTGTCCTCGTAGGGGAGGTGCTCCAGCCCTCTGATCATCCTCGTGGCCCTCCTCTGGACCCGCTGCAACAGCTCCACATCCTTCTTGTGTTGGGGGCCCCAGAACTGGACACAAGACTCCAGGTGAGGTCTCACGAGAGCAGAGTAGAGGGGCAGAATCACCTCCCTTGACTTGCTGGCCACTGGAATTCCAATGGAATTCTTCACCTTCATTTTCCTCTATTTTCCTGGTAGCAAGATGTATTACTTTGATAGCTTTGCAGGGAAAGCATCAGAATCACTGTTTTCTGAAGCCTTAAGAGCCGTAGTTGCTGAGAGAGCCTGGGGCAGGTGCTAACCTCCTCAAGTAGGTGTACGATGTCTGCTGTGACAAAGCCCTAACGAGTATGGCTGCTGCGTTACCCCTGGACAGTGGTGTGATACTCATCCCAGTGCCATGAAGTGATGTTTTATGCAAGGTGTTTTATTAGGATGATGAGTGAGAAGGTGGATCCACCATTACTGGATAAAAGCAGAGAAAATCCAAGTTACGTTGTGTTCCTGTGTTGTTTGTTTACAAGACTTATTTTTCTATTCCATGCTCTTTCATGGTTGCTTGCTCAAGTTTCCCACATCTGGGGATGCATGGAGCTGTTTGTTTCTCTTCTCTACAGGAGACACAGAAGAAGCTGCTTGCAGTCAGGGTCCTAGAATCAATACTAGTTGCAAAACTTATTAGGAAAAAAATGAGGGTTTGGATCACTTATTATTCACACTCTTGGTGTTGTTTTTGTGAAAGTGAGGCAGAGCACAATACTCTGCACAGGATAGAAGTCGTTCTTTGTCTCATCAAGCATGTGCTGTTCAGCCTAGAACTGTTCAGGGTTTTTTCCTACTATGTTATGAAGTCAATTCCATTATCTCTTCATGGTATGCCCCAAATATCCATGTCTCTCCTGGGCACTGATACAGAATTGAGTGCCATCTCCTATCTTCTATGTCTAGCTTTAAGGTGTGGTGAGATTTCTCTGTAGATCTGTCTCTGAAGTTTGGGCCGTGTCTGCTGTGCTTAGATAAGCCCTGTCAGTGGTGAATGCAGTTGTCTCTAACACTGAG
Organism: Penelope pileata; assembly: GCA_013396635.1. Classification (NCBI taxonomy): domain Eukaryota; kingdom Metazoa; phylum Chordata; class Aves; order Galliformes; family Cracidae; genus Penelope; species Penelope pileata. The sequence continues at coordinate 35,948 of WBMW01002209.1, forward strand.
CGTAGTTATCTTTAGCTGTCTTCCTGTGCTGGCTACTTGCACATTTTCCTCGTGAGTGCTGCAGAATTTCCTCTGCTCAGCAGGGTGTCAGCCCTGAATCTTAATTAGTACTGCTGTGGCTAGGTGGTTTGCTGCTGAGCACAGGCTTAAAGTCAGTGAAGATGTTCCCTGGAGGTTGCTTTTTTCTTTATTATTGCATTTGTGACCGCTTCAGCTTTGCAGGTAAGAACCTTCTCCTATCCACCTCTTGTACAATGCAAGAGGTGACTTGGATGACCTGTCGTTAGGAAGAAGTTGGAAGAGGATCACTGTACCGTATTAACAGCCCACTCCAATCCCTCATCTTCAAAATTGTCCTGAAACAGATCACCTATATATATATATATATATATATATATCTATATATGTA
>WBMW01002209.1:36377-62670 GCA_013396635.1 Penelope pileata
ATATCTATATATGTTTTCTCCTCTTGTCTATTGCATAATAAAGCCATGCACTATATCTGTCATTCATTGATGTGAGACCTCTATTGTCAAAGAGGATATTTGGCGCTTTTTGTTAGCTCTATGTCCTTCACAGTACCTTTTTTATTTTAAGCAACAGTTACATTTCCCAGGCTGACAGTCACCACCTTGGGATTCCTGGGAGCATCACTGGAGGCAAAGAATTTTCATCCTCCATAAAAAACTATTTCTGATTTTTTTTTCTCCCATCTTTTTTCTTATGTGCCATTTAAAATCACTGGATCTTAAAAATAAAAATAAAAAATCCTACGGCTGCTCTACCAATGAAGTAGTGTTGTACAAGCGTACCAAACTGTCCTGCAAAATACTTCAGTGTCTCTGTTTGACTTGGGCGTTACCTGCTGCCCTATTTAACCAGCCCTTGCAAACTTTGCTCTCATTTTAGGAGAGCCTTGCCTAAGTCTGGAGCCCCATTTGCCCTGCTGTGAGTTCTCCAGTCCTGTTGGCAAACTAGAAATGAACAGCGATTTCAAAGAAGCATTTTTCTTGCTCATTACCTTGGGTCAGTCTAAAAGTCACCTTTGCTTATCATTATTGGGCATTAATTTTAAAGCAATAAAGTCAAATTGTTGTTACTTGAAGTTTTGATACAGTACAGCATGACTTCCAGAGCTTTCTCTGCTCTTACATGGAGGTTTTATATACCTCTGGCGGAGCTAGCAAAGATTCAACCTATGTGTGCTACTGCAGGGTTAGTAGGGTGGTTTGGAGGCTTAAGCCAAGGATGTTTAAACTTAATCCCATACCGTAGGCGATGGCAAAATATTGGATGCTCTTTAAATGTTAATCTCTTTATTCCTGCACCTGCTGCAGTTATGGAAAATCACACACAGGGTGTATTAAGAAATGTTTCTTCACCTGCCAAGTAAATCAGTGGTTGTACCCAGGCTATGGGCATACGTGAGCTCCACAAGCACTCTGCAGGTAGGTGGGGATAAGGGCAAGTCAGTGTCTTCAGAGGCAGCGCTCAAAGATGCAGAATGACTCATTGCCCACTCTTGGTAGTGGAGATCAGCAAGGAGCAAAGACTGTACAGTTATCTCCTTGAGAGAGTTGCATCCGAGGCTTCTGTAAGGGCTTCCATGGGGCAAGAAAAGTAATTTTCACCAGGGCCTCTTGCCTTGAGGCTCTAGCTGTTTGTGATATGGTGTCTTTGTACAGGAAGAGTCACACACCTAGCTTTTGCTCTGTGTTTTCCCTGCTGCTGTGGTGACAGTGTGTGCTCCCAGGAGGGCTTCTGTGGCCAAGTGGCAGCTGGGTGCTCCTGCCTCCAGACCTGTGGGCACCTCCAACCTTCCCTTCTGACAAGCAAAAGGCAGCTGTCATGATCTAAGCCAAAGTGAAAGGCTTAGAGGCTTGTGAACAGGTGCTGAGGCATTTTAACCACTCTGTGTGCTGGTTCAGCCCATCAGTTTTATCTGTCAGGCTTTTCTGCTCTATCCTAAAAGAGTAAGCAAGGCCCAGATGCCATTTTCCCTCCCCTTCTTAAAGGTGCCTTTAATTATGAGCTGCCACAGCTCATAAACCTGGCAGATGTCATCAAGGGCAGACAGTTTCTGAACATGGGCCACCTAATCACATCTTCACTGCTAACAAAGCAGAGGGAACCATCAACTCCTATCTTTTCTGCTGGTTAAAAAGCAATTAGTCTGTCTCGCCAATGAAAACCAAACAATTTCACTCTGAGAGCAGAATGTTTGGGGACAGTTCTTAATAAACAGTTCTCATTGTCCAGGTGGAAATGCAAATAGTTCCTCCACAGTGTCCTGGAGTCCAAGTGCGTGTTTGCAAGTTGGCATGGCAACGGTGTTATCCAACAAAAGTTGTCAAGATGTTTTCCTCAAACGTAAAGGTGAACTTTGCTTTCTGAGTAGTTTACAAAGCTGAACTACTTTTGCCCTCACATTTTGCTTGTGAAACAAAAGGGTGAAAGGGGTCAAAAAAAAACAAAAAACACCCTACTCTGAAACAGGAAACTTGTGTCAGAAGTTGATGGAACTTAGGAACTTCTGTGAAAAAGGTATTCTTTGTGCATATTTTCTTTGGCGTATTATCACTTTGATCACAGATGTGGAGCTTGGATTACTCTGTAGAGCAGGAGATTTAGTGTAGATCTTTGGGAAGAGTGTTCCTGTACAAGCCACATGGGGAAGCTGCAGGTTGTTTGATATTGGCGATATTTTAGAACTGATCAGACTAACATCTGTTAGGGATTAACAGCTCCTTCAGCTCTGTTCTTCCTGTATGCAGCGTTTCTGGGATAGTTCAGCTCCCCTTGCTGACATAAAGCTATCTGGAACCGTGAGCCACCTCTAGTACCTGATAAGCAGAATGGCTTTAAGTACCCAGGAAAAGGGAACAGGGAGATCTGGATACTCTTCCTGCTCTGCTAAATAGTTGTGGACAAATTTTCTTTCTTTCCGAGCAAGCCAACCACACTATATCCCTGTCTTGTCTCTTCTAATTGTAAATTCATTGGTGCAGGGCTGTTTGTTGGCATGTTTGCAGAGTACAACACAGCTCCAGTCTACCTTGGGGCTGCAAAACGATGGTTGTGCTGGTTTCTAGTTTAAATTACAGATGAGGGATGTGTAGAAGTTTGATGTATGAACATTTGAAGTGTTCTCTCTTAATAAGCCAGATCATTGTTATTACAAATATTCTAGGGAATGTTACTAGAGAATATGGAAAAACAATGGGAAGTGATCCTAGAGCAGGTTGTGCATGGAAAAGCGGAGCCAGCAAGATGTGCAAATGGTGGCTTTGTACAGTGGATGCATTTGTCAGCTGTTCTTTCTCTTGTGTGAGGGCTGAAGGATGCTGTAGTCCTGACACATAGGTAATAACTAACCGAGATCTAGAGCCAAACACACAAGTTTCTTATGCTAGCAGCTGGGATTCAGGGCACAGATCTGGGTCCTGAGTTGTGCTGATTTTTTCCCTTTTGTGCCTTTTTTTCGGCCTGCTGACTCTCTCTGAATTTTTGCTCTCAGTTGAGAGGGGGGAAAAAATCATTCAACTTTTCTTCTGGCATTTATTTAGTGAGGTAGTTAGTAACACACTTCCTCCCTTCTGTTTTTGCCCGGCATTCCTCATTGGCCCCTCGCAAAGAGCAGACCGGGCAGAGTGGAGGGAGATGTGAGCAGCGTAACTCCGCTGTTGGTTCTTTGCATTTCTTGTTCCACTCCTCTGAGCACACATGCAGATGCACAGCGTGTTTGGCTGCTGCAGGCTGGACGTGATGTACAACCACACCACAAAATATCATTTGAGTGCTTTTTCAGAAGCAGTTTCTATTTTAACATACGCCATCAGGAAGCAGCTCAATGAGTACTTGTTTTGTCACCATAATGCCTAACACTCAATCCTGTGTTAGCTTTCTTTCTATTCTTGAAGCATGTACCGCTGCGTTGACAGAAGCCTCTGCCTTGCTTCAGTCCTGAAATGCAAATTCTGTACAAAGGAGGGGGTAAGTCAAAAAAAGGCTCTCCTGGCTCTGCCTGCTGCTGCAGAGGCTGGAGCGAAACACCTCATGTCTACGTGTGAGGAGAGCAACTGGGATTAAATAGAACTGTTCCCCACAGAGATGGTTTCAGCTGTACAGCATCAGGTTGTCGAACACAGCCCAGCAATCAGAAGTGTTGTTTCAGGCAGCAGGGTGCTAGCTGAAGGCCTGGCTGTGCAAGGGCTTCATGCAGTCCAGGTTGTCCTCTGCATAGGCTTTCCATTTGGCTTTGGCTTCCAGTGCTCTGGTTACGGCCACGTGAGGGTGTGAGCAGTTGATGGGGGATAGAAAAATACTTCCTGGGGGAAGGAGGAGAAGCTGGTTGTTCTGCTTAGATACTGCTCAGCTTTTACTTTATTCCTCATGTATAAAATGTTGAAGACCCTAAATAAGCATAGATAAATGTAAACATAGACCAGTACGCTTAAGCTCAGGCAGTGTCTTGAAAAGATGGTACATTTGTGAACTGGGATCTTGCTGATTTTTGTTGGTGCTGAAGTTCAAGCAGATTTTCTTAGTGTGAATTTCACAGTTCCATTTTCAAAGAATATTTTCTTTTAAATGACATTGTGCTGTGGATTATCCCAGAGATCTGTGAATGCATCTTTTCTGATGGTCACTCAAGAATCTGTTGGAGTATTGAATGCCCCTCATGGCTCGGATAATGGATGTATTCAGTGCAGATACCTGTGATTTGAATCAGTGTTGATATTTTCTTGCAGGTTGCCTTTTAATCTAGCTTCTTCAGCAGTGACATTGGGATGCCAGAATATGATGTAGGAATGGGATGGGCGAAAAAAGATGCCTTTTAAAGTCAAGGGAATGCTCATAAAACTCAGCCGCAAATGACAGTAGAAGTACACAATTTATGACAGGTCTTCATTTTTTGTGATTGACATCACTTCAGCAGTAAGCAACAGTACCCAGCTGATAACACTTCTGCTTTTTGCAGTAGCAAAGCTAGTAATTAATAAAGCCTCAGATGTGAAGCAGACCACAGGGTGATGTCTGTAGAGGAAAAATCTACAAGGAGCATGGCCTTAGTTATTTCTGGAGGTTCATTAAGTGTATAGGCTTAAAAATAAATGTTAGGTATAATTGCTGAAAGAGCACAGCCAAAATGCAACCAGCCAACTTGGGTACGACAAAGATTCTTCCATTGATTTTTGTGGCAAACATACAGCGAAGGCAGGCAGCCATTAGAAAATGTCTTCTCATACTCATTCCTGCTATTCTTATCACTCTGAATATTTCTGGAAACTGTCTTTCTCTACCTTGAAAAGAGTGAAGACACATAAAAGTTTGCCAGCTATTATCCTGCAATTGCCATCTGGCCATGGATTCCAAGTAACTATCTAAAATAATGGAATGGTTCCTGGGACATGTCATCTGTCAGGGAGATCTTGGCTGGGAAAGTGCTGTGCTGTTGCCAGCATTATTGGGTAATTGGGTGTTAGCTCTTTCCTTCTGTGACCCTATAGCAGAGTCTGGAAAAAGTGAAAGATGGAAGGAATGACTCCTCTGGCAGTACCCAGAATGGCAGCTACCACTGGACGGAAGAAGGCTTTTTATAAAGTTGATAACTAGATGCCTGAAAAATGCAGTCTTTCCACCAAAAAAAAAAAAAGAGCCTGATGCTTTTACCATCCATTCTTGTTCTGTGAGTAGAAACCTAAGAGCCTTTTTTGTAGTAGTGTGCTTCTGCTGAGGAAACAGGTTCTGTGTGGTGATGAGCCCCATGACAGAAAGGGACCAGCTTGGATATGTTTGGTCCATTGAAAAAAAAAAAAACAAAAAACAAAGGTTTAATGGTACAAGCTCTGCCAGTAGAACTTTGCTTAGAAAATGTGATAGGGTCAGTTCTATCTTGCAGTTTGTATACTACATAGTTTCATCTCTGCTGCAGCTGGGATAAAAGCATAGAGCTGGCTGATGGCATTGAATTCTGTGTCACTTAAAACTTCAGTTCAGCTGCAGTGCCTAATCCTGACCAAATTTCTCCTTCTGTCTCTCCAGCAGTGTGATGCTGAAGGTCACAGAACTACAGTATGCTATAGGTTTGAAAAGCTGTTCTTCCCCAATATGTTTGCAAACAGGTTGCCTTTGCAGGGGATATGGTTTACAGGTATACTTCTTTCAGTGGTTAACTTAAATAACAGTCCTGGGCTGTGGCTTCCTACCTTGCTTCTTTGAACCAACACCAAATTTGAGATGTAGCACAGCTGGGAAGAAGACCTCATGGGATGGAGATGGGAAACAGAAGAAAATAAAATAAAGCTGCAGGACAGGAAGTAATGGCAACCCCCTCCCAGCCAACTCCCCCCAGGTTTATTGTCAAGCATGATGCCATATGCTATAGGATGTCCCTTAGGCTATCCCTTGTTGGACTGGGTTTACTCCTCTACTCCTAGTAAACCAGTATGAGCTTAACCAAAAGCACGTGCTACAGCTGTATTAATTCTGACAGCAAATTGTCAATTTTCTCAGACTTCCCTTCTGTTTACAGTGCTTCACTACTTGTACATGTTTTGGTACTGCGGCAGAAAAGTGACACCTGAATTCTTGATCCTACCTCCTAGTGGTACAAATGGGCAGAGCTGCACGCAGTGAGATCCAGCCAAACAAGGTATTGCTGCAGGCATAAATAAACAGATAGGATCAGCAGTGTAGCTGTGCAGCAGAGAAGACAAGAGGGCAACAAAAGAGTAGATTGAGGCAGAGAAATAAGCATTGCTGCAAGAAAATAGTTGTATGAAATGAAGTGTAGAAAAAGAAGAAAGACCCAAGTGAAGTAAGTCTTGGCGGCTTGGTATTGTAAGTTCCCAGTGCATCTGGCTGTGTGGATGTTTAATTTCAATACTGTGTGCTGAGAAGATGGGTTAGGTGTCTTAAAATAACTTTCCCCTCTCTTTGCTTCCTTTCTCCCCCCGATCAAAGGTGTCAAAACTTAACTTAATGTTTGAAAAACCACAGTCAGAAAGTGAAGGCAGGCAGCGTTTTTGCTTTGTTTTGTTTTTTTCCTATGAATTTTTCAAGAAAACGTGTGGTCGTCCTATCACTCGGTCAGTGAAGCCCAAATATGTTCATGCAGGTAAGTGAGCTGAACTATAAATCATCCACACTTGAAGTGAAACTCATACTTCAGAAGCAATAGAAATATACAGAGCAGTTACGAAAGGAAAATGGGTCCTGGTGTTGTGAAGGCAGAATGGTTATGGTTCTCTGACTCGCCTTGTTTCTTATCACATTGTTTCCGTACTCTTTTGTTTTTAGTACTTTCCAGTGTAGAGTCCTAAACTTTCTAGTACATATTTAAGAAACCAAGAAGTTGCTCTCTTTTAATATCAATACATATTGTACTCTGATTTCAAGTGTCTTCATATGAAGTATTAGTGCTGGCCTCACAGACACAGGCTGTCTTGTGTACTGCAGAAGAGGCATCCTTGGAAAATCTGGCAGGGGCAGAAAGAAGCGACTCGAAGTGATTTAGTCCCTGACAATCTCCTTTCCAAACAGAAGTAGTCTCATTTTTGTAAGTGAGAACTGGGTGGAAGGATGTACAGGGGCTTGGGAAGTGGTTTGAGTTGAGAAGCTGAGCAGAGGAGTGTCACTTGTGCATAACTTAACGCTATTTTCTTGCTTACTGGTTTTTGGGATGTGCAGTCTGGATGCCTTCACAGTTGGTGGAGGAGCAGCTCTTTCTATGTAAAAAACAAGAGCTGAGTGCAGCTGTCATGCAGTCCATATGTGCCTGGCCCCACACATCTCTGGAAAGGCAGTGCTGAGCTACGTGTTTCTGACTTCCTTATTTCTGTATGCTCACCCAGACATGAGGTTTCTAGGGCACCTGCAGGACTGACAGTTTCCAGGGAGAAAGGCGTGATGGGTTGTTATTGCTGTGCTTAAATGACACCAATCTCAATGGGATGGCAGCATGTGAGACAAATGACGACGTGTGCTGGATGCTGACATCAGGAGTCTGGATACAAGATGTGGAGTTGGGGGGAGTTCGTCCTTCTCAGTGTAGAGTGCATCTCATGATGTGAAGCAGTAATGGAGGGGAGAGAGTGGGATCTTTAGAGCTACTGTTGAGATCAAATGTCTCCTTTTTTGCTCCTTCAGTAGCTGTAATGAAATTAATGGGGCTGCCTGTCCAGTGAGATACCAGGATTTGCAGCAGAATTGGGTTTGTTAGGGACACAGGTGTCATTTGCTGTTTTGGCTTATCTGAGCTCCTGAAAGAGTAGCCACGCTTCCCCATGGGCAGTGGGAGATGGATGTAATACATCACCTTAATTGCACTAAGCAATGAAAATGCTGCCTGCACGCATACCAAAATGGATGTAATTTCCCATTTTCGCACAGTTTGTAAAGCCTAGGCAAATGGCTCTGAATAATGCTGTCTTACTCATTAAGGTGTGTTTTCACCACAGAGCAGATCAACAGCCCATCAAAAGACCAACAAAATGATCTCACCTGGTATTTTTAACCCAGCATTTCTGGCTGGGCATCCACCAGCTCATTTAGAGTGAGTAGATGTTAATGGTGCTTTAATCAGCATGAGGAATAGCTCCATCCATCTGTGGAAGGAGTGCTCTCTGTCACAGATCTGGCAAGAAGCTTCTTAAAAAATAAAAATAAAAAAATAAAAAAAATGGCTTGATGTCCATCTTGTCTCTATGGGCTGTACCATTGCTTGAGTGGGACACAAACAGTGCTCCTGTTTGTGCCCAGTGCTCCTGGGCATGTTTTGGATGCATTGCAACTCTTCTGTGAGTTCTTGTTTGTGTTGCTGCCTAGTCTGAAATGGGCCCAAAGTATGGCTGGGGGATTCACATACCCTTAGCAACGGGAAAGGAATTGGTTAGTGAACAGCATCAGGTTTGAATCGATTCCTGGAAAGCCATATGGGCTTGTGCACTTTTTTCCCCCCAATCATCAGAACTTACAACGTGTAGAGGAAAGATCCTGAGATTCTAAAGGGCGTGAGTCTCATCACCATGTTCAGGTGTTTGTGTAAATGCATCAGTTTTGAGATGGTATGGAATATGCTAGCCTGATATCCAGGAACACCTGTGACTTCTCTGTTTGACAGGCTGGTACCTGAGGGTCCCCAATGGTCAGAAGCTTGTAATGTGCAGTGTGCTGTTCCACTGGCATTTTCTCTTTTGAGATGCTTGTGAAGGCAGTTGAAACTTCAATCTCAGACTAGCAGTTATTATGCGTTTTGCCTTTCCTAACTGAAGAATTTTTTGCAGACAAATAGGGCCTTAATTAGGCTGTACTTCATGGAACAGAAGCTGATTGCAGGAGGATATTAGAGCAGTGGATTGTTTTCTTTATTTTTCCTTGGATGACCGAATCAAGGAATGCTGTTCTTTGTGGGCTACAGCCACTTCTCCTGGTTACTTTTGTTAGTTGCTCGTATTTTTAACTGGAGTGTGCACTAAATAAGTTGAGTACTTTTCATGCTTAACTCAGATATGTAGTTAGGTTCTCTAGGGGATTCAGCCACTCCTAGTGAAATCCTATTCCTGCCTTGCTTCCAGACTTGGGGGTGGGAATCAATGCAAGACATTGAAAGTTCTCACTGCAAGACATGGTGAGTATCATAGCATATGTTGAATTATAGCATATGTTCCCTGTCTGTGAAGTAGGAATGTGCTTTGTCCCCTGTTTCATGGATGAGAAGATGACTGATAGGCACACAGACAGATTTTCAAAGCAATTCAGACAGGTGGCTTATGGTTTTGTGTGTGTGTTTTGTTCTGCTCTTCAAATCCCTTCCTGCATTAAAATCGTCTAGTTGGAGACCTGGATACTTTGGAAATCCTGCTGAAAACCTCTCTATAATTTCAGGTGTCTGAATACGTTGCAGAAAATCCCTTGAACCAATCTTTCAAAGGTCATGCAGAGACTTTGGGAATTTAACCTGATTATGTCAAAATGCAGAGCTGAAGTTTTGCCACCTGATCATCTTCCCCCCTATTGGTCTTCTCATTCAGGCGTTAAGGTAAGTGGAGGAGGTGGCAGGGTAAGAGACTCTAGGTTTCACAGCATTGTTTCTGTGGCAGCCACCCCTCCTGCCCTACAGGATGAGGCAGTGCCAGCTTTCTGAGGACAGTTTACACCCCTGCGTGAGACATACCCTGAGGAAAAGGAGCCAGGAGCACAGCTCTGTGCCCCTGGCTGTGCAGCTCTCCCTCTTGTAAAGAATTCCTCTTGGGGCCTGACAGCATGTTCGCCACACAGGTATTGCAGCAGTGCAGCAGTCGGTGTGGAGGCCCCAGGGAGACTGCTGGCAGCAGGGAGCCTCCTGAGCACACCGCCAGAGCCCAGGGTGCACTGACAGCAGGGCCATGTAGCGGGTGGCTCCTCTGAAACACAGCACATAGGTGAGTGTGTGTGATAGCTGCCTCTGACAAATCTATTGCATGGGTACAGCACAAGTAAAGACTGCCTGGCAGTTTTTCAGGGTCAAAACTGAGGAATCTACAGCCATCACTTTCCTAGTTTATTTTAGCAATCATTTAATGACTGTAGGCAACAGGGTGATCTAGCAGTGCAGTGTGGTGTAAGCATGATCTTGATGATGAGTAAAGAACATGCAACATCTGATATCAAACAGGTAGCTTTAGTCACTGCAAATGCATCTCCTCCCTCCACCTCTGTGTGCTCTGCAGGTTGTATTTAATGAGCGGGTGGATACCAGACAGCCCTACCTGTATCACAGGCTATGGTCCCAGCTGGGCCCTAGTGCTGCTCCTTGTTTTACAGGTGACTGTTCAGCACGATGGTTGTGCAGTGTGCTGGGTGTCTCAGCCTCTGGCATTGCCAGGGCTGTATTCCACATGGCTCTGCAGCCCGCCTTGCATGGGCAGCTCTGTGCTCTGGCACCCAGGCTGCTGGAACTGCCTTTCCCAGAGCCTCTGGGCAGTGTTTTCTTTCCCCTTGTTGCTGATATGCTCCTAGTCTTGCACATCCCAAAAGGATTGTTGCTGTTGTGAGCGTCACCGACTGGGTTGTAGCCCTTGCTGTACATTAGGGAACCCAATAATATGCATGCACAGAATTGATGTGTAATGCCTGTGCCTGCTCCTCAAGTGCTCTAATCAGCACGGTGTGATGTGCGGGAACAACCTACAGCGGATGAGTTTCACTTGGTGGAATTTATACCGTTACTGTGGGAAAAGTAGTAGGGGGGAGTGACCTATTACACCGCAGAGGCACCTGAGGCAGATGCTCACCTGGGGACTCTTTCCTGGGGTCCTTGGCATCCTTTAACATGCCAGCAGAACAAATGTACCCAGTATTCATGATGGGGGACATCAAAAATAACCTGCTTTCCAAGCATAGTCGCGCAATGATTAAATACAACAGCTCCTGGTTTGAGTTGTGCTTGAGGCTGATCGCGTCCAGACACACTGAGTTACTGCAGCCTGCCATATGCTGAGAAGGGGCTGGTCTCTGTGTTAAATTGGTATTATGTGACAGCTTGTTCAGCTAGAGGCTTTTGTAAGGACTGAGGCAGTCTGGACCCTGCTTCCATGCTGCCTGCCTGAGGGCAGGGACAGAAAGCAGCTATGCAGCTCAGCTGCTGTCTTGCTGGTGCTGTTCCACACCAACACGAGCCGAAGCTGTAGCAGGCAGAGCAGAGCTGTCAGGCAGAGCAGGCTGCCGCTCTGCAACTGCATCGTTACCCTGAAGAAATGCTCAGAATCGTTGGTGTTGGGAATGATTCTGCTTGCTGGTTCCTAACTGGCCGGGGGCAGTTAATCAGGTTTTGTACCTTGCTAGTAAACCCTTGCTTATTTTCCTTTTAATTAAGCTTACAAGGTAAAGAAATGCTAATGGCACATGCAGAGAGCCTGCACAGCTGCAAGGCTTTTTTTCTCCTGCTTCTGTTGCCTTCTTGCTGCCTGGGTGAAGGCAATGCTGTTCTGTGGCACAGAGCCAGCCGACAGCCCGTGCGCCTGACCGGTGCTGCAGTGTAACGTGCTCTGGGGAAGCAGGGCTCTGCCCTGCCTTAGCCTTCGCTTCTCTTTGGTTTCCTCTGACTTCACGGTGGGAAACACTTTCTGACTTGTACCTGATCTTATGGGGGAGGCTGTGAGCATGTGTGAAAGTTTCTGAAGCGCTTAATGATCTGTTGTTATACATGTTAAGCCTTATTTTGATTTGCTTTTTATCTAAAGATACACTTCAGAAGATCTAGGGAAAGGTTTAGTTGGCATATCTGGCATGATAAATCCAGCTCACATTTGGAGCAGAAGATCCCCTCTTGTAGATGGGACTGGGGGATGGCAGGGGCTACCGATAGGATTAGTGGTGAAAGTGCAGACAGGTACACAAACTGTAATGCACGTACCCTGTAGCTGCATGGAAGCCTGGCAACTCTGCACTGCCACTGTAAACCTGCCCTGCCTGAGCGCATTGCTTGCAGAATTAAGGGGTCAAACCTGCAAGGAGCAGTGGTTATTTGCAGGTCTGAACCAACTCGATGGATTTCTTCACATATATACTGCGATACATATAAGTGCTTCTCTGGCTTACAGCACACTAATACGGTAAGAGAAGCTGCAGTTCAGGAAATGTCTGTATCCCACCCATTTTGTGTCCCTCTTAGAGTCCCTCCAATTGGAAACCTTTGCTTCCAGAACAAAGTATTGGTTCTCCCCATACTGTATGACATTTCTCTAAACCATGATAGGAAGGTTAGAATCCAGCTGCTGTCATGCCAGTTACACTGACTAACACCAGCTGGGGCAGAGGAAGGCGGCCACTTGTCTTCCCCACCTTTCTTTTGCAGCATCTGGACAGTTGTACTATGTTACGGGAAAGATAGCTCTCCTGTGTCTCCCTCCAGCTTCTGAAAGGAATCACTTCTTACCCAAAAAGTGGTCAGCATAACAGTTATACCACTAATGTCTTTTTGGTAATTTTCTTATGCACTCTGTACTTATTGTATGTTTTCTTTTTTTTTCTTTCTTGAGAGTGTGGCATATTCAGCTCTGTAGCTTTGGAAACCAACTGTAAACCCACAATTTTCACAGATACACGTTTCTCCTCTTTGTTTTTCCTTCGTTACATATGTTACCTGCAGTAAAACACACTAACCAAGCTGTGGAATGACAGGCTTGTAAAGCAAAGAGGGAAGGGGCGCAGCGCTGCCAGCACCAAACTGAGGTGGACGCAGGCCAGGCTGGCGTGGAGAGACGTGACACAGCTCATGTATGAAGTGCAACTTCACTGACAGAAGTTGCTTAGGCAACTGGGAATTCTGCTGTGCTGAGTGGTGAAACATGCAGTACTTCATCTCTTGCAATTTCTGTCACTTGGCAATGTTGTTTGGAAAATAAAAGTTTATACGCCTTTACAGCAATGTTTCTTAATGTAAGAACATTGTATATGATACGTATTTATTTTCCACTTTCACAGAGGTCATGATTGGAATAAGATTTTATTTTTCATATAGGTTTGGACCTTGAGGAATTCTATTAGTCCCAAATTCTCGATCTCCAGTTTTTCTTAAGCAGATGTATGATCAATTTAAGAAGTTTCAGCTCATACTCAGAAGGCAATGAAATGACCATGCTTGTATACTTTAATAAGCTTCAGTGCCTTGCAGCAATCAATATTCTGCCTGGAAATTAAATACAGAGGTCTCTTCTGGAAAAAAAATCTCATGTAATAAGCTGTGAAATGGTATAGCATTATGCTAGTAGAATGAGTCTGGAATATGAATGATTGCTTGGTTATACTGAACAAGTGAACCAGCTGAGTCCCAAATTGACATCAGGATATCAGCAGTAGGAACTCGTTTGGATGCCAGAAAGCCTGTAGAACTAATTTAATCTAAAGTTAGAGAGCAAACATTTGCTTTTTTTCTTTTTTTAAAGATGTGACCTTGTTATTCGTGCATGAAGGGAGCCATTCCGAAGGACTACACAGAGCACCTGAAGGCAATGCTAGATTTGCAGTGGATAAATTGTGCAATGGAGGGGGGAGGAGCAGTCAGTCATAAATTCTCACCATCCTTGTATACAGAAGGGTCTGATTCTTCATTTTGCGCTATATTGATAGTACAGAATGGCCTATACTGTGAATTCACTGGAACAGGTTGCCCAGAGAAGTCGTTGATGCCCCCTCCCTGGAAGTATTCAAAGCCAGGCTGGATGGGGCTTTGGGCAACCTGGTCTAGTGGGAGGTGTCCTTACCCATGGCAGGGGGGTTGGAACAAGATGATCTCTAAGGTCCCTTCCAGCCTGAACCATTCTATGATTCTATGAATTTACAGCTTTTGTTTGTCTTTCTAGTGTACAGGCTGCACTTCTGTATACCAGCTGAATATCTGTTAAATATCTCAAGCCCAAATCTGGCAGAACATAGCAACAGCTTTCAAATGCATTTCTGACCTAACACCGGTTTCTGACAATGAATAAATGTGAATACCAGGAGAAGCACGAGAGAGCAGCCCCAAGTGACACTTCGCCTGACTACTTGCTCAGACCTGGCCATGGTACATGTACTCTAGTAACCCTGATTTCTCTTTGAATTTGTCTAACCTCATCTTGAACCCACATGAACTGGCACTGTTTAGAGCACCCTGTGCAGTGTGGTTGAAGTTACCCACATGCAGAGCGAAAAGCCATCTCCTCTAGATTGTATCCACCTTGTCTCCTGCTAGTTTCTTTTGATGTCTGCTAATCCTTGTACCGGAAGATAGCGTAAGTTGTATTTTACGCACACAGTCTCCACAGATTTTGATGTTTTGCGGACCTTTGTCATACTCCATCCTCAGTCATTCCTTTTGCAGACTTCCTTTGTGTCACAAATCCTTGTCTTGCGGTGACATAGCACTGTTCGAATACTGCACAAACAAAAACAAACCAGGATACCAGGGCTGAACCTGTCTTCAGATACTGTGCAGCAGAAGCAATAAAAGCACTGGTTTTCTCTGAGTGGGGAAGTATTGCTCCTGTTCTCCAGGAGGGGAGAAGGTGACTCATCTGCCTGCTGTACTGCACAAGCAGGCCCTGTTTGTTCTACCTGTGTTCTGAGCACGTCTGAGTGTTGCACTCTTTTGCCAACTTTATTGCAATGTAGACATGTACTGCTGCTTGTATCTTTGTAAGCTAAGACGGCTGTAAAATTTACTCTTGATTTGGAGTGAATAGAATTGATGGATTCAAGGCTGTTTTTTTTCTGACAAACGCCACTTCTAGTACATTGCTAGGGACAGTAAAATTGTCACAGCACTATTGCCTCAGCCAAAGCCCCAAAGAGGGATCAGGGCTGCTGCCTGAAAAGGGGACATTGCATGGGCAGGAGAAGGAATGGCATCTCTCAGTGGCAGGCCCTGCTTGCCGTACATTTTTTTTATGCCCTTGAAAACAATGGAAGCAATAAGACTATACTCCAGAGTGGTGTGCTCTCTGCTTGGATCCTCCCTTTCTCTGCATCTCCCCTTTCTGTGGCGTAGAGGCCCAGCCCTTCATCCAAGAGCAGCAAAAATCTCTTTTCCCTGCGCTGCTCTGAACTCCTGGAAAGAAGGAATAGCTCTAGCTCTTTCAATGCTAAAAGAGATGGTATTCTTTAAACAATATTACCAAGAAAGAGTAAGGGCTGTGTGAGTAGGAATCCTCTTTTGGCTTATGTGAAAATCATGTAATTGTAACCTAAAGAATATGGATTTTCCACCTGCAATCACAACTAGTGCTTGTTTCTCCTCCCTGCTCATTTTTCTATCTGAGAAATAAAAGTTGAGGGGTCTATGTTCTTCAGCTATTTGTGACCTGAACATCTTCAGCAGGAGGTGCATTGGACACCCTGTTAAGACAATTGTATTGGCAGTTGCCTCACATCCATTTCCAAATGCTTCTATTCTCCTTCCACTCAGAGAAGTGGCATGCGGAGTTAAATGCTGGCCAGATGTTTGCCGTGGGCTCAGATCATCATTGCTCCAGGAAAAGTAGGGAGGGATGCCTGCGGGCTTCTGTTCAACTCAAGGAGAAACGTGCCATTGCAGAGAAGTGGTGGCTAGTCAAAGCTGTGCAATTCTTTCTGCTGTTGCAAAAGTAAAGCAGGTGAGAAAAGACCATGTGCAGGTGGCATGGCAATACTAATGTGCCACCCAGGTGCCCAGTGAGATGCTGGCTGTGCTGCAGTCTTTCAGCACTTGCAGGCAGTGCTGGCATGAACACTCATGCCAACGTTCAGTACTTCCTGGGCTCCAAACTTCTTCTAACAACAGTGTTGTCTGAGACGTTTGTGACTGCTTTGACATAAGAGGAACGTTCTTATATTTCAGCCTGACAGCATCCTTAAAGGGTGAATGCTACCAGCATTGTAAGCAGGCAGGTGCCTACTGCAGGGCTGTTGGCTGAGTGTGGCCGCTGTGGTGGTGCTGGTGAGCTGCAGTCTGCTCTGAGCTGGGGGAGCACTGACAAGCTAGGAGGGATCCACAGGAAAGAAAGAAAAGTGATGAGGGGCCTAGAAAGCTTGACTTATAGGCACTATGAAAGGCTCAGTGTGTCGGATTAGAAAAAATGGCAAGTGAGAAGAGAGACAGCAGTTTTGTAGATACACTAAGAAAGGAGAGTTATTAATGGCCCCTTTTAAGGACCAAAAAAAAGAGGAGGTAAAGTGCTGAAGAAAAGGGAAGGGAAAGTAGCATTGGATGCAAGGAAAAAACTTCTAAGTAAGGATGTGTATTCCAGTAAAGATATCATTATTTGCTTGAATATGTGACAACAGTCTTATCTCACAAACTGTAGTCTTGGATGGGCCCCACAGCTGTGCTGTACAGGGAGCTATTTTGTACAAACACTTAAGAATCTAAATTAGCTGAAGTTTACGTGCGTTGTGGGGCAACGTCAGAGCCCACCTGTTCTGGACACTGTTAACTCCCAGTAAGAATGTCCTGGGTGACCGTGTAAGTAAAACAGAAGGAAAGAAAGATACCAGGAGGGTGCTGGTGTGTTCACACTCGCATCACAAGCTGCTGATGATTTATGCAACAGTTTAAGACCCTGCTACCAGATGTGGCACTGGACACCTTGGGTCACCAACTTGTTTCAGCCTGGGATGACCAGTTTCCAAGTCTCTGGAGTTATTACAGGAAGGTGCACTGCTTGTTTAGTGGGTTTATCTGAGTATCTTTGAGACTACTACCCTTATTTTCTACTACGAAAAATAATTATACCAATTTCACTTCCTCACCAGGTTTTTGATTAGTTCTATTCCCTTCTCTTCTGTTTTTCAGGGTTGTCTTTTGGTAATGTCTTCACATTCCTCTTGGAAGAAGAATTTACTGATATCCTCGTCTTTGTCTGTTTTCTGTTTCTCATGTAACCTCTTTCACATTACACACTCTCTCCAGGTGAAAGCTGTCATGATGATAGTGCATTATAAATATTGAAGTGAGAAGTTTGACAAGATCATCTAATCCGCTTTCCTGGTTTTGGCAAGTTGCTTTCTACTAGCATATTGTTGAATTTTAGTTCTGATATTCTCAAGCAATGGATTTATTGTGATTTCAGTAGTCAGTAAGGTTTTTTTCCTCAGTATTTTTTCTTTCATTACTTGTTTTTCTTAATAATGATCCCTTGCATAACACTTCCCTGTTCACCTTCTTCCTTGGTATTACAAGTCCAAAAACGTGTAGGTATGTGGCACATTCCAATGCTTTAGCAAGGAGGTCAGTATTAGTATTCCTACTTTGCAGATGAATAAACTGAACCCCAGAGGGGAGACTGGAACACCAGAAAGCCAAGGAGTGAACCCCCAATACCTGGTTCTCTAGGTGTTACTCTTTTTAGGAAGAGGCACTACTTTCTGTTACAGTTGCTTGTCTCTGCTAGATGGATCAACGCGGCCCTCTTGGCTTTGCAGCCTCCATAGACCACTGGACCCGTCTGCTGTCTTCAGGAGTTTGTGTGAAGGTTGGATGTGTTTAAAGTCTCAGCTTGCTCAGGAGGCTAGGCCACCTCTTCTTGACAGTAGAGATGGGGCATTCTGGCTCATCATGCAATTATGTCACAAGAAGCCAAGCTGGGTCCTGGTTAGGCCTACGCTTCATGTATTTCAAAGTTAAGCTTTTCTGTAATAATGTGGACTGTTATAGCGTGTTCTTGTTACTGTTTATTTTACTGTAATACTTAGAAGTCCATTCAGAGCCCCATGGGTCTGTGAGCCCTCTTACACCTGCCAGGTCACCAATCCTATCCAGTGTACTCTCCTGTACATAGGAAAGGCATACACAGTCCTAGAATCATAGAATGGTTCAGGTTGGAAGGGACCTTAGAGATCATCTTGTTCCAACCCGCTGCCATGGGCAACGAGAACTTAATTTCTTGTTGCAGACCAGAGCATGAGTTCCAGTGTTGGGATGGGCTTGTAGCACAAACAGCCATAAACAGCCACTTGTCTCCATTTAGGATAAGTCAAAGCTGGATGGATGCTTTGATGGCTACAGCACTCCTTTGTGCACCATGGCTTCTAGCAGCAGGTGTGACTTGTCTATTTAACCTTTGAGGAGATATGCATCCAGTCTGGTTGATTATCTAATTTACAGTAGTATCTAAAAACTGCAGCCAAGGACTTACGTGCTGTCGTGCTGGGTGTTGTGTAGCACTGAGCACAAGGAACTTCTCTGTGTTAAGTGACAGGTAAGTTTGCCATCTTTGGCACTAGTGCTAACGATTCATTACTGCTATACTGATAGATGGTTTTCTGTTTGATTTTGGGTTGTTAAAGTCACTTAGCTAAAGCTGTCCAGCCAGTCAGTGGAAGAGCTAGAACCAGAATGCACACACAGCTGGATCTTATCTTTTAGCGTAGTTTGTGACTAGATCATTAGCTGAAATAAGCTTCAGGCTGACTTCATGTTGGCAGAACGTTGTTATGCAATGTGGTCTCTGTCTTGATAAAGTGACAGAGGTAATGCACTTTTCCAATGAACAACTTGAAGTGTATTATTTTATCATGCTTGCCTGTTATTTCCTTCCTTCTCAGGTGGGAGGAACCTTGTAAAAGATTCTGATTAACCCAGATGGCTGTGTCTCTACTATTCCATCCCTCCCTGCAGCCTGCTCTGATCTCAACAGATAGAATGGGCTTGGTGCTCCAGTGCTAGGAGCTGCAGAGGATATGTTCATGCTTGGTGGAAGAACAGACTGAGTCACTCAAATATTTATGGTGTGCTTCCTGTTGAAAAGATTACTGTGGAGATGAGAGGTAAAAAAATTGCTGCAGAAGTAACTGTGGTTCCCAGTAAGGAACTATAAACAGCAATGCTGTGGGGATTAATTTATGAAGAACAAAAATAGGAGAAATTCTGCAGACCTCAGTTAAACAATGACAGCCGCTAGGGCATGAGGAAGGCAAGGTTGCTATTTAAAGGGGGACACAAGGGCATAGCTGAATTCAGGGGGATGAAAATGAGTGTACAGAGTGTTAGCTGAACATCGCATAGATGTTCTGGGCAATGAGATCCTCCTGCTTCCCAAAGGGAATGGGAGAGAGCCCCAGCACACTGGATAAATTAGTTTTGCATTGAACAAAACAAACCTAAATTGTGTCTCAGAACTCCGTGATCATGCAAGGTTGTAGGAAGGGAGTAAATACAGCCTATTCAGACCTCAGATCTGGCTGTGTGAAAGCAGCTGCCTGCTTCTCTCTCTTGGTGCAGGTGTATGAAGAGCGAGCAGCAGGTGGATGCTACAATTCCTTGTCCAAAAGGATCTGTCCCTGCTTTTGATGAAATCAGAGAATTGCAATAACTCCTCCAGCTCTTCTGTGAATCTCGATTTTTTCCTTATAGACTGAGTCAGTTCTATCTTATACTAGCTGAAGGTTTGTCCAACTTCTGAGGGGGATTTTAATGCTACACTGAGGCC
Organism: Penelope pileata; assembly: GCA_013396635.1. Classification (NCBI taxonomy): domain Eukaryota; kingdom Metazoa; phylum Chordata; class Aves; order Galliformes; family Cracidae; genus Penelope; species Penelope pileata. The sequence continues at coordinate 55,860 of WBMW01002209.1, forward strand.
AGATGGTCAGGCTTTTTGTCCTGGTGACAGGTTAGTTTTGGGAATTGGAAGGGAAGGCATGTGCCGCACTTTGGGAATAAATTCTAGGGATCTAGTCAGGTCACCCTATTTGCATATGGCTGTGCTTCTGAGGTGGCAAGGGTTGTATTCATTTAGTTCACCCACTGTTGGGAAATCCCTCAGTTTGCTCAAAGGGGCTTCAGCTCTCTTCCTTTCCTCAAGGTAATCAATGCAGTCACACTGATTTGCCGAATGAAATAAGCTTTGGATATCAGATAATTTACCTCCAGATAGAAATCAGCAGCAATGTCAGATAAGTAAGTCACAGAGTTTGAAAGCAGTAGTATAAGTGGAATGAGATCTAACCATTTAACAGTGAAGGATTTAGTATTTTTGAAGTATTTTTTCCTTCCTGCGAAGCATCCTGGAGCAATACTAAGTCAAAAATAACAAAATGAGAAAAAGTACAAAGATGAAATTTTGGAAAGGGATGCGCTGCCCCATTCAACATAGGGCAATCTTAGTTTCATTCAAGCACCTCTGTCAGGTAGCCCATATCCCAGTTCATGTAATGCTGCCTTCTTGACAATTTTTCTGAGTTTCAATTTAAATTAGTGTACTAGATGAGCAACCCAGACACGCTTCCAGATATCCTTTGTGTTCCTAGTCGATTCCTGCACAGAAGCCACACCATCCACGTTCAGTGTCCATGGAGAGATCTGCTGTCAGGGACTGTAGTTTCTGATCTCTAACAATTTTAGAACATGCTTTTTTGGGGATCAGCAAAGCCCATGAGAATTACTGAATTCTGATTTTGCAGATGTAGAAGCAGACCATATGTTTTGCATGTGTTGTATATGCAAACACGGGAGCTGCAGCACTGGTCCATTGCTAAGAGCAGAACAGCTGTCTCCCACAGGGACCAATGTGTGTTCTTTGGAAGTAGGTTTAAAAATCCCCTCTTTACTTAATGGCTCAGACTGGGTCAGTGAATAATGCTTCTTCCACACCCTGTGTGGAGAGCAGCTTTTTGTCTCAACTGAGAGAAATGAGAGCAAACTGATTATATTTTTACTGGTATAACAACACATGCTGTACTTCATCTTGGTCATCTCTAAACTTTTTGTTGGCTTTTACAAAGTTACTGTGCTGTACCATTGTCACATCCCATACCACTTGGTTTTCAATTGCACTCTTCTCATCTTTCCAGAACTCCTAATGCATAAAGTCTCCTCCAATTTCTGCTGTTTAATTTGGACTTGGAGCCTGATTAAATGCTGCAATTTTAGCCTATGGAGACCTTCCAATAGCATATTGGTGAACTGGGCTTTTTTCCCCTATCGTTCTGTAAATATTCCCTCAGGTCTCTTACTACTTTTCTAGAAGATGCTGACACTCGATTAGGGAATCATACAGATAACAAGTCCTGGGACTGTTGACCCTTTGCCTCTTGACAAATTGGCTTAGTTGTTGTTTTTGAGAATTTTTTCCAGTGGACTCTGAGGATGATTTAATTTTCCTGTCAATGTGGCAGAGTTTTGTGACTTTGATACATGATGAAAATGCTGAAATTTAATGTTTAAGTACAAGCACTGATCATTCTAATTGTGCTTTTTTTGAATTGCCTTGCTGCATAAAGCAGGAGTGTTAAAACACTATTCTCCAGCGGAGACGCTCTCCAGCCGCATGTGCTCTGTGCACTGAGATGATCACACTTGTTTGGGTGCGACTGCTGCCTGTTACAGGCTCACCACAAGCCCTTCCTGTGGTACTACCTGTTGGTAGTTCAGGAGCTGAGTTGCAAATAGCCTTTCTTTTGCTGTTTGCAGAGCACAGATCTATCTGATCCTGAGAGTTCTGTCAGTAGTTCTGGGGATTTTCCCCCTGATTAAGAAATTCTGTTCCCTCTGGCTCCCAAGCCAAAGCAAAATACCAGATGAAAATCCACTGAAGTATTTAGAGAACTGCTGATAGAAAACATTTGTGGCAGTCCACTAAGACAGCTAGTTTTTGTGAGATGTCAGAATCAGAGTAGTCTAAGTGTTCAAATTTGGCTGCTTTTCCAGACCCTTAGAGCTGACCTTGTAGCTTTTAGCTGTGTCTTAGTACTTACTGATTGCTAAGGATGCTATAAATAAGAAGTGAAGGTCAGACCAAATGCAAAGTTAGATCAAAGACTCACAAGTAAAGTATAGCTGACTTTTTTTTTTTTTTTTTTCCCCCTGAACTGTTGCACTACAAGCTTTATTACTTTTATGTCACAGCCCCTAGTAAAGATTGGGTCATTGGAACTTGATTTTTTTTTTTCCTCAACTAATGATGAACAAATCAGGATTAAACTGGCTTCCTTCTCTTTGATATTCTCCTCTGGGTTAAATAGGATTTCACAGTAGGCTTTTTCTCCCATACTGTCTTCCCTACGATTGCAGAGTGACTTTTTTCCAGGTCTTTTTTCTGTATGCTGACTTTTCCAGCCTTTGCCACATTAAAAACCTGGATCTTAGCATCAGCTGATGTTTGCTAGCTGTGCTCTGATGTTGCTACCTGTTTCCCATAGCAAAGCTATGTGAGGTTTCAGCACCCCACACAGTCACGGAGGGCTTTGCCCGCTGTCCCCACGAGGGCAGCACCCACCATTCATGCCCTTTCCCACAGCTCCTTTCCATGACAACAGTGACTGCAAAGTGTTGTGTAGGTCAGGAGTCAGATTTTTCTCCTTCCTCTCTGACCACAGGCCTGTTTCCAGTCCTTGGTGAAAGTAATTTCTTCCACTCTGCTTTCCCTCCATCAGTCTCTTTTTCCACAGTCACATTAAAAATGAGAAGACCCCTACATCCTCAGAAGTTTGACCAGCAGATGAATGGGGGGAAGAGTGAGAGAGAGACTGAAAGTTCAGGAGGTGACTATATCAGATGAGTGTATCGATGCATACATAGCATGGCACAACTAAATTTTTCAAGTGACATGAGGAAACACTGGAAATGAGGGGACCAGTAGAGCAAAGCTGGTATGTAGAAGCCTGGTGCAAGACAGCTAATGAATGCTGTGGCCTGGTGAGCCTCTACCAGAGATGCAGGTGTGCTGGGCAAAGAGCTATCTGTCTGTATCAAGGTGTCTCTGAAACAGCTGTTTTTAGTTGTGCTGGCTTCCAGGAGGTGACTTAGGCCCTTACACCCCCACCTCATTTCAGAGGGGAGAGAGTGCCCAACACTGTCGTATTCCATCCCACCCACAGCAGTTAACTAGTGAATGACTTGACTGCCTTCCTTGTTCACCAAAGCTTCCTTGGAAACCTCAGAAAATGCAGTTTTCAAGCGGGAGCTCTGGTGTGGCAGACCAGTGAACCGGGAGCTCCCTCTCCTGGTTGGTCACTGGGCTGGGTGCCTCCCTGCCTGCGCAGGGGCATCTGTTCCCTCACACAGCAAAGCACAGCTGGTGGCAAGTCGGCTTCGCTCAACAGAGCTGGGCTGGCTGGGTCAGGGCTTGGGTATTGAAAGCAGGAGTAGAAGACTCCAAACACCACATTTTGCGTCTACACCCCGTTGATAAAATGGAATCATGGTTGGATGTTCCCAGTTTTTCAGTGATGCCCAATCTTGAGGTTACTACACAGTGTGACGTCACTCATCTTTCGTTGGGCAGAGCCAGGCATTGCCTTGCCTTGTTGCTTTGTGATGAGTCATTGTGATTTGCCTCATGCCTTCATGTGTGAGATAGGACAGAAGAAAACATCTCTGCCTGCTCCCCTCTCCCACATGTTGCCTTTTGGGCTAATTCTGTGGTTTATATCGGTCTCTGTTTGGACAGAGAATTGCACTAGGATACGCAACATCCTAATGGCTGTAGAATGTTGTGCAAAACAATGGTCTGGAAGCAGATCAAGTTACTGTATCTGTACTATTTTAAAGCTCCCTTGAAGTGCTCTCAGTCTTTAGTGCCTTTGATTTTTGCTGTGTGTGACAAGAATCTCTATTTTCAGTGATTTAAGAGAGCAGACAACTTACAAGAGCTGACAATGGACTAATTTTGAATACCACCAAAACAAGGCATTTCTCTTATCTCCATTCTAAAATGGGGTGGAGAAAAAGTTGATGTGAGGGTGATGATCATTTCAGGCAGAATAAATGGATCTCTCCCTTGGGCATGGGAAATAAGAGGCACACGAGGGAAAATAAGGATAATTGGAGGTCTTTTGTTGCTAAAGAACGGAAGAGAATAGTTCTATCTGTATGAAAGTTGTTTGGTTTTTGGAATTTGCAAGGCACTGAGCTGTACAGTACAGAGTGGATTATAAAAATCATGACTGTACCAGGGTGCTACAAGAGTACTTGGTTGATCACTGCTCTGAGGCAGTGAGATATGAGAGAGAAGGGAATGAAGGGCCTGGGAGAAAATAGGGAATGAAAGTGATTTCGAGGCCCCTTCTGTCTCTTCTGTTGGGTGGGTTGTTTAATCCAGCAAGTTCCTCACAGATTGTCTTTTCTGTGTCTGAACAGGACCATTGTTAGATAAAGGAGGCTGTATTGTTGAACCTGCTCCCATTGTGGCAAAAAGTGGAACGATGCATGAAAAATAACTGGAGATCTTCATTTACATGCCTGGAAAAATCATGATTTCCTGTGACATCTTCCATTTACATTTGTCTTGAGATGCCTCTGTTTAGACATGAAAAGAAAAGCCTCATCCAGAATCATAGCAGCTTTTCAATAACATGGTATCTGTATCTCTTTGAAAATGGATGAAGAAAGTGATCCTGGGAACTGCAGAGAAATGTCCATCTGATACGGAGCCAGAGCATTTGGAAAACTGCAACCCCAAACACGTTAATGTGTACTCTTCATAAGTATCAGTTCCTTTTAACTTCTCTCTGTACAGTTGGCCTAATTAGTAACCCATTGCTTCTGCAATTCTACCCAGCAAAACCGACGCTACAAAACACGGAGAGGGGCTTCTAGTCTTTCCTTTTCTCTGCTTTGCATCTTTTTGCATCGCACTACTTGCTTCCTAGTCTTACACATGGAAGTACCTAAAATGTGTGCAGGCTGATGTGTGTCTGGTTGGCGATACTCTGAATGCTCGTTAGTGGTGTGGAGAAGGACAGACAGCCAACTGGGGAATTTTGCTGATCATGGTGATTTCTTGCAATTGGTGAAAGCTCTTGAGGTTGGTTAGACACTGCAGGGGGGATTAAACATCTAGGCAATCCAGTGACAGGTGAAATCTGACACGGATAAGGCTACAGTAATGCCCATTGGAAAAAGTAATTTAAGTTTCTCTTCACCTATGTGAACTCTGAGTTTGTAATCTGCTCCCTAGGCAGAAAGAGCATTAGGATAGATGTTATCACAGATAGCTTAATGAAGTGTATAGCTGCAATTTTAAAAAGGGAACTGAGCTGCTCACATTAAAAACGAACAAAAAAAACCCCCCCACACACATAGTGAACTCTATGTGGATATTCTAGTAGCAAGTTAATGAAGAACACACAGCACAAAGCTAACACTAGAATTGCTTCCTAAGAACAGGAGCTCAGCAGGTCAAAAAGAATTATCTACTTGACTAGATATTAAAAGCACCTCAAATAAAATGAAAGAGAAATGCTTAGCAGGCTAAGCATTCCATTTGTATTCTTCAGAGGCACAAACTAACTCCTGAGGTATGGAAGAAAGTGTTACAGATGTAGTTGTTGTTTCTTGGAGGACTTTTTTTCCTTATATCTTTTCTTGAAGCATTCATATTGGCTGCTGCCAGTGAGACAGAACATTGGATCAGACCTAAAGTCCATTCCAACAGGGAAATGAGTGATATTTCCATAGCAAAACTGTAGTGGTACGTAGTACAGTGCTCTGCCATGTCAGCAATCTCTCAGGACTTAGGTAATCCCTCCTTTAAAGAAATGCACCCTTTTAAGAAATACTAGATCTGTGAAATTTTGTGCTGAGTTGGAGAATATTCAACAGGTCGTGTACGGCTTTCAGAAAGTCTAAGAGTTAAATGCAAGAGGCAAAGTTTTAAAAGGACCTGGAAAGCTCTACACTCTTGACAAGAGTGAGGTTTTTTTTTCTACCAGCTTGGCCTCCCCAGGAGTGAGGCACAGCAGAGTATGTGAAAAATCTTCTGACCTCCTAAGGTGAGGTGCATAGGATGTACCTGAAAATATAAGAAGATCCAAGGGCAAATGCTGCCTGGTGCCATTTGTTCTAAGTTTTGTTTTTGTTTAGTTGTCTAGCTGGCTGCTCAGATGGCTTTACCTCAAAGCTTATGCAAAACATTCTCAGGATGCATTTTTCAGAACAATACGTTATATGTACATATATGTAACAAATATATATATAACAATATGTTATATGTACAATATGTAATATCCTGGAAACTACAGGCCGGTTAGCCTCTCCTCTGTGCCTGGCAAGATCATGGAGCAGATCCTCCTGAAGGCTCTACTAAGGCACATGGAAAATCAAGATGAGGTGATTGGTGGTAACCAGCATGGCTTCACCAAGGGCAAATCGTGCCTGACAAATCTGGTGGCCTTCTATGATGGAGTCACAGCAACAGTGGATAAAGGGAGAGCAACCGACGTCATCTACCTGGACTTGTGCAAGGTGTTTGACACTGTCCCGCACGGCATCCTGGTTGATAAACTGGATAAATATGGGTTTGATGGATGAACCACTTGCTGGATAAGGAACTAGCTGGATGGCCGCACTCAGAGAGTTGCGGTCAATGGCTCAGTGTCTGAATGGAGACCTGTGACGAGTGGTGTTCCTCAGGGATCAGTACTGGGACCAGTGCTGTTTAACATCTTTGTCAG
>WBMW01002209.1:62751-95214 GCA_013396635.1 Penelope pileata
GATGATCAGAGGGCTGGAGCACCTCCCCTACGAGGACAGGCTGAGAGAGTTGGGACCCTTCAGCCTGGAGAAGAGAAGGCTGCGGGGGGACCTGATAGCAGCCTTCCAGTACCTGAAGGGGCCTACAGGAAAGCTGGGGAGGGGCTTTTTACAAGGATAGATAATGACAGGACAAGGGGTAATGGCTATAAACTGAAAGAGGGTAGATTTAGGCTGGATATAAGGAAGAAATTCTTCCCTGTGAGGGTGGTGAGACACTGGAACAGGTTGCCCAGAGAAGTCGTTGATGCCCCCTCCCTGGAAGTATTCAAAGCCAGGCTGGATGGGGCTCTGGGCAACCTGGTCTAGTGAGTGGTGTCCTTGCCCATGGCAGGGGGGATTGGAACAAGATGATCTCTAAGGTCCCTTCCAACCTGAACCATTCTATGATATGATTCTATATTATGCTTGAATAGTCTCAAAGGAGTCAGTGGGGATTGTTGGCTAGTGTGTGCTTCCAATGATGGGCACCACTGCTGACTGGTGAAGACCTTTTATCCATCCAGTTCCTGAAGCACTAGCCTGATATATTTAGCTGGCTGTTTTTTGAAGGGAAGAAATTAAGAAATTTGTTTTCCCGAAGTCAGACTTCTTGTATACACATTTGCCACATAGGTTTGCGAATTATGTGCCATCTATAAAGCAGCCACGTGATATATTCCTTGAGTCTAGATCATTATTTATTGAGGAAACAAATCAAAGGCTGACTAGATCCTTAGCTGTTGAAAAATGGAGTTTGAAGCTAGTCAGTTTTTACTAGCCAAGAACTTGACTTCTGATCTTTAAGAGCCTGCTTCTTTCTTTTTCTAGCGTTTTTTTTTGTGATGTGAGATGATTATTAAGTAAAAAGAGAAAAGCTATCCAACTGTTCTTATGTGCAACTCTCCCCAAATACAAGTGAAGGGTAAGAAGTAGAAGTCCTAGTGTTTGGATGGGAAAGCATAAAACTTTGTCACGTCTTTTTGCTATTTTCCTGTAATGGAGCAAGGACTTCGAAATCTGCTGCTGCTCTCAAGGAGTTCTGTGCCTCTAGCCAGGAACAGCCGTGGTCTCATCACTGCAGAGCGAGTCTCTACGTGTGTTGTCAAGGTTCCATAGGACTGCCAGTGTGTATAGGACACTCACAGCTGTGTTCATAGCTGTACCTACAAGGAGTATCTAGTTTTTAGTGGCTCATTCAATCCACTTGAATTCTGAGTGGCTGCTATTCATAGGAAAATAACATTTAATTGTTTAATACTATTAGTATCTACATTTACTGATTTGCAGTTTGTACTCTGCACCTGCACCAAACTGATGTTTACAGCTACCCGGGTGGTTTACCCATGGGAGCAGAAGCCAAAAGCCACAATTGTGCCTCTGAACATGCAAAGGAGTAAGCTGTATATTTTCTGCTGAGGATCATGGAAGTTACAGTCAAGTTTAATGGGTTCCAGTCACGTGGCATCTATCCTACAATTGTACTTCATTGCCATTGGGTCAATAAGACCCCCCATGGCACTCCATTTACCAGTACATATTGATACAGCCCACCACTATCTAAACTGTACATCAGCACTAGAAAGATCAGATTTGCTAGAGCAAGCTGGCTGGTCAGTGAAGTGTTATGTACCTTCCTAGCACTGCTATGGATTCCTGGTTTATTTAGCAATATTCAGGATCCTAATGCAATCATCTAAATTTCATTTTCCCCATACCTCATGAGCTGTCCTCGTGTCTTATGATCAAATGTCTGACTTTTTAAAAAACAAACAAACAACCATTCAGTCATTTCTCTTTAGCTAGAATTGTATTATTGTGTGAATGATGTTTTGGGGAATGAAAGACAGTCTTGACAGGACTAATCTGGTTCCTGTTTTGCTGAAAACAGTATATACTTCTACCAGAACTCCTGAAACTTGCTTTGTGTAATTACAGACCTGTTGGCAGACTCAGATGAAAGTCATATGCATGTATACAAGTGAGAAAGGAACTGCCTGATCCTACAAGAGGGAGAATTAGAAGTGTAAGTTTTTCCAATGGTGCTGTTCAGGAACTGAAATGTGTACTAGGTATGCATACATCGTCTACTAAAGACGATGCTGAGGTGCTGTTGAGCGATATTCATTCCAGGACAGAAAGAAATGCGACATTAAGCCTGATTTTTTTTTTCAGGAGAGTACCACAAATAAGAGAAAAGACTTAAGCTGTGTATGGAGATCAACCTGCTGAAGTTCTGCTGAGCCACGCACAGAAATAAGTTTTGGAGTTGCAGATTGTCTTTTAATTGTACCAAGTAACGTTTGGTATCATTTAGCATCCAAGTGCTTGTTTCATTCACATTTTAGACAGCAGCGCTTAATAAGCTTGAGCTTTTGCACAGCCTCATAGGAAAGCTTCTACTTGTTTGATTCCTTATCTGCTCCATGATTTTGCCTCTAATTCCTTAGTAAGGAGCCAGTAACTACTAGGGCACATAGAAATGACTGGCTGCATCTGCTGGGGAAAGCGCAGTAAACCCAAGGAGCCCGTTGTTTACCTTAACCTCTAGTGCCCCCTTGCATTTTCAGAAGGTCTTATGTTTAAACAGGAGACCAGAGAGACTCAAAAGTTGCAAGATATCAAGCAAGAGGCCTAAAGGGAAGGAGTTGTCATTATGACCTCTTTGCCACCTGATTTAGGGTTTTAAACATAGCCAGTCTGGCTGGCTTGCACTGTAGTTGTCAGAACTCTGGGACTGGCTGTGATGAATGAATAAGTCTGATTTCCAGAGTTGTTTATTGTGAGGTGGCTAAATGGAAATTTGCCACTGTCCACATCATTTAAGTCTGAAACTTGATCATAAAGGCTATTTAGACTCTCCCTTTATAAATGACATAAAGGGTTAACATTGATTTCTCAGCCAATTCTCATGTATTTTACAGACCTGTACAGTGTCTCTATCTCTTTGAAGAAGAAATCGTTATCTCTGTTCTTACTGGTAAAGTTGTGAGAAATCTTCAGGCAAGAAGTTAGTATGACATTTCAAATGTTTTTTGAGATTCTAATGATTTATTCATTTCTGTTGAAGTCTTATCTCCCCTGGATTATGATTAGCATTCATATCTTGGAGAATTATGCACCTGCACATTGCTGTGGACAGTAACACGTTTCATGTTGTACAGATTTGTGTGGATACCTAGGCTAAGAGGGTACGCTAGAGCAGACTGGCTGGCTGCAGAATAGCAAACAAACCCCTTCATGGCCTAGCTCTTGCTCTGAATTGCTCTGAATTTCACATGTAGCGATAATACCTGATAGTCACAAACCACTTTATCATGGCCTATATGAAATAAGTTGGTGTTCGCAGTCCATTCCGAACGGACTGACACGCAGACATCCACTGTGGGCCTTTGATGGGAGTTGCTGTGATCTACATCAAGGTCCACTTCTAGCATAGATTTTTGGCACAGAACTGCTCCTGTCTTTCCCTTACGTTCCCATCTGCAGAGTGAGGGGACTGACCCTGCTTACAGGTTGTACAGGCCCAAAGCAGAGTCAGAAATGGCAGATCTTTGTCCAGGCATTGGGCACCACAGGAAATTATAGTAAAGGTACCTTCGCTACTTCTACCTTTCTGTGGGCCCCATCTCCTCACAGAGACTGGTATTTTTCATTTACAAAGTAAGTCTTCCATATCATACTTCAGGTCTGCTTATATTGCTACTTCTGCCTTGTACATTTACTGCTTATCAGAGGATTTTAGTTTCTCAAATTCTTCATCATCAGTGCAGTTTGCTTGGTATGACCCACTCTCTGAAATCATAGAGCTGGGACTCAAAGGCACGAGCTCCATGTGGACTGGCCATTAATGCTTGCAGGAACTTGTGACAGAAATGGCAGTAAGAGGGTCTGGGTCTCATGAGTGAAAGCACAGCTTGCTAAAGAGCACAGGGGCCTTGTGGCCAGGAAATACCATTTCTTCACAGCGTGAAGTATGTGGTCAGGTGGGGGAAAATACATACATGATGCAGTACACTTGGAGGGCAAGTGTTAACTGAGTGGAGAGATGGAGTGTGTGGGGAAGGGTTTGTGTGAAGTGCATGAGTAGGAAAAGGTTTGTGTGCAAGGAGGTTCGTGAGAAGGCTGTGAGGTGGTGAAGGAAAGATTGGGCTTTGCCTGCTTTGTGTGCTTAGTAGTATTTTGGCTTGCAGAGGAGGAGAATTGTGGAGAGAAGAATGGTGTCATAAAGCTCTTCTGAGGTAACAAGTAAATGGTGTTCTGAGGAGACTTACCCATAAGCATGGGTGGTCGTCTGAATGGTTGGAGCAGAGAAATATGCAGGCTGGTTCAGTTTCCTTCTCTTTCAACCACTATCTGTAGTTTTTAAGCAGAGGCTTGGGGTGAAGTCTTTGTGTTGAACCATCATGGAAAGATGACGGAAACATTGAGCTCAAAACGTGCATGCTACTTCCTAAGTATCTGGGCTTTAGAGGATGCTCTCTGAAACATGGGGCTTCCAGAGGTTGTAATTCAACAAATGAGGGGGTGGTATAACTTTTGTCTGGGCTTTGAGCACTAGACAGTTCTTGGGTTCTCTGCAGTCTTTTCGACTACAAAAAATAAAAAAAATAAAAAATAAAAAAAAATAAAAACCACCATCTTTTGTTCCATCTTCCAGAGGTTGTTTTTGTGAGCTGTAATTGGCATGGCTGTGCTCTTCTCGTTGGCTTTAGACAGTGATGTGGTCTGTTTGCACAATCTGTCTGGTTTAGCAACATCTCATTTCCAGTTAATTTTGTAGTATCCAGTGCTGGAGGATAGTGGGACTCCAAGTACGCAAGTACAATTTGAGGAAGGCTAGACAGAGGCTTTAATAAGTATGATCATAGTGAGAGAACATTTGGGCAGCATTTTCCCCTCTGCTTTCCTGTTCTCTGCCAAGTGCTTACAGAGACCTGGATTATAAGAGAAGAAAGGTGAGGATAAAAATCGTTCTGATGTTAACAAAGCTGGGTGTCCGTCCCTGGGAGGGATGGACTCCAGATGATCCTTTATATGTTAACAGAGCCCAGTGCCCATGCCTGGGAGAGATGGATGTTGTCCATCCTAGCTTGGTAACTGCCACAATTGACAGTACACGGAAATGACTCTAGAGGGTCAGCTGGTAGAAGTGGCACATCTAGTGTTATCATAGTGTAGAAGAGAGGGTTGGAAAAAATCACAAACTACTAGCTTTTAGTCAAAAGCAATGCTCCTTTTGTGAGGATGAATTTCTTGGTCGGACCTCTCAAGTCTTGATTATTAATAATTTTACCACCTCACCAGAGTATAGTTCAAAGGCCAAGTATGGCACTGATGAAGAGCTGTCTGGAGTCACTCTGTCCCTGAAAATTCAGGCTAACGAGAAAGTAGCAGATTTTATTGTTGCTAACTGCAAAACCTTTTTTCTTGTTTCCTTTCTTTTCTTTCAATTTCTTTATGATGGATCATCCAAGCATATGTGAGGATGCCTGTGAGGTTTTATTTTTAATTGAAAATTAAACAAATAATCCTTGCCGGTTAGGTTAAATCCAGTTACTTGCCAAGAAATGCCTTATTCCTACAAGACTGCAGACATACATGTTTACCTGGCAACATTCAGAGGCATCTGTGGTGCTTTGTGCTTGGTGATATTTACCACATTGCAGACACTTTGCTAGTCCCCATAATGCATTCTGTGAAAGCTAGTTTGTAAAATGAAATTAAAATTTCAGTTTGATAGCACCGCTGAAATAAATAGCTTTGCACTTGCTGGACAAGAAGCATTGAAAATCCATGGAGGGGACAACGTCAGATGTGCTTTTCAAGGACAGGTTGATATGATCCTGCCATCTTTGCTGTGGAGACTGCGGTGGTGACCTCTCTCTGTATCTGTTGCCTTTCTCCCTGTTTTTTTGGCCTCTGATTCCAAGTAGGCCTGAGACAAGCCCATAGGCTTTTGTTACTGCAGACTTTTTCTTTGGTTAAAGAAGAAAAAAACAATCAACTTTCCGAAGGGTGCATGGAGGAATGTGTAACAGCTTGGTCTCTACTGCATTGCACTGGCATAGAGCCGTACAGAGGGACCGTACGATGGCTCAGTTTCTAACTGTAAATTGCGTGAAAGGAAGACTTCAGAGATTGTTACAGGCATTTTAAGTCTTTATTTTTATAGCACATTTCCAGGTTTGGTGAACAAAGGACAGTGATTCAAGGTGAGGGTGAAACAAAAATTCCTAGCTTTCAATTCTGCTGATCTGTGTATGCTGAAGATATGGTACCTTTGGCTTCTGTTTCAGGTAATCTAGTTTTATTGTAACTGGTTATTATTGTTGGCGTGGGAAACAAGGGAGAAGCTGCAGGCTTTGTTTGCTTTGATTTTGAATTTAACTTTTGGCAAAGGCAATTTTGTACACAGGATCAGTCATTTCTTTTCCATCTATTTGTTATAAAACCAGATAAATAAAAGTCTGCCAAGTTGGAGGAATGAAATCATACCATTGGATGAAAAGCCAAAGGCGATGAAATGACCTAGACACCATATTCAATAACCCCTTCCCATCAATTATGGTGTGACAGTGTATTGCCTGTCCTGCCACAGATATGGTTTGTGTTTTTCAATTGTATGAAGTGTTGTAATCTTCTCTGACTTAAATCACATTTTTATGTCCATCTCTAGCCTTAATTCTTACCAGAAACCCCTTTTTCCTTGTAGTCCCCAGGCTCTGGTCAGGAAGCAGGAGAGCAGCAAAAGAATATGAGGAGAGCTAGAGAATTATGTCTAGGTTGGATCAGAAATCAGTGAGAGAATAGCTTTAGGACCAATTGTACCATCACTTTTTTTGCAAAGATATTTTCTTAACAAGAATCAGAAACGGGGAAAAGAGTGGAGTGAACACATCATGGTAAGGTTAATGTAGCAAGCACTTCCTCACTGGAAAAGGCCTGGATTGTATTTTGACCAGGTGAGATATTAAGGTGATTCTCTGCATATCTGAATGCATCTTGAAAATACTTAACTATATGGTGTGCTGGGACTTAGCTTTTGCTGCATACCTGCTGGGAAGACACATGGTTATCTTAGGAGCATTGCTGCTCACAGGAACGTATCATGCACTGTGGGGAGCTAAGGAAAGGCAAGAAATTAAAAATATCTTTTTTGGCTCATCAAGTCTCATTTAAACCCACAATGAATTGTCTGAATTCTGTGCTGCGTAAAGGTGCTTAGCCTTGTATTAGACTTTTCCACGTTCAGCCTAGTAGTAGGCTTTTTGACATCCTGCTTATGGTCTGCATGAGATGAATTTTGCGTATCTGTTTGTGCTCTGCAAATTCTCAACTGTGTGTGCTTGGCCTTTCAAGCCTGCTCCAGTTCAGACTAACGACTTGAGAGAATATTACCTAGGCCCACAAGAGGTTTCCTCTGCTTGAATCTATTAACTTTAATAACCAAAAGGAAAATAAGTATGGAGGATAGATGCAGTATAAAAATGGGCATACAGGGTAGGTAAGTTCTTTTAGGAAATGCACATTGGGAACAACTTCTGGCAACAGATCTATTCTTTTGAAAGCCAAAGTGTGAAAAATCTCTAAGAACATCTCCAAAATTAAACAGGATCTGCCTTTTTAGGCTGAACAACATGACAGTCTGCAGTGTAGCACAACTCAGACTTTGTTTCTTTAGAAATGTGGTTTGATTTAAATATGTACAGCAAGGACAGGGACTGGCTTGGAAGCTTCTTACCACAGTGTTCAGCTGCACATTGCTGGCAATCTGTCACACAGCCGGGTTATCACCTCAAAGCATGTTCCCAGTCCAGAAATAAAACATCCTTCACTTGCATTTGGTAAAACAGTTAAAGCTGGCCACGAAGCAGATGTGTCATATCAACAGCAGTTTCTGCAGATGAGTAACAAGGCTCTTTAGGAGGGCTAAAAATAATCACATGCTATCATCACCAAGAGGCAATCCGTAGTAGCCAATCTATAAATAACTGGCTAATGACTGGCGTGGTAGATTTAAATCTTTCATATATTTCAAGCACTTCTCAAGACAGAGGTAGTGTGGTCAGGAGGTTAAAGCAAAGAACTGGGAAGTGAGGAGTGTTTCCAGTCCTGGGCTGTGGGACTTGGAGTAATCACAGCTGTAGGTTTTCAGGATCTTGCAGAACAGTGGTGCTATTTTCAGCCTTCAGCTGTTTCCAAACTCAGTCAGTTAGGATGGGAGGGACATTTTAAAATTCAGTCCCACCACTAGATGGGAGGAAATAGTTATCTTGACAGTAGTTTACAGCCCCCTTTATAAAAAGGGAAATGAAATGCTTTACTGTACATGCTGCTGCTTTACTCTATAAGCTGTGTGGTTCATCTGATCCAGTGTGGATGCCTTGACTCTTTGTTAGACTGAGAACAATAGCTACATCAGTGGCGGCTCATTTTTTTTTTTCCTTTCCTAAAGTAACTCTCTAAATCCAGGCAACTGAATAACTTTGTAAAAGTACTTGTTTCTCCTGCAGTGAATTGTAAAAGGGACCCTGAGACGATTATCAGAGATGCCTCCACTTTCACGGTGGGTGTCAGAAGGCAGATGAAGCAAGTCCTACACCTTTTTGGCGCTGCATGCTTGCTGATGCAGCCTTCCACGCTGACTTTCTGGGAGATGCACTGCTGCCTACCGGACTGAAAGATGAGTGAAGGCCCTCCTCTACCTTTGGATATGTGAAAGACTTGAGAGAAGCCCGTGTGCTTGTTTCGTTGCCTGCCTCCTCTTCAGCAGCCTCAGGAGAACAGGGTTGCCTTGCCCATGGCACAGGGCTCACACTGCAGGCAGGCTCCCGGGCTGCGGGTTGCCTTGCCTGCCTCATCAGCGTCACGGATGCTCCAGCTCTGTGGTTAGGACTGAGGCAAATTCAGAGTCATTTCCACACCTACTCCCTTCTCCAAACAGCTTTTGCTTTAACTCATGAAAATGTATAAATGTTCAGGGGACATTCAAGGGGAGGGGGAGGGGTTGGAGGCAGTGCTTAGTTTTGTACAACTGCTGTCTGTTACGATACCTAAGCCAGGCCATCAATGTCAGTTCAGGTAGTTCTTTGTCTTTAAACTGATGTTCCTGAGAGACTTAGGGCTTGATTCAACTCACAGCGGAAGCTAATAGCGTGTTCTTCTGAGGTTCAGTCACGGTAGCTGAGGCTCAGGATTCAGTCAACAAATCCAGATGGGCTCCTGTATTTAAATTTTCCAGAAAAAGTGTTTGCAATTACAGTTTAGTTGGAAGTTGCTAAATTGAAGAAAAAAGAAACAATCAGAAAAATCTCCCAGTCTGCATTTCTAAAGGCTGTCCAAGTCCTGTACTTCTCAGATCTTTGTTAACACTAATTTAGGAGGTCACAAGTTACTGTAGCCTAGGTCGCTCATCGTCTGAAGGTAGGAAGAGAGACAAAGGTGAGAAAAGGCAAAACATACCTGCCGAAATATAACAAACTTCTCAAACATTGTAGAGGTTTCCTGCTTCCTTTCTAGCATGTAAAAATGTGGTTTTACTTGCAAACAGTTCATGGTGAGAACTCAGAACACCTTTGCATTTAGACAGCGCTATTTTGTGTTCAGTATTTCTTGTTCTTTAGAAGTGATCGACAGTAAGGTCCTGCAAGCTTTTGGTAAGGTTAATTTTTGTATCCATATAAGGGTATGCACACTTCACACAAAAAATACAGGTGCAATGTCAATAGGTGACAAAGTTTCTGGTTTGGCACGAGTGTTCATTTGGAAGGATGCATTCTTTTTTTTTCTTCTTTTCTACTTCTCTTTTTCTTTTCTTTGTTTTTTCTATTTTTTCTTTATTAATGGAAGCTGCTTTTGCTTAAGGATATTTCTCACAAATTGTCCCCTTAAAATGAAAACTTGAAATCTTTCATTTTGCAATTTCAAAACAAAGTAGTTCTGTTTTCTAAGAAGTAAAAAAAAATATAAAATAAAATAATAATTTTTAAAAGATATTTTATTCCAAATGCACTGGATGGTGTCAGAAGTATTACTGCTTGCCTTAAAGACTAATTTTGGAAAAAAACAAGTACTTAGTGTTGGGGGGGGAGGAAAAGAAGCCAATAACCATCAAAAAAAAAAAAAAAACAACTAACCAGCAGCTCTTACAATGTAATGAATTGTCTCATTAGGCAAGCCAAGGACAGGTGTCATTGCAAAAGGTGGAGTAGTTGCTTTAGATAGAAGTAAAGCACGCTGAATAGACAAGGAATTGATTTCAAGGAATTGATTCCAATTCAAGATTGCCAAGACAGATAGCCTTGTCTTTTATTGCCATTATAGCTAATATTTTTTCATAAGGCCCAATTGAGAAACTGGACCTTATTTCTAAGGTCAGTGGTCCAGCTGAAAAGCTTGTAGGATCCTTCGCTTCTTCTTTAGCCGAGAATTTTGGCCAGGTACCTTGTGGAAGTAGTTTTCTCAGTTGTTAGTTCTCCAGCATTTTACAGTTCTACTACAGCTGGAAAAAAACCAAACACATTTCACTGGGAAATAGGAGCTCAGCAGGAACTGTGACAGAAGTATGCTGCAGTTTCATGGTAGGAAGGTTATTTTTTTTTACCTAAAATATGATATAATAATTCTTTAAGCTTGATATTGTTCATCACCTAGCCAGGACAGGATTGATTTTTGAGACATAAATTCCTTTGCTCTGTCAGGACAGCTCTGAATGAGAAGAGAAAGTGTGATTTAGTTGTGGAGCTGAGAGCCAGGAGTGCTGCATTCAGTCCCTTGGTCTGTTTACTTGGGCAGGTCACTCTTTTTGGTTGTCTGCCACGTACGAAATAAGCTGAGACACATTTACTTGCTGTTTGTCTTGTCTTTGTAGATTGCGGAGCATATGGTACACAAATTGCCTCTTGGTGCCTAGAATGCCATGGACTGAGATTGTGGTTGAGACTTCCAACAAACAAGAACAGGAAATGATGGATTTTTTTTTTGTCTTGCTTGTATTTTGGAATGACCTTGTTAGGAATGTCTTTGTATTCCTGCACTTAATCTGTAAAGATAACCAGCTGATTCCTAGATGCAGACCAGCCACTGTAAAGGTGAAAGGGGCACGACCAATGCTGTCGTTCTGCTGGGAGAAGCTCCTCCATGGCTGATCCTGCTCTCCAGAAAAATCTCCTCACTTTTCTTCCTGAGACTGACCCTTGACTTGTGAACCAGCAGGGAGGGAGCCAGTAAACAGGTGTGGCGAGGCTAAAGAAATGGCTGCATAAAGCAGCGTAAGTATTGGCACTGGTAGGAGATGCTTAGCATAATGGGAACACAAATAGGACAGGCAAGAATCTTATTTAGACAAGGGGAAAATTTTGGAGGAAGTGTCCACGTGTAGCATGGCAGTCCTGTACAGCATGAAGTGAGAGCTGCAGAGTCCTGCATCATCAATCAGAATGATCAATGAACAATGATCAGAAATCATTTTTTTGCATCAAATCAAATGTATAACTTTGGGATTTATCTTTCATATTCACAATTATTTGTTTTAATAGTGAATAAAGTTAAAGGTTTTCTCACTTGAATTTACTACTGGGGGGAAAAAAGAATGAATTTTTTTTCAGCTCATGTTTAACTATCAGTAAGCCACACAATACTATTTAGGTATAGGTAATGTTTACTGACAGTTGAGATAATGAAATGTTTTGTTGGGAATGAATGGCTGCAGTGCTACTCCTCAGTTAGTTAATCCTGGCTAGCACAGCTTCTCCTGCTGAATTTGAAGGTCTAAACGAAGTACAGAAGAACCAGCGCACACGTAACTCGTGAAACAGGACCCAGAGGAATGGCCAGCCTCCAAGTGTTGCTGAAACCCTGTGTGTCCTTAACAGCAGGGCCGGTTGCAGGTGTAGGAAGCAGGCCCATGGTAGGTCAGCTGCTGTAGGCAGGAAGGGGGCTGCCTGCCTGGCCTCTGCCAAAGCCTTGAGAGGCTGGGTGGCTGCTGCTCCTGCTGGAGGTATGAGCCCTGACCTGCCTTGCCATCAGCCATGCAGCAGCTGGGCTTCATGTCCCGTGGATCCCCATGCCAGCTCCTTCCCTTTCTCCTTCCTACCTCTTACCCTAGTAGGAGCAGCTTGTCACTGGTCTCTCATCCTGGGGCATCCGAACTGCATTGCTGTGATGAAATGCCTTGAGCTGGTTCTGCTTGGCTGTGCAGTAAGAGTCTGCAAGAGTTTTCTACACGCCGTGTTAAGTGGTGCTGAGGTATTTAACACCTGCAGCTGCTGATCAAAGAGGAGGGAGCCTGTTCTTTGAAAATACCTCCCTGCAGATTAAACAGCGCATGTTGCCTGAGTTGATCTAATTTTCAGCAGACTGCCATAAATCTGTGAGTTGTTCTCTTTTTAGAACAGTATCTGCAGCTTTCCTTTTAAGATAAAAAGCTAGAAGAATGTCACGCTGACAGTAATAATAATTCCTTATATGTATATACAATTTGCATAAAACACATTCCAGCAATGTTTGCTCTGTCAGTCGGAGAACAGAACTATTTTTTTCATTTATACTTCTGTTTTTTGGGCTGTGCCATACCAAGGAGCTTGACTATCTCTGAGTCGAAGCCATATATAAATGGTTCCATTTTTGGTGCAGATCTGACATCAGAATGGACGTCTTTGAGATGTCAGAAAAGAAAGTAATTATGGTCGTGAGTTCTAAACTGCCACCCTCTCTTGACAAATGGCCTGGGTAATTGGAGCGGTAGAAGAATCCATGCACTCTCTAATCTTGCTGGGGGAAAAAATGTCATCTACCATCAAATAAATCTTTCTTCTTGCCAAATGAATGTTGAAATGAGAGTTCTCTAGCATTTGCTCTAGATTGTATGGAAATAAGAATCCAAAACACTGGTAAAATAAGTTAGCACTACATATGTGCAGGAAGCTGCAAACAAAGTATCTGAGGAAAGGAATTAAAATCAAAAAAGCAGGCTAGCATTTGGAGCTCGGAGTTGTACGTTGTCTTTGTTTTCGGGTTGTTGGGTACAAAGGCCATGTTTGTCTGGGATGTCTTTAACCTTAAAAACCATCCGGTGTGTATGCAAGCACGAACTGCCTCACTGAGAGCTGTGTGTCTCTGGCAGTGGAGGGGGGACTCGATTTCTCTCTGAACCAACCCCAGAGTGATGCAAAGTGGGTTTTTAGACTTCATGTTGCAGGAGATACCATCCTTTAAGTAAGACCTGCAGATTCAGCCACACTTTTTATTGTTTCATTCCCCCAGAATCTTTATATTTGCTGTAGTTTTGTTACTTTTGTTTCTTGCCATGATAAGATCTGATTTGTTCGATAATTTCTTGTTTCTTTCTGTTTTGCACGAGTTATACATAAATCCTAAATTCAAGATTCTCTCTCTGGTGCTCTTGTTACCTCAGCATTAAGCAGAAGCATATCTGCTTAAAGAAGCCCCTTTTGGAATCAAACGTAATGAGTGCTTTGGGTGTCACAGACACTGTGTGTGGCACTTTTCAGAAAATGACTTAAAGTGGATCAGAGTCCTGATGACTTTAGCACACTTCTGTTGCTGACCGTGGCTGAATGATAGAAGTTGCATGTGGAGATCTGAGCCTTATTGCACCTGAAGCTGCATCTCCTGTGTGGAGACTCAGTGCTCAGGAGGGGCTGGGAGAGAGTCCTTGCTCCAGGCACTTACAAACAAGGAGTAAAGGCAGAAAGGGCAGGGTATGGTGCCTGGCTCAGGGCTGCACTCAAGGGCAGCATTGTGAAGGGGAGAAGCACATCGTGCTTTAGCCAGAATGCGAGCTCCATTAAGAAATGCACTAATGGGGTCCAAAATGGACAGTAACTCTAAGTTTTGTATGTAATGATTTTTCATACTCTGATTCATTTTTTTTAGTGGTTTTTAAGTTTTAAATAAAGGTTTAGGAAAATCATTAATGCTGAGTGGACAGTGTGCATTAACTGTCCTTGTCACTAATGGCTCTTTTTACTGATTCAGCTTTAGAGCTGGTGTCTTTGAGTACAGATTCTTTTGCCTTTAACAGCAGAGATCCTATTCCACTGAAGTATGTCAAGCATACTGTATTTTCGGACTGATAGGCACCATATCTTTAAAGAACAACCCTTCTTTGAAAGACTTTGAGCGCATGCAGCATCTCTCTCTGCTTTTATACATCTCAGACTCCTTTAAACTTTGATGAAGGCTTGACTTTGACTCATAGGTGGTTACAGCCCCACTGTAGACCAGGAGAAGGTTTCTAACATCAGAATTTAAAGTGATTTGCTCAAGTTATGACGTTATGGATATGCTTTTCATTGCAGAGCCCCCTTTTCCAGTTCTCCTGCTTCTGCGTATAATCTTGCGTATCCTTTTAATCTGATTTAGACAAGCCCTCTTTCACTCATCATAGGAGGCAGAGGACATTTTAAAACCTTTTTAAGTCTGTGTCTGGTGGTATGGCTATAGAAATGTAGTCAGCAACTAATAGGAAACTGGGAACAGATGCATAGTTTGCAGGGGCTGCTGGGGTTAAAGGACCATGGATGCACTTTCCAGGAGAAATGGTCACCTCTTCGATATCATCTTGCTAATGTGAATCTAAAGGCTATCTTGGGGCAATTTGGTTTTGGTGATATATCATTCTTTCTGGTCAACAGCACTAGGAGGGAGTTGACTTGTCTTGATGTTCCACTGAAATCCAACTGCAAAATTTCTGACTCAGGATGTTTTTTCTTTTTCTTTTTTTTTTTCCTCAAATATATGGGATGTTTGACAGTTCATGCAGAACAGCTCCTTCCCTCGTAAATGTCTGCTTTTCATACAAATATATAGAAGTTGAAATATACTGTTATGAGTACATGGTGCTGCTTCTGTTGCTGCTTTGCATTTGGAAAAGTAACTTTTAATGACAGTGAGTATTTAAGCCAGAAAGTCAAGTCTAGATGTGTGCCCAAGAATACGATTTGCAAAGACTTTTTTCCGCATAGCTGTCTCAAAGGGAGCTGGGGCAGCAGATTCCCAGCTTTCCCAGCCCTGCTTTTTTATTTCTGACTCCCAGAGCTCTAGCAGATAAGCTCTGGTAAATCATGCTCCAGCTATGTAAGATGTCATTTTTCTTTGCTGTCCACCCTGCTGTCAGTTTTCTGGACTCCATGGTCAGGTAACAGAACTGGCAGATAAGTCTACGTGCCTTTTTGTCTCAGCTACTCCGGTGCAGCATATTAGTCTGGCATTTTTACACAGTTCACATTTCTAATGAAAATGGATTTGCTCTGCTTTGCTGCGCTTGTGAGCTGGAACCCCAGGCGGGTGCACTTGCCTAAGCTGGTGTAAAGCTGGTGGAATTACAGCAGAGATGGATCTGGCCAACCTTGTTGCTCCTGATTTTGGCTCAGTGGACTTGTACAGGCAGGTGGAAATACTACCAGGTGCTAGGCAGAGTTGGCTTAAATCTTTCTATCTGTGTAATTTTACATCAAAGTAATTTATTTTTTAAAAAAAGTCTTATGGACTCTACTTGCTATTTATTAAGCCTTCTTGCTGTAGTTAATTTTGAACATGCATTTTATTGGGACTGTAATTTCATAGTCTCCAGTGATGTTCATACATCTCTGGAAATCAGAGAAGCGTCCCTGGTGACTGAAACCCGGAGCCTTCAAAGTTCTTCCTGGGATTTTATCTGTAACCATATCTTTGTAGGCTTGTACGTGCCTGGATGTTCTTAAGTGCATGCCTAAATTTTGTATGGGCTCAGTAAAGATGGGGAGTTGGAGAACAGTGTGCAGGAATGGGTTTGTTCTGGGGGGCCTGGGTAGCACTGCTTTACGCAGTCACATCTCAAGAACAGAAAAAAGAACTATTGATAGGTCATGCTCTGCTGGTTTTTCACGCTAGAGTTTTGTGTTTTGTTTTTCTTTTGCATTTATAGTCTTAGGGATCCTTCAAGCTTCTCTGGACAACTTAGAATGGTTTCTCTAGAGATGTTTCATTAATGAAGCAAGTGCTGTTTTCCTCTGGAGAATGTAGTTTGATATTCTACTGGTTTTATCTGTTCTTTCTTCCCTCTGTAGGATTTATCAAAGACAGTACCAAGCATAAAGATGAATTGGTGAAACTGAATTCAAAGGCTGCTTTGGGGATGTGTTCACCTGCTCAGTTTTCCTTCTAGCATCACTGAGGTAAATGAGTTCAGGTTTCATGTAGCTGACACCCCATGATTGCCCTTCTAACATCCTGTCCAATCCTCCTTTACTCACAAACCTGAATATTGTGTATGGGTGTGTGGCTTCATTAATAACTAAGACTGGTACAGGACATGTTTTGCTGCAGATATCACTGCTTTAATACAGACAAAGCAATTTACATCTGACCGAAGTCTGAGGTCAAGCCTGCCCGGCATCAGGAGCGTCACCTTTTAGCCATACTCTTTAGAGGGCTGGGTTTGGCTCATACCTGGTTCCTGGCAGGGTAGATATCTTTGTCCTGCACAGCACCCCTGGGGTCATGCTGCCTTGCAGGAGGCTATGTTACTTCCTGTAACCTTGCCTCTTGGGACACGTTTTGCAGTGCACTAGGATCTCTGCTGGCTGATTGGGTAAGAGGCGTAGCTTTCTTGTCCTGATCTCTTAGGAGACATTGGGACTGAATGCAGCTACAGGGTAGTTTGGATGGCATGAAGGGAGCTATGCACCCTTCGTGCCCTGTGCTTTGAGCATGCCTATTGAGATGGCTGCAGCTCCCACTGTGCTTGTTTTTCCTTCTCCTTGCGCCTGGTTAACCTGTTCTGTAACACCCCACTGCCTTGCACAGGAAAGCCAGGCTGACCAGATTGAGCATAGGGACTCTCTGAAGGACTGAGCAGTAAAGACTAAGAAAAGAGCTCAGGGGTTGGCTGTTCAATTTGTTTGTGTTTGCTCTTGGGCAAAGCACAGTACAGGAGAAGACATGAAATAAAAATAACTAGAAAGAGTTATACAAGGAAAGCAACAGAAACAAATGGGACAGCAGCATGAGATTGGAACAGAAGGTGTGGTAGGAAAACAAAGGTGAAGGCAATTACTGAAGCCCCCTCTTCCTACACCATCTTATGTGTAACAGTTCTACCCAAGGCTCACCTTGTGTTCACACAAAACACAGCCTGCTCCCTGTGGGGCTTTGTGTAGGTGTGGAGATCCATCCTTAGAGCTGCTTGCCACTTAGTGCCTCTTGAGGAGAGGGACAGTTGCCAGGAGAGAACTAGGGACAAATAAAAAACTAATACTGAGAGGCAGCCACGCTTGCAGCATCTCCTCAGCAGCAGAGTACAAGCTCCTGTGAGCGAAAATGAGATGGCCTTTTTGGAGATTGAAGAGAGATGCTGATCTCCAGTACAGGCCAGGGGTTTGGCAAAGGGAAAGTACCAAGTCAGCACTTCGAGCTGCTGCTATTTTTTGGTTCCATTTGAAGTTCTAAAATCCATTTTAATATTGGGAATATACCTGCATTTTTAATAGGCTTTTATCCATCACAAAGTTATAAAAGCTTTCAGCGAACATCTGTGGCCTCTGGGAAGGGTGGAGGGACTAACCTTCAGGTTTCAGAGCCTAGGATGAGGAATCTGCTGACAGAGCTTTAAATTAAGTCACAGAGGAGCAGACTTGCTTGTGAACCTGAAATAGACTGCCAAGGGAAAACACCCTTGCCTACTCACTGGAAAAGCTCAAAATAAAAAGCTTGGTTATCACTGTGCAGCTGAGCTGCCCATTCAACTCCACTGTGGAAAGTTATGCTGGAATGTCAGCAACAAGGTGATCTTGGCTAGTTAAATCTCTGTCTATTTATAGATCTGTTATACAGGTATGCTTTGTGGACTCCTTTCTGGCAGTGTACAGTGGTAAGAATTTTACCATGTATAGATGAATGTGTGCAAAATGCCTGTAGCTATTTATATGAACCGAAGGGGTTGAAATAGTGCAGGTTATTTCTGAAAACTCATCTGAAACAAATAATGAGTACTGCTGTCTGGATAGTGTCTCTAATACACAATTTATTTTGAACTTTTTTTCAGAAACAGCTGACATTCCAAAAACACTGCCCTCAGTGATGATGAAGCTGATGTCTTGGAGCCGCAATATATCAATATTATTCAGTTGCAATTTGGTTATGTCATCTGAGATAGGATGCTCAGTTTCTGGAAGTACATATATAAATACTTTGTAAGCAATTTTGTTGTACACTAGTCAATATTTATTGAGTTTTCTACCTAAACAATGTAGTAAGACTTGCTGCAATACTTTAGAGTTTCTGAAAACTTCCTTTGCCATGAGGTTCCTTTAGGTTTGTCGCCTTAGAAATAAATATAAAGCAAAAAGTGGTTAGCCACCCTGACTAGAAGTGATCTGCATGTTTAGTGAATGCACTACTGACCTAATGAAAGAACACAACTTATCACATTTTTGTGAGCTTTTTTCACTTCCTGAATTTTGAATCATTAGAAGAAATTACATTAAAAAAAGTCATTTACTTAGAAGGTTAAAAAATTGTAGTGAAAAGCTATGAAAACACTTCTCTTGCTCAGAGCCTCCCTCTCCACCCTCAGATATGAGTTCTAGTGCAAAAGGAGTGCTAGACAACTCAGAATCAGAACACAGCTTTATGTGACTGATTTATGTGGGAATTCAGTTCTACCAAACAATATTCACCCTATTTTCCGGATTATAATGAACCAAAGCACAGAACAATGGAGAATCAACTCCATTGTCAATCTCATACAATCAGAATTCCCATTTTCCTTCCAATGTTACGCAAGTTTGTTCATCGTTTGTTTGGGGTTCTTTGTAGATATAGAAAATGTTTCTGTTCTCTGATGTGAATTTGCATTCAAAATTGTTTGAAAAATGAATGAAATAGTTGCATATTGAATGGACAGCAATACGAAAATTCTTGCATTTCAGACAGAAGTCTAGCAGATCTTTTCTGGAGGTGACCGAGACAACGTATGTTTAGAGAATCCACTAAACAGTAAGTAAGCAACAGATGACTTATACTACTTGAAACTCCTGTACAGTGCTTAAGATATTTTTAATTAGCTGGATTGCTATATAAAACAGTAACAGAGACAAGAGTCTGCAGATTGGAGTGCTTTCCAAGTCTCTTAAGAGTTACTTGGAACAAAGACTCTTGACCTATTCCTGGCTGCAATGTTTACCAGTAGTTTAACAAGAGATGTGCCATTCAAATTCTGTCTAATTTTATTCATTACATGATGGATATATAAGATTTTCCAATACCTAACTGCTAGTGTTGTCATTAAGTCTTAACAGATGTTCATTATGCAACAACATATGCTAAGAAAGACTATGAAAGTGTTACTAGGTTTTACAGCTAGGGGGAGTAGAAACTCAAGATTGTTGACTCATGGGAAATTGTGAAATTAAAGAAAAAAGGTGTTTTGTTTCCATTGGGAAACAGGAAAAAGAAACAAACCCTAGAGCTTTCCTTAAAACGGAACTTTTTTCTACCATAAGGTGAAAAACCTGAGCTGTTTTACTTTAACCACATCCCAGCTTCAGTTCTGGGGGTTTTCCAGGCTGCTGCTGGGAATTTAAGGACAGCTGACATGCCTTGGTAAGGAAAGTGGATTTGGTAAACCATGATCATGCTGACTTGAGCAAGGGTTCTTTGGGCTTTCAGGGTCTTGAAGTCTGTGTGTCCAGCATTCTATTTCTTTGGAGGAATGCTACATTATCTGCTTCTCTAGTGACAAGGACCCCAAAGCTTATACAATCTCGAACAGTGGGTTTTCAAAGCACACTGCTTCAAGAAAATGATGGAACATGGGCTGTCCTGGGACCACATGCAACTCACGCATGATCTACTGAGTCAGGATCACAGATGCTTTGAAGAGTCACTACCTTTTCTGCTGGTGTCACGGCATGGGCAACAGAAACTCTGAGAAAACAGATTTAGGCCACAGGGGTCTGCACTTCCCCTCTTACTAAAGCATGTTCCACTGAGCTTCTGGTGCTCTGTGGTCTCCTTGGGGCAGTCTCAGTTTGAGGGAGATTTTTGGAAGTCTGTTGGAATTCTTATGGAGTCTCTTGAGAGCCTTTTTGGCTGGTCGGAAGAAACCAGGCAATGAATCAAAAAAAGCTCTTTCAAATTGCGGCATTTCCATATTGAATTTTGATCGTAGTGGATCACAGTTTCCTGTGTTAGAAAAGTCATGCTAAGCTCTAGTCACAGTTTTGGAACACTGCAGCTTCAAGTCAGCACTGGTCTCCATTAGACTGATTTCAAGACAACACTGATAGAATTCCCCAGCTCACCAGCAAGTCCTTAGCATTTTACTCTCTATGCTGAATTGTTGGAGACTGTTGCTGAAAAACAGTTTCACACAGCTGCTGAATTTCAGTACTCATATAATTCTTTGTGCATTTGTACAGAAGAAGTAAGCCTTTACTTCATAAGGATTTGAAAGGTTTCATTTGTTTGGAGGTGGTGTTTGGGTGAAAGCGCAGGTGCAAAATAACAGTAATAAAGTTCTATTGTGCTAGAACTCAGAGCAAAGGAATATCGGTGTAACAAAATTCTTCTATTTATTGTACCCTGCTAAACAACAAGTAACATAAGGATATGAAGAAAAACAATGGACTGTTTTGAATGGAAAACAAGATTATCCTAGCATTGGTTACATAAATAAATGTGGAGAAAGGGCTTATCTGCCTCTGGCAAATAGCTGAAATGTGTATTTCAAAATAAAACCTCTTTTTCTTCTCAGCAGAAAGCATCCTGTTTATGTTATTAGCTTAGCTTTTCTCTGATGTTCATTGTATGGTTTAGAAGGAAGTGAGCATTATGTTTTCAGTCACCTGAGCATAGATGGAAAGAGCATTACACTCACAAAACAAGCACAGATTGAATTTTCAGCCTTGCATATACCATCCTACCTTCTCAGTAAAAGGGAAGAGGCTAGTGAAGATTACTGTAGAAACACTACTGGCATCTGGTTGCAGCCCTTGGCTGCTTTTCCTTTTAGTCACAAGCTGGTGATCACAGAGGCTATCCCTCATATGAAAAGTAATTTGGTTTTGTAATTGTATATAAAGGTATTGAGATGATTTAGATTCACAGGCCTAGAACCTGACGCGCGCTTTCTTCCTGAACACCTTCAAATCTAGCCTCCTTTCTTAGAATTCACGACACTGTTTAGTGGATACCAACTGAAGGAGCAAGAAGGGAGATCATAAGATCAAAATCCACGCTGCCCAAAGCAAACTGTGAAAGCACCCAGAGGAGATTGTGAAGTATAGAAAAAAAGATCAGCAGCTCAGTTCATCCAGAGATTGTGTGGGAAGGTCAGTTCTAGGTCCTTGAGCTCGTTCTAGATCTTCCAGTGATGTCCAAAAGCAGTGTTGGTGTGGATAGCTGGCCAAAAGCACTTGCTTCATGGTTAACAGGCTGCCAAATGTTTTCACAGATCGCCGTTCTTACTTATCTAAGGAAGGTATGGCCACACCACTGATCAGGGAGTACAATCCTTTTAGCCTTTTATCAGTCCCTCATACATCAAACAAACTCCATGTATCACGGTTTGCTAAGTGGAACTCTTACAGTTTTCAGATGTAGATTGTATAGTTTAATTGTTATGAATGATTCTTCCTTATTACCAGTAGCAATGCAAGATGCCTTCAAGTCCAAATCATTCATTATCAGCACACAACACATTGGAATGCAGACTGTTTTCCTCATCACATCACATAGGGGATCTGATTTTTTTTTAGTGGAAAACTCCCTTTCTGTATAGCTATCAAAAAGTGCTTTTGATGACATTGAGGCCTTTTGTGGTTGCGTAAGGAAGAGAATTTTGCTCATGGTTAGTTAAGCAAGTAAAGCTAGCGAAGGATTGTCTCTGGCATAACAATGGCTTGTTGAAGCTCTGATGAAAGGACTGTGCAATCTTCCATCCCAGAGGACGCACTGGAGACGTGGACAGTCACTGGGCCTCCCAAAAGCCCACTCCTTCTTCCCATAGAAAAGTTGAGCATCACTAGTAATTTTAACTGGTGGAGTACGCTTGCAGGAGTTAATGAGGGTACTTGGACTTCCTTCTTGATCTGTAAGCTTAATATCAATTCAGCAGGTGTTTTCAGAGTTGAGAACAGAATGAAGCAGTTAAGGTTGTAATTCGTGAATTTCAACTGCAGGACTATTTTCTGTCAGCTGAGCTGAAAGTTAATGGGACATCCATGATTTACACCAAAGAATCTGGTCCACAGTAAAGAGAGACGTTGCTTTGCATGTCTGGAATAGGTTTATATCTGGGTTACAGTTAGCTCTTTGTAATTCTAGCTGGCTTGATCTGAGGCCAGGAAGAGAGATGGAACAGCTCACATAAAAATGCAGTCTCATGCAGTATTATTTCATTCTTGGCAGTTCTTTTGCCTTCTTATCTTACCTAGTTGTACGTGGAGGATCACTGGCTCCTCACTGACTGTACCAGCTTGAATCTGAAGACTTGGAAGGATGGCTCTGGCTATAGGAAACATGAGTCTTGTGTAGCTACCGCTGTCCATCCCACTCAGGAGCAGAAGCAGAAAGGCAGTCATTCATACAGTGCTAAGTAAATTCACAGGAGAGCTTGGCAGAGAAAAGGGGCTAAATACTAGTTGATCTGAACAGTCTCAAACTGCCATCAGTCTCCCACCCTCAGACCTATAAGAACTGACTCACTTCTTCTGAAATGTGAAAACACTTTCCAATAACCAACTTGAGCAACAGTGAAAAGAGTTCCCACAGGACTATTCAGCTAAAGCAATCATGATTTTGGCAAGTGAAAACTACTGGGCTAAATTCAACAAGTTCTTCATCTGTGTTCTGCTACATTTGTGCTGTCATCTAAAGGAATTTTGCTTGAGTAAGAGGATAGTAATTGTCTGGTGCTGCTGGACTGAGTAAATAACTCTGGATCTGGTTTCAATTTGACTGCAAGAGAACCAACAACACTTGTCTGCCACAGGGATGACCAAGAAGCTGTAATTAGTGTTTGCCAAATAATAAATCGCACCAAATGAGTAGGCAGAAGGACTCGATTGTGTCCCAGAATCACAGCTGATCTGACAGATGAGGATTAGAGAAATAAATAGCACTGCATGTTTTGTCCGTAAGATCCAGAATTTGGAAAGAGAGTCTGGCAGCATTTTCAAGAAAGTTACAAAACTTGGAAGATGAGTATTTTTACGGTGTTTGCTGTGCTCTAGTAAGCATCCTTCAGGATTCCTCCTCTTCCAGAGCTGCCTGCAAGGGCTGCTCTGGTGGCAAAAACAAGCTCCAAATGACAGCAGAGAAGTGGACATATCCAGACAGAAAAGGAGGCTTCATGAAGCCATTAGAACTACCCTTGGTTTGAGCCAGCTGAAATACAGGATAGTTTCTTCTGTTTACCAACAAACAGGGTAGGTAGGGACAATGGTCATAGGAAATGAATCTGAAAGAATAGAACTGGGAGGAGAGATGAGCTAATAACAGTGTAAGGCTGAACAAACTGTGGCAATGCTTTGTTACAGATGTCATTAACTGGTGGTGAGCCTGAACTACAACAGAACAGACTTTCCCTCCCTCCCACCATCCCTCTGTCCATCCCGCTCTCCTTTGATGGCATGCTGTATATGGAGGGAATTTGTCTTCCCTGGGAGCATTCTAGTTCATTTAGCAGCTTCTTCGAATTTGTAAGGAAATAATTGTAAATTACTTGATTTGTTGAATATATTTTTAATTGACTCCCAGCATTGCAGGCTTCGTAGGTTTGAGGGTATTCTTCTTTGTTTCTTAAGTTATCTAATGGAAGAACTAATTATATTAGTGTAAGCCTGGGCAGCTCTTAAACATTTGCTGAAAGGTGTAACGTGGCTAGGTGATCATAAACAATCCTTCTCTCTATTAAGTTACAATTCAAATGTAGCTAAGCTGTGTTTGTTTTTTCTCCCTGCTCTTCTGTGAAGATGGTATCTGTGTTTTTTTGTTGTGGTGGTGGTGGTTCTTTATTTTTTTTTGAGGGCAGTGCCTGACTGATAAGAGAACAGTACACTGAACACTGAAGCAAGCTGCTTCCTGCAAGATAATTTTCATAGTTATTGAATAAAAATGAGATTTTGTTGGGCCTTCCCAAAGCCACCCTCATGTCACAATTGCTTGGTTCATTGTGGCTTCCCTGTTTGATGCATTTTTCTCTCCATTAGACCCCTATTGCCAGCCCCACCACTTTGTTGTGCGTGTAAATGTCAAGTGGCTTTAAAAATGAATCAGAACATTATTTCTGCCGCCCTCAGATATCTGATCACCTCCATTTCTGTACTTACCCTCTAAAATGCTCTTGGTAATTACTTGGTATGGGTTAAGCTGGACTAATTTAGTAACAGATCAGTGCAAAGTGAATTACCGGAACTTACTCAGTTTCTCAGCCTGATTTCAGACTTACCACATCTTTCCTTAGTTGTAACAACTAACAGGTTTAGTACCTCATCCCACACCATATTAGCATCAATGCCAGCATTTGGGAGGTTTTGCAAGAATACCCTTTCCATATTTGGTCTCAAGGTACTCCAATATGCAATTTTATAAAACATTTTCCAGGAAAGTAATCTTTGTGATTTCTTTAATTTTCAATCTTTCAAAGGTATTTTTGAATTAAATGTGAAATTTAAATATTTTTTTAATTGTAATATGAAATACAAATATAGACAGTTGAAACAGTTAAGTATTTCAGGATTTTTGTGGGATAAGCTGTTCGTATTCTCAACTCAATCATTTGCCAAGGTGAACATGAATTTTCAAATTGTTTTGGCCTACTTGAGTCATCTTCATTTTTTTTAATTTCAGCAAAGTGTCAATAACAAAATGTCCTCCTCAGATGCAAAAGCAGCATTCTTTATAGGAGTGCAATAGTGTGCTGTGGCTTCAAGGAGCTGTTCTGGCTTATTCAGCGAGCATGGATTTACCTGAAGGGCTCTGGACTCTCAGAACTCAAACATCACTAGCAATGGCCATTATGATGCAGGTGTTCTGTCATGTGACACAATTATGGCTGGA
Organism: Penelope pileata; assembly: GCA_013396635.1. NCBI lineage: Eukaryota > Metazoa > Chordata > Aves > Galliformes > Cracidae > Penelope > Penelope pileata. The sequence goes on from WBMW01002209.1 coordinate 87,838, forward strand.
GAGCTCACATAATGGTTAATTCCCAAAAAATCCAAGTAGAGATGTAGGGTTGAATGGAGCCCATGTTTGTACAGAGACTTCCTTGCTGCCTAGCAAGTAGCAGTTTCACACAGTTGGTATGTATGGTTTGCTTACTACTACGTATTTCCTGCTATACTTGGTGCCATGTTTAGCTAGCTGCTGTTTGTACTGTTGCTTATGTGTAGGGTTTGGAGCAGCTGTGGTTCTGAGAATGGATTTTGGAGAGACTGTGTGATTCTGAGTGGGCTTAACTAGCAGATGTGACCTTAGGAGTTGGTTCGGGAGTCATCATGGTCCTGAAGATACATTTTGGGAAGCATCGGATGCTGGGAGAGAGAGTGGGTTTGGCAGCAAATGGAGTCGTATGAATGCATTTGGAAGATGATGTGGTCTTGGGAGGAATGTTAGGAGTGGAAATAGTCCTTGGAAAAAATGCAGTCCTTGGGGTGCCCTTGGGGGTCCTCTTGGACCGACTGTCTAACAGTGTGGGATCTTGTTGTGCCTCTTGTGTGTGTTAGGGCTGGCACTTCTGACTACTGGAGTCTTTTGTGAGCCTGATATTTTCATGACATCTTGCACCCACTGGAGGTCAGTCCTCATCTCGCAGTGTGCTGTAGTAAGGAACAGGCAGAGGAGAAGCAAAGCCAAGCAGCCATTACACTTCTGCTTTCTAACCTGGAATGCACAGTAGAAGTTGTAATGAGACTTGTAAATTAATAATTTGTCAACACATACCCCATACAAAACCAGATAGCAACAGCATCTGCCAAGATATTGCAGATGCTTGTAATTATGCATACTCATACTATACACTTCTTGCTGGTTTGATGTCATGGATCAGCTCTGGCTGAGAACAAATCCTGAACTTGTCAGACTGCAGGTGCAATCTGGTTGGGAATTCTTGCCTTCCTCTTGGCTTACAATCTTGTGCCTCTTGGCTTAAAATCTTGTTGTGCACAGTGAAGCTACCAAGCCAACGGATGGCCAAGATAGCTGTGATGTGGTGTTTCATTTCTGGTGGTTTCTATATTAAGACAGACAAGAATGTGATTAATGTGAGCCCCTTCTCATGGGGTTTGTCCTGCTGTCCAGTGGTCCTGTCATTTTTTGCCAAAATGGGTAACGGAGTAGTGGGAGGGGTTTAAATATGTAGAAAATGTGAGCTTTGGTGACAGAACCATCTCCTTCCTGTCCATTACCTGTTGGTAGCCACCCTGTGAAGGCTCTTCCTGCTCAAACGCTGTTGTGGTTGAAGTTCTCTGAAATAAGTTTATTTTAGCCATTTTTCTACTGTACTAGGTCTAGACTTTGAACAATGTACAGAAAGAGCCCCGCAGAGGCACAGGACGAGAAGGTTAACTCTTTAACCAACAGTTCACTGAAAGAGAAAAGCTGTTCTTGGAGTTAAAAAAGTTAATGGAAACAGGAATGAGGTGCCCCAATCATAGCAGGCTGTGTAAGCCAGTGGTCACTCTCAGTGACATCTTTAGAAGCAGCTCTGGAAGGGGCACTGCGCATCCCCACTGTGGACCAGCACTCTTCAAAATATGTCTGCTTTCTTCTGACCTCCAGGAAGCCCAAGCTGATACCACAAAGTGCTTGGGCCAGCTGAGGGAAAGTGCAGAAGACACTGACCTGCAGAATGTAGCCATGTCCACAGGTCACCTTGGGAATCATGCCTTCTTGTGGGCTCTAAGAGACAGCTGCAGGGAAGTCTGTGGGGCTTAAAAATGAAACATTTCAGAGAGTTTGCAGATATTTTTCAGTAAATGCAGACTGCCAGCTGATGTCCCGAGATCTCTTAAATGTTCTTTAAGATGAAATAAACAACCGAGTTATAGTTGTATTAAAGTCCTTAGCTGTAACCACAGGGCTATTTCCAAGATTTTTTTCTGGTAACTTTTTCTTACAGTTGTAGATGTAAAGGCTGAATTTAGACATTGTTGAAACTTCTGTTCACTACGAGCGGTCACAAAAGGGAGGAATCAGAAAAATTTGAGCTTTAAAAGTGAAGTTTACCTCAGTTTTTTTCTCCAATTGAATGCTTTTTATTTAATAAGTTAAATCTGAGCCCCTAAAATATTACTTGAACTAAAATTCTTATAATCATATTATTAATTTTTAAAAGCAACTTCCTAGATCAATGAGATCTTGTGAATGTTGACACATTCAATACAGATTTTTTACATAGAAAATCAAGAAAAAAAAATCTTTACTTACAAACTTCAGCTTTATCAAAAAGACAATATTTGGAAGGATTTTGTATAACCTAAATTTAGTTGTCAAATATGTGGACTTAAGTGCATTAGTGTTGCCCTTTAGCCAGTAGAATGAAACTGTAGTTTCTAGGCTATTATCTGAAATCTCTAACTTGATCAGTCTTGAGTTTAGTTTAAGAATTGGATCATTTCTATCTTGGAAGCATCTGTTTCCCTCTGACTTTGGGAGACAGTGTAGACAAGCAGTTTAGAGTGTAGCTATCTGTGTTTGCTGTATTGACTGTACACTAACATTGCTCGAGTTAAGGCTATTCCTGTGTAATTATCAGGCTTTGAACTGCATTGAATTTCAAATGTTATGGCTTCTGCTGTTTTAATCCATTCATTAGGATATCCTCCATAGCAGAAGACTTCGCAAATTGGAAAACAGGAAAAAAATTATTAAAAATCACTTCAAGGTGTTGTGATATTGCATTTTCAATGGGACTCTTTTCCTTCCAAATGTAGTTTGACATAAACCATGATGAAAAGTGTCAATTACTATGCAGTAAATATTTACCATGTAACTTTTTTCTTGCACAATAGAAATCTAGAAACGGAGATCTGCACTATTTTGCAGATTCTCCTGAGAGATATCGTGCTAGAAGGCCTTAATAAATCCAGCCGCAGCAGGGCAGCATCTTAGAGAAGTCACCCTAAGGATAGTACCAGGTGAACCAGTACCAGGTGAACCAGCAGTTCATGCTGTGGCAATTCCTGTTCAGTGTTTGTTTATTGGTAGGATTAGGATGACCCTGGAGTCAGGTTGGAGCCCTAATAGGAGTCATTTTCTTATCACACCGCACAGAAAGGTGCTAAGCAGTTGCTTATTGCCAACAATAGGGGTAAGGTAACTTTACTGGTCTCAGAATGGCTGGCACGTAGGAGTTGGCACGAGGCTGGCAGCAGGTGTTGGGAAAGAAATAAGTATTTTCCCCACTGAGAAGTCTACAGAAGGCCCAGAAAACGAGAGACAAGGAGAAAGTTCTCAGATCTGTCTCAAGTACTATGAGACTAAAAGTTAAATAGCTTTTATGGCTCCCCCCCCCACTCCCCAAGTTTTTAAGGACTTGATGCAAGAAATAATCAATATGGTATATAGCAATCATCCCAGATCAAGTGACAGCCACTGCACAAAAGTGAAAAATAGGCCATTAGTAAAGGAGGACATGTAGGTGAATTTTTCGAGTCTTTTTCTTGTGTCTTGTGACAGGAGCAGCCTTTTTCTTTGCAAAATGAACACGTAAAAATTTGTTCTAGAATCTCTCATTCTACACAACAACCAGACAGGAAACAAACTTGTCTGGGGAAGGGCCTGCTTTGCAATCCTATTTTTTGTGATCTCTTTGAAGGAATAGAGTAGAGGAAATAAGCAGAGCTTCAATCAGAGCACGTGCTCTGGAAATGTCTCAAACGAGCCTCTTGAAGTTGGGAGGTTCATTTAAATTGCAATCACGTACTTGGTATTGGGATATTTTTTTTGTTAGTGTGAACCTGCTTGTTCCCTTTTTTAATGTTTTCTAGACCAGACAGTGAAAAGGATCAGGAAAAATAGTTTTTCTTCACTGCTGGGACATTAGCTTTGTGCTGTTATCCTCTCTGCTTCGTTTAACTCTTAAATGAAATGGGGAACGTGAACTATGCCATGAGAACACAATATTTTTGAAATCTTCTGTGCAGCCTCTATAGGGTTTGTTGCAGCAGATCTGTTCCTTTGTTCTCAGATCTCCTAAACAAAAGTAAAAGTTGAAGGCATAGCTGGCTTGATAGGATGGGGTGGGAAGCAGCAGACATAAATAGCTCTTAGTAAGTGCACGGGCGTGATAGTACGCAGTAAGGGGAATCATCAGAGTGCCCTCAGAACAGGTCAAGCATTTCTGCAAGAAGAGCCTTAGGTACATCTAAGAGAGCGGATGGGCTTACTCAAGTGTGCTGCCGTGGTGACGCACATCGTAGCACTGTGCAGTCTTATCACTCCATGCAAACCAAATGCTCAGCTAAAACTTGTATCCTGAACTACTGGCAACCACTTGCAGCGTAGTGGCACCACATATTTTCCATTTGTTGATTCCTAACAATTCTCTAGGGGAAGCTTGTGTCCTCCAGGCTTATGGCACATCTTTTAAGCCTCTGTTACCCCAAGGTAAGGAGAAACTCATCCTAACGCACGTGCTACAAACAGGGAATAACTCGAGGAAGGAAGTGAGCTTTTAGAAGACTTAATAAGGACGTAGCAGCAGCTAACTCATACTGCTTTCTCTGCAAATAAGCCCCTGCTGCTCCTCTCCTAGTTGTTATTTCCCTACCTTTCCCCTCACCTCCTACTACACTGCCTTGCCATAAGATTTGAGCTGGTGTCTTCTGTAGCAAAGCCCGGTAACTGGGGTTAAGTACCTGACTCATTTGCAATTTCAACACAGTGCTTTCCAAAATCCGCGTGGTGCATTGCCCCACAGGGAGGAGAGAAAGAAAGTATTTGTCTCTGCTGAATTACTGTGAGTTTCATGTCATGGACCAATATTTGGCAAAACAGCATCATGGATGCATTAATATTTGTTCATATTACTGGACTAGGCGTAGCAAAGGACGAGTGGGAAGGGAAGCCTCGCTTGGTGAAGAAAGGGGTGGGCAGCCAGGCGCAAGGAGGACATGAGTGCAACCACAGCCCTAAATCTTCCAACATACCTTGGGGCCTTCTGTCTTTCCAGGTGAGCTGGTTCCTAAGGGTGTTACAGAGACTAAAACTGGGGTTCTTACTTGCCTCCACCACAGCAGCAGCACTCTAGTTCTTCATTTTGCACTTGCCTTTTTTTGTGTGTGTGTGAGAAAGAGAGAAAAGGAGCTTTTAGTTATATATTCAATTCTTTTCAAAGCAGTTTGAGAGCCTCAGGGAAAAGTGCTGGGCATAAGCAGTGCAATTACAGATGAGCCATTTGGTTATATGCAGCTAGAGATGACATAAATAGCTTAGACCTGAGACTACACTAAGGCCTGGGGTAGGAAATAGTCAGGGGAAGACAGGAAAGACCCTGGAGTTTAGTGGCCTGATAGAAAGAGATGTGGAATGTACCAGCCATCCTTAATAATTAACTCCCAAGAAGAGCAGAATGATCATTACAGATCTTGCAATGTATAACAAACAAGATGCAATTAGGTAGGATGATTCATTCTTAAAAACTGTTATTAATCACTTCATGAACTGTGATGAAGGTGATCAGATAAAAAATATTAATTGCTATGTGATGTTTAATTAATATATCCTCAGGTTGTGTTCCTCCTAATCAAAAAAATTTATATTCACTTCAAGATTAATTCCAGGATAAGATACTGCTCACTGTGAGCTTTAAAGTCCTGCTTGCCATGAGCATGTTTTTAGTAAGTTCTAGTCCAGGATGAATTTGATCAACGGGAAGCAGATTGTACTGATCTGAGATAACTTACTATAGAAATACTTTGATAGGTAAACTGGTTTTGTAGCCTGCTGGTATTCTGGCAATCCTGAAGGTGACAGAAGTGTTTTTGTTGTCTATTATGTGAGAAACTGGGGCCTTCAATAAGGCAATTCAAAATGAATGAATGTTGATTTATATATTGCCATATTCCAGAAACATTTTGGCATTTCTTTCAACCCGTTCAGCTCTTCTTACCACGTTTGTTGTATCATCTATTCTTTCTTCTAGCGTAATTGTTGAGAACTTTGGTAAGATGGGATTGTTCTATGTAATGGAGGCTCAATAGCCTGTCTTGTCTCTGTTTTGTAGTGTAACAAATGCAGTCATCCTTCTCTTCCCTGCCTGAGCAGTAGCACTGCTTCAAAACCTTCTGTCCTGGGTAATGAAAACTGAACGCATTTCCCTTCATAGGACTAGGCCATGACAAAACCTGAAAAGAAATTCTATGTGCATATTTGGCCAGAGCAAGGAACTCCTAGGACTGGCTTCTACAGGAGTGTGATCTGATCTCTGTAGTGTACTTGGGAAGTACTGTAGTTCCACGCGTATCACTAAGAGGTTCTATAATGAACAGCCCATATTTTAGATACAATGCAGGCTGTGTCCATGTGGATAACATGATAGGAGGTTTGTTTCTGGAGCCCCTATGCTTATATCTGTCCTCCAGCCCCCAAGTTACCCAAACGTGTTTTCTCTCTTTACTCAGAGCTATACTGTAACTGCTTCTGATAATGTGAGGGTCATCTCAGGGTTCTTTGAGGTCTGACTTTAAGTACCAAAGCTTTTGAAGAGGCGTTGTCTCTAATAAGAGGTTTTACAGCTGAAATACGATGTAGAAAGCCCAGAATCAGATTGTTTGAAGACTATCTGAGTTACGAGTTTATGTAGTGTCAGCTCTTGCTGGCATGCCCAAAAGGCCTCAGATTTGAGCTGTTGTCTTAGTACTTGTTTCAACACTCCTAATCTGCATTATGTACAAGCAGACAACTGTGTGGTTTGATTCCAGGCTTATAGTAACTTTATTGAAATTCAAAGGTTTCTCTTAGTCGGATATATCCATTTGAAAACTGTAATAGACATTTACATATACTTAGTTCTCTTGGCAGGGAATTCATACGAGTTTGTGAAGGACAGACTCCAGCCATGGTTTGTTGTTGCTTGTTCAGAGAAAAACAAAGGAAAAAAAAACAACAACGTTTTATCAATTCTGATTCAACTGAAGGTGTGACTGAAGTAACTTCCTGGAGGTCACTTAGTAGGATAAGTCCTCCAACGCACAAGTCTGAACAGAGTTGCATTCTGAAATGTGCCCTGAATTGCTCCAGGTTGCCCCTTAGCAATGGTCTCTGTGCATCATAGTGGCCTGAGACTAAAATCACAGCTAATTGTTCAATACTACACATAAACCCAGAAAGCCCAAGGGTCTCCTTCTGAGTATTGCACTGACCAGGCAGTAGCCTGAAGCATGTGATCAGCTTACTTATAGTCTACATAGGTACGAGTAACCATAACATTATCCAGAACCTTCTGAACCTCAGCACTGCATGCAGAACGTTGAGCTCCATCAGTGTGGAGGTCAACACTCATCCATCTCTGTGAGAGGTCCCGTGCCTTCCTATGGCACGTGAGACAATCTGCTGTTCATC
>WBMW01002216.1:0-45550 GCA_013396635.1 Penelope pileata
CCGGGAGCCTCGGGGCCGCCCTGGGGCAGAGAGCGGCTCCGGGAAATGGATCCTGGGAGCCGCTGATGAAGGGATTAAGAAGGAGAGCAAATCCACGAGCAAACTTAAATCTCTAAAGGAGACGAAGGGCATCGCTATCCCTACATATAGGCAGGGAGGGAACAAGGGGAAGAACCTCAAGTCCGGTTTCCCGAGAGTGTTCGGTGCCTGAGGACCCGGATCCCGACCGCGTTGTCCCAGAGCAGGCGAGGGGACAGCGGGGGAACAGCCCCTGACGGCGAGTGCTGAGCTCGGGGCAGCTGTCCTTCAGTCTGCGGGGGAGAACTCCGCTCAACCACCTGCCCGCAAAAATGTGTCACTTCAGACCATGTTTTCCACGTTGCAAAAATCATCCCAGTTCAGCAGTAAGCTCTGAAAACAGAGCCACCACATCTCAAGCCCCTTCTTTCTGCAAAAGGGATTCTTCTGCCTTACCTGAGCCACAACAGCCAACGAAAAAAAGATGAACGTACCAATTTTCAAGCTGCTGCCTTTGTACAATAATCTCACCTCAAAAAAACATATCAGAAAATGATGATGGGCATCACAGGGGGGTTAAAATCTCCACGAAGAACAAACAAGTTCACAAAGTTGTCAAGATGCATTTCCTGGGGTTCAGCACTCCTGAAGTTGCTTATGTGCCATCAGTAATTTTTCATAATGTCAGTTAAAGCAGATACAGTGCTAAACTAACCTTGACTGGCTATAAAACACTTGTTTTCCCTTCCCCTCTCTCTTTCTCTCATTTTTAATTGCTTCTCAGCAAGTTCTCATTCCTCCTTCTTATTATTCTGTTCTTTAATCATTCATCCCCAGAGGAGGGTGAAAACAGACAAGGAGTGAATTCTTTTCTGTTTGGTAATAGAGATCTCTGATGAAACTCATTTTCAGTTCTCTTTTTATACTTTCAAGATTTTTTTTTTTCTCCCTAAAGCACAACACAGGTGAGAGTTCCTGTCTGCTCCTTATCTTTTGGAAATGCAGCACACGTTTGCCTTTCTGTAGCAGCCCTGGGCTGAGGGAACACTGCCTGCATAGGAAGACACCGAGAACATCTGATTTTATTTGTGAAAACTTCAGGGGGTTCCCCCAGAAGGGCTTTCTGCCACAGCCACCGTCGGTTTTTCAGGGAGAAATCACAACACCTGCAGATACCCAAACAGCACAGCCCAACCTTCCAGGTATGCAGGAGAGGAACAGCGAGGTGCATGTTGCAGGGAAGAAAGACATTCCTTCCCAGTGATCTGCTTACCAAGTGAACTCCTGCTCGTTTTGCTAGGAAACAGCTTTTATGGGGAAGAGGCTGAATTCAGCACTGGGAGGTCTAATGGTGTTGATATGAGTGAGGTTTAAAAGTTTCATTCAATGACATAGAAGTGCCTTTGAGCTTCCTATAACAATCTCACATTCTTTGTCCATCTGGCAATTCAGTATCCATTTCAGCAGCCAGCATCTCTCTCCTATCTCACCCCTGATTTTATGCGATCATCTGGTGGATGAAAGCTGGGTCTGGCTCAGCTGACACCGTAGCAGCACAGCAAAGCCCCTCACACAGCCCTGCAGCTTTCACTCGGATGGGGCACCCTGCCGTACTCGTTTGTCACTTCAGCTAAGTTGTAAGCTTTTAAAACTTCCATGACTGAATAGTCATACCCAGGTGAGGCACAAAAGTGAAAGCCATTAAATCCTTATTACTGTTGAGGTGAATGTAGTGGTGGGATTGGCACAGCTTCGGGAGCCATTTATGCCAAGGATGTGTTGAATTTTCCTTCTGCTGCTCCCCAGCCAACGTCCTAACAGGATCGGCTCCTGTCCAGGTCAGGGCTTGCCTAAAACTGCCAGCACCAGGACAGTGGTGCAGGTGCTGGAGATCCAGAAACAAGCACAGAGCTCGTTTGATTTTCCCTAGGTCCCCACATAAAACACCTGCTTAATTTTATTTAACGTTTTTCAACCACTACTGACTGATGCTGAAATCAAAGCAATGCCCAGGAAAGGAAATCTTTTGTGTCTCTGTTACCACCCCACAAAAGAGCTGCTGCTCCTTGGAGACTCTTTTTGGAGAAACGCCCATTTGGTTGGCATAAAGACTTAAAAATATAAATGCTGAGCAGCACCTTGACCCAAATGATCTTCATCCAAACAGGAATCAGCTGCTGGAAGACCAAGCCAGAGCTGAATGAAGTCCAAATCTTGCATTCAGAGATAAACATGCTATGATCTACAGAACAGCACACAATAAAAAGCTGGAGAAAGGCGGCCGAATTTACAAAATAATATTACAGTATGTGGATACAAACTGTACTCACGTCACTTTCAGGATGACTTTTTGAGTCTGCATGCATGGGATGTATTAAACATCAAATCAGCTGAGGCATGTTAGCAGAAATAACATCTGAAAGAGCTGTCAGGTTTCTAAATAGCTGGGTGTACTAATAAGCCAAGATAACTTCAGCCTCAATTTCACCTTCTCGGAAAAATCAGGAGTTTCTGGAAATCAAACAGCAGCTATGAACTCTCTTAAAGTTCAATGAAGCACACGGGCTAAATTGATAACATCATGGTTGGGGATTCCACACGGAAAAACACAGCAGTGAGTACAAAACAGAGCAAAGAGTAGAAGCAGAAAGAACAACTACTTTGCTAAAAAGAAGAAAAAAAAAAAACAAAGAAAGAAAGAAAGAAAGAAACCAAGGAAAACAAAGCCAACCCACACACAAGGATCTCAAGCTCATTCTTGTATGGTAAGGACCCACCAACAGGGAGAGAGAATCAGTGAGAGATTTCCCCAGACACTGATAACGAGAGGCCTAAATATTCAATACTGTGTGGACTTCTTTTTTCTTTTGGATTTTTTATTTTTAGTATAGATTATGGGAATGCCCACCTACATCTGGACCGTAGATCCCACGGAATTCAGTAACACTGATCTCAGAGGCTCAGAAGTACCCCTGCAAATGCTGACTTCTGAGCTATGTCTGATGGCAACTGGATGCCAGGTCTCTGGTGAAGTATGTGCAAAAGTCTGGACACCAAAAGGAAAAGGAGGAAAGAAGAAAGCCCAAGCAGAAACATTCCTGAGAGCCTGAACTGAAACGGTTTGTTTGAGGCAGCAGCAGAGCTGGGCACAAAGCACAATGCACACAGGGTACGTGGGGGAAGGATCTGCTGCTCCGTGCCATCAGCTCCCAGGATCTGGAGCTCATGCACAGACTGAGGGGCACCCTCAGGGCAGGATCAGGGCACTGCTGCTTTGCTAGCATCTCCCCCCATCCCCCCAAATGTGGGAATGCAGCCCCAGCCCCACCTCCACCCTGGGACAGGGAAGGCAGTGGAGGAAGCATGCAGAAAGGATTTTTGTTCTCTGTAGGAGATGAGGCAGCAGAGGCACAAAAAGCAGCCTCAGGTCCGTAGGAGTCTGCACGCACAAGCTTTAAGAGATGTGGAATACCACAATGTGTAAAAGAAAAGGAACAATGTTCCCTTCCCCACCTGTCCTGGGCAGAGGCAGTTCCCGTGCCACCAATCCTCCCTCCCATTTTCAGTGCAATCCCAAACCAAAGCTGGTTGGTTTCAGCTGCAGCCTCTGAGATTTTACAAGCAATCGGCTCTGTTTGGACAGAAGGAATGAAAGGGAATGTCCACCCTGCAGCTGGGGACAGGGCAGAAGCTGTCACTTGAACAACCCCTTCCGCCAACCGGCAGCAGCCACAGGTGACCCAGGCTCTGCGTGGTGCTGCCAATTCCCCCACTATTTAACTGGCACATCTCCTGCAGGGACTGGTTATGGGCCTTCCCAGTTCCACGCACTCACTCCCACAGGCTCAGGGAATGAGAAGCTCTCCACAGCACACACGGAGCAGCCCTTCCTCCCGCAGCTCCCAGCAGTCCCTCAGACACGGGAGAACCAATTCACCCTTCTCTTCCTGGGATTTCCACTGCTGCAGACACGGGGTGGAAGAGGGATTAGCTCCCTGCCAACACCTCCCTCCACTGTGGGTAGAGAACCAAACTGCAGAGGATGACGAGAATAAATTGCTGCTGAGAAGAGAGGAAAGAGCTTCCCCCAACTGCCTCATCCCTGCCAGGAAATCCACAGCAAACCAGCAGCAGCCCTTCCTTAAAACCAAACAACTCAGCCTTCCCAATCATCCCACTGACAAACGTAGGCACTCCATGTATTGCTGAATTTTCTATTCTACTCCATGCCTATAAAAATCCTTCCACAGCTGATTGCTGAGGATCTACAATACGAAATCACACGTAAACCAGTGTGTGGACACAAAAATATAGGCTGTCCCCCCACTGCTGATTTATGCTTTATTTGCATGTGCGTAATTTATTCCTTCCATACTGTATGGCTTGCATTTTTTCTTTCATCCATACTGGATGGGCATTTTAGGCCCTCAGATAAATTGAATATATGAATCAAAAGAGAAGTCACGGCAGAAATGACAGCGCTTTTAATGTTAAAGATGACTTTGACATATTAATTAGTACTTCAGAAATGAAATAAAGCCAGTGAAACAGAATGATTCATTAGAATGAAATTAATCTGAGAAATAATTAATTCTGAGTGGATAGATAAAAAGAATACAAATGGATATATTAGCAGCAACACTCTTCACAGCTGAGTGTTACAGTGATTTCTCGCAGCAGTGGATGAAGCCACAGATAATGAAATTTTCTTAGCAGATGGCTTGGTAGGAGGCACTCTCCACTCCTAAGCTGCAGATTTACTCCTGAGCTGTGTGCCAGCCAGCAGCGCAACATGGATCCTTCTCCCAGCCCAGCCCCTGAATGGTGGAAGGAGAAGAACTGTTTCGCTTCCATCAGTGGACTTTTGTTCTTTCTGATGCAGGATGTGTGATGGTGACAAATGCCCTTGGCACTAACCTAAGCCTCTAAAGGTTAGTGGAGTGGGTGGGAAAAGTCAGACTGTCCCACTGCAGCTGGTGATTTATAGGTACGCATTGCTGCAGATCCCGGACTGTCACGCTGCACAGCCCTTCCACAGGCAGGCTACAAAAGGCCCCTGAATCGATGAGAATTAAATGAAATTCCAGAAATAAAAAGTAGAATGGCATGGGCTGGAACGGAGTGGGATGGAATGGAACAGTTTGGTCGGAAGGGACCTTCAAAGATCATCTAGTCCAACTGCCTGAGCTCGTCAGGGCTAACCAAAAGTTAAAGCGTGTTCTGAAGAGTGCTATCCAAATGTCTGCTGAGCACTGACAGGCACCAGGCACCAACCGCCTCTCTCGGGAGCCCGTTCCAGTGTTTGACCATCCTCACAGTGAAGACATTTTTCCTAATGTCCAGTCGGAACCTCCCCTCCTTCATTCCTCCTGACACAACTTCCATTAGAGCTTTTGAAAAACTTCAGGATCTGGCTGCATTGGATCTGCCCAACCCATGATACAATCCCCAATCCACATTCACCCTACCCTGTCTGCACATTTTTTTCCACTCCAGCCTTGGCACCAGTCCCACCACACTGGGTAGAACTGCTTCATCCCAGTGATATCAGTAATGCCTTGCTCTTTGCAGCCTGCCTGTGTGCCCTTGGCTCTTCCCTGCCCTGTGTTGCAAAGAGAGAAGTTGCTGCGACAGCAGCTCCCAGAGCAGTCTCTAACAGACAGTGCTTTCCCTGGCTGGAAATGTTCCCTGCATTTCATCACTGATTTGTCAAAGTCTGTCTCAGGGTCAGGGGCCTCAGAGCCAGCAAGCTGCTCACGCTTCCATCCTGCAGGGCTCAGCAGCTCTGGGCTCAGCACGGGTCAGGGCTGGGCTGCACCAGCTCTGACAGTCAGAGTCCCTTGAGCTGCTCCTCTTCCTTCAGGAGAGGTTCACATTAGGGACGTCTCCTGGGTAAAAGTTGCATTTAGGGAAGACAGTTGGACCTGATCCTATCTTCTTTCTGGTTTTGCTTTTTCTCTCCCTGTTTACAGTGGTTAATTTTCTCTTGTGCTTTTCTCAGCGTTACTTTATAAGAACTTTCCCAAGGTCTTAAGGAACTACACGACCAGGGAGTTTCCATTGCTTTCTTGCATTTTTCCACATCTTTTTAGGAAGCTCACATGCCTTTCTAGGATTTTCCTGGTGATCTTGAGGAACGCTCTCCTCCAGCTTTCAGGGAATTTCCACCCAGCTTTCAGGGAATTCTGTATTGCTTTCTATGAAATGTTCCCATTGCTTCCTAAGAATTTCTTTCACTTCCTAGGAATTTAAAATTGCTTTCACAAAATCCCTAATGCTTTCGTAGAAATATCCCAAAGATTTCTAGTAGCTGTGCTCTATTTATTGTAAGTCCTTTCTGTTTTCCAGAAGTTCTGTTTGTTCTGTTCTGCTCTTTAGGACTTTCCCAAGGCTCCCTAGGAATTGTGCATTTCTTTCTAGGATTCTTCTACAACTTTTTAGGAATTCTCCCTTACTTTTCAGGAACTGCCATCTAGTTTTCTAGGAATTCACATTTTGCTTCCCAGGATTCCCCTCCATATTTTTCTAGGCATTCCCATTTGTTTTCTAAGAATTTCCCATAATTTTCTAGGAATTCCCTTAAGCTTTCTAGGAGTGTCCTACAGTTTCCTAGACATTTTCCATATATTTCCAGGAAGTTCCTGCCTCTATGAATTTCCCACTGCTTTCTAGGTCTTTCTACCAGCTTTCTAGGTACATTTATCATGGTGTGACATGATGTTCCACGCTGGTAATGCAGCTGCATGCAATCTTCTGTAGTGGCATGTTGTCTGCTGTTCTGAGTTGTTTGGTGGTGTCTTGTTTTGTCCCGTGTTGTGTTGTCACATATTTTCTTACCACACCACTCACATTGCTGCATGCTTTCCCATGTTCTGGCATGCACTTGTGCATGTCTGCTGCTGCTGCTGCGTGCTGTCGGGAGTTCTCAAGTGTCATCATATGTCGCTCCAGGAATAAACATTTGAGGATGCATATTTTTAATTGCTATTTTCAAAAGCTATTGCAAAGAGTCAGCAGGTGAAAGTGTCGGGAGTCATTGATAATTGTTCTACAGACGATGACGAAAAAAATTGTCAAGCCCAGCCGAAGCAGCTGTGATATCCTATGGGATGGTGCTAAAGCAGGAGGGAACTACCCCACCCCTCTTGCTCCATGTTCCGTGCACAGCTCCCATCAGCCTGCCTGGCTGACTGTCTTGCTGGCAGCACTGGCTGGCACAGATGCCACAGGGTATGAACAATCCCACTGGAGACATTTATGGAACAGCCACATCATAGAGGAAATGACTTCCTAACCCCCTTGAAAGTCAGGTTTATCCCTTTAAATGTAGTGCTATGTCCCTTCTACATGCAGACTGGTTTTCATGTTCTTTTGCTTCCAGTTTTATCTGATGTAACTGTGCAAGTTTTCATCTAGATAAGCAGGAAAAATTGGTATGCATCAATACAGCTTGGCACAATATAGCGTGAGGAACCTAAAGTTAGGTTCAGATACTGCAAACAGAGCCAAACTCTTTCTTTAAATGGTTTTGTAAGTAATTCTCTGTCAGCTTATATAAGAGCTTTGTTACAATTTACATTACCAAAAAGTGTTGTGTTGCCTGTTTGTTGGAGCGAATTTCCCTAGTTAACAGTTTATTCATTAGCAGCTGAGACTATGGGAAAACAGTGGTGGTTTTCGAAATACTGACACAGACCCGCAGAAATCCCTAAGCTAATTTGCAGAAACAATCTTTGAATTTACGAGACTGTACTGACACCCCTTCCAGTCTGGAGTTTGGATTTTCTGCATAAAATTAATGCACAGTAAGTCAGCCGACCATAAGAAATGCTCTCTATATATGGTTCATCTAGCCCAGTATTGTACTCCTGATAGTAAAACACAGCACAAAGCCCTCACAGGCACCTCCCATCAAGTGAGTGCTAATGAATAGTTCCCAGAAACGTGGCTGAGTTCTTCTGGCAAACCTCTGGTAACAGCCAGCCTGGTGCCAAGGCCAGTTCCTAACACCATCTTCAAGAGCCAGCAGCCGAATACACTCCAGCTCCTTGCTCCACACCTTCAGGGCCATCACCACACATCACTTCCCACCTGCTGTACAAACGCCTTTCTTGCGGAGTAGAAAAATCTTGATATATCCCATGCTTGCTTTTGCTCTGTCTGACTGTGCTGTTTGTGACGCAGGGTTGCAGAAAACCTAGTCCTGTAGTGCCACTTACTGGACATGGATGTTAGCAATCGCAAGGCACAGCAGCTCTCAGTTTTTGTCATTCAATTCCCAGTGCCAATTTGAAATGGCAAAAAACATAAAAGCATTAACATCCAATGTAAATATTATGAATGCAGCGAAGCTTGAAGAAAGTAAACACAGTAAAGCTCATTTCTTACATGAGGCAGTAACTGTATGAGAACAGAAATCCTCCTGCTCTGGGCAGTGTAGGGAAGAGTTTGCTCTGTAACAGGAGTTCTTTCAACATGCAGATGGTTAAATTCATCCCCAGTTCAACAAAGGCAAAGGCTGAGTGTACACCTGGAGATTTGCAGGAGTTTTATTAATGGGGTGTTTAGGAAATAAGATGAGTGAAAGGAATGCTTCAACAGGAACTAAGGTAGCACTTATTTGATGGATCCTCTTGTAGTCTCTAGGTATGTGCTTCCTGCAAGTACTGTTAATTCTACTGTAAGCACTGTAATTAAGCACTGTAATTTAAAAAATGTAAGCACTGTAATTTAACCCCACTATGTATGAACCTGTAAGAAAACACGTTTGAGTTTACTGACCAAGTTATGTTGATTGAGTGTATGGGTCTGTCTGTGCACGAGTCTTTTTTTGGGATGGGCACTTCAGAACAAAGCTGCATTACTCAGCAGCAGATCAATATACTCCATACCCACTCAATATATGATCCTACCCTCCCGATCCTCTAACGCAGAGAGCTGGCAGGAAAGCACAGCAGCCTCTTCCAGCCCACCCACATAATGCGAACTGTCCATAAGGTTTCACCTCAGAATGGAAGCAGGATGAGGCCAAAGCACACATCTGGAGCTAGCAGCAGATGCCTCCTCCTGGATCATGCATTTTTAAATGCAGACTGAAGTATTTTTAGCATAAAGCTTAGTAGAAAATACCTATAGCCAAAGGTTAGCTATTCCATGTGAATATCTATGTTCACCCATTTGCATTCCACTTTTCTGATTCACAAGCAGCTGTGGTTGGTTGGTCAGAGCCATGCCAAGACTCCTCAGGACTCATGGCACAACAAACAGATTTGTTTCTCGGCAATGAGAGAAATGACCAGTCTAGTGAAAGAGAAGTTATGTAGCTGTTCAACACCATCTGCACTGAATTCAGAGCAAATGATTAACTCCAGGAATGGATGTGTCCTTTACTTTCCATTTAGCAACTCACAGAAGAAGTTCAGGCACCTCCATATTTCACTTCAAAGAGTCTGTGAGCAGAGTGTCTATTCTGGCACGCAGAAAAGACTATGCGTGGTTTCAATGCAGATTAACAAGATATTGTCTTTGGCATAGATGAAAATTATTAGAGGCAGAAGACATCAGTCTTCAGAATGTAAACCATACATCACAGGATCAGTTATATCCTCTGGCAACTAGTCTGTTCCAATGCACAGCATCCAGCTGTCCCTGTTTTCTGAATGAGATGTCTTTCCTGCTCAGTCATTGCAATGCTTTTAGCAGCAAGCATTAGGGCTGGACACTTTCAAACACGTATTCAGTGTTTGATCTGTCAGAGATCATGGACATGGATCTGTCTGGAAAGATCAAACAGATCTAAAGACACTAGTGGAAAAGTACATCAACTGTGAACAAATTTTATCGTGCAAGAAAAATGCAGTGCAAGAGTATCAGTGCCGGGTTTTATTTTTTCATGATGGAATCTCACCTGGAATATTTGTACATGCAATTATCGTATAGATCCATAAGTAAGATCTAAGTTTTGGAGCCAGAAGGGAAACACATAAGTGAACATCAGAGATATAATGGGTCCATGTCAGAATGAAAGTTGAGTCTTAAATTTTCATTGAAAACCATAAAGTAAATTGTCTGGCTAAAAGTGGAAAACAAGGTCCAGCCTACATAACTATATTCTTGTGAAAAACATATTAATTCATTTTTTTCATAGAAGCTCAGATTTCAGCAGAGATTTCACCAGCTCTTTCCAGAATGCTATCAATAAGTTTATCGAGGCATGCTCCACAAACATTTAATACCGAGGGAGACTTCTGGCTTTTTAGTAGTAAATTCTCATTTTTCATCCTCCCACAAGAAGCGACAGTAAGGTCAAAGCTTGCCCTGCACACACAGTGTAAACAGGAAAGATGCAAAGAATAAGGCTGTTCTGCATGTATAGCTGCCATCCCTTTCAGGGATGAGATGTGTGGACAGAGCAGCATTTTTGTGAAGGGAATTTTGATGGAAGACCTTTGAGGAGATAGGCTGGGTTACAGCCAGTCGCTGAAATTGGCTTCAGTGTGCTATTCTGGTACACAACAGAGGTAACCTAGCACCGTGTACAGAACATACATGGGACGCAATACAGCTGCAACACAGCACATTTTTCCCCATTCCCAGAAGACTCAGTATCAGGCACGAGATGACACCAGCTCACATGTTGCTGACTTATCAAATTATCATAACACTATCAAACTGAAACTTTAATGAGCATAACTGATTTGTGAAATGTATTAGCAATCTCATTTGTGCATCACCATGTTCATCTGGAAGCTGGGATGAAGGAAGAACAGGAAAGGTCTAGTTGAGTATCCCCACTTTTTTTTTTTTCTTAATCTCAGATGATTGCACATCTCATCGCAAACAGATAAGATAAAATGTGGAGTGACCATAATTACCAAAAAGAACAAAATGTTCTGTGATCCGTTACTCAGCCTTTTAACAAAATCAAAGATCCACATTTATTTGACATTTTTAAGGCACCATATGCAAGAAAGTTCTCATCGGCTAGAAGAGACTTCATAGTAACCCACTTCTTCAGTACTTTTTTTTTTTAGGATTAGGACCTGAGAGTAAATTATTTTTCTAAGGGTTCATTTATTATGGTTTCCTACGAACATTTCTCTGCTGCTGGCTGTTTTCTGCAATACTTATTAAAGCTGGAGTATCGAAAATGAGACAGTCCATAAAAATCCATCTTTGTTGGCAAGGTTGCCTTCAGGCCACCAGCTCTTTTGCCTCTGAAGTTGTTCCTATTAAATTGACTGATGATCCAATTTGTTCACCAACCAAGTACTGCCATCTTGCAACAGAGGTGGCCAATAATATTTCTTGTATCTCTTCCATCAGCTTTTCTTTTGTTAATTATGGAAGTAATTTCACAGCCTGAGCTGCCTGCAGGACTTGAAGCCACGTTCCTCCACAGGCTGCCAGCAGACCACAGTGGTCCCACAGCCCCAGCACCTCCAGGCAAGCTGAATGCTACAGATAACCCAAAATCATAGAATCACAGAATATNATAGACCCTTCCCCATCTTCATCGCCCTCTTTTGGATGCTCTCTAACAGTTTTATGTCCCTCTGATACCGTGGCACCCAGAACTGCACCCGGTGCTTGATGTGAGGCCGCACCAGGCAGAGCAGAGCGGGACCACCCCTTCCCTTGCCCAGCAGCATAGGGTCTGGTGTGTCCCTGTCCAGCTTCAACTCTGAGTTTTGGCTGCGCAGATCTTCTCCCTACAATGGCAGACGGCATGCCTGCAGTCCTTCTGCATTGCCCAAATTCTTCTCCATTCGCTGTACACTTTCTGCCCAAGAAGACCCCTGCTCAGCCAAGCCGGCCTTCCGTCCTGTCTGCATGACTTCCAACATTCCAGAACTGCCCCTCCCTGTGCTCTCGAGAGGTGCTACAGCAACCAGCCCTGATGGACCCCAGAATCAGCTTCCCAGGGGACCTTGCCAACCTGAAGTCTGCTCTCCCCACATCGAAGGTTGAAGTTTTGGTGGCAGTTTTCATCCTACCACCAAAGATTTTCCTGTCTTCATCCTATCTTCACCCTGTCACCATGAACTCGACAGCTTCATGGTCACCACGGCCCAGTCGGCCACCAACCACCATTTCACCCACGAGCCCCTCTCTGTTTATGAGCAACAAAACGGAACGCAGCGCTCCCTCAGCCGCTGGGACTGCAACATCCAAACGCCTGAAGATGGGAAAGCACCGGAGCGCAGCGACCCCAAGGGGCCCTGAGGGACTGGGACCCCGTTCCCCAGGCGGCTCGCAGGGCCGGGCCATGCCCCCAAAGGGGAACACAAACCGGGCGGCAGCCGCACCCCGCCCGGCCCCGCGGTGCTGCCCTGCCCCGGTGGGCGGAGCGGGGCGGAGCGGGGCGGGCGCCTTCCTGCCCGGCCCCCGGCCCGCGGCGCGCAGCTGAGCCTCTTCCGGGCAGCGCGGAGCCGGCAGCGCGCAGCGGCCGCGGCGAGGACCGGTACCGGCACCGCGCAGGGGCGGCTGCGCCCGTCGGGGGCTGCGCGGGGGTGGGCCGCGCGCGGAGCCGCCAGCGCGGTGTCACCCTGCTCCCCACCGCAGGGTCCCTCGGTCACCCCTGTCCCCTGCACAGGGCCCCAAGCCCGGGTGCCACCCTCGTCCCCTGCATGGGCCCCAGACCCGTGTGTCACTCCTGTCCTGCAGAGGCCCGGTCCCACGTGTCACCCCTGTCCACTCTGCACGGGCCATGAGCCGTGTGTCACCACGGGCCTCTCCCAGTGGGCATCACCCCCTTTGCTGGGGGTGTGCTGTCCGCACGCTTATTGCCCAGCAGACAGCTGCCTTCCTCCCCCTGTGCCACCCTCTCTGCACAATGACTCTCTGCTTCCCCACCTTCTTCACACCCCCTAAAAAACTGTCCCCCAAGCAGGGTGCTGTGTCCCAGGGCAGTGAATGGCAGCACCGGTGCCTGCGGGTGAAGCCTCTGTGGGTGCGTGGCTCGACCTCGCTGGGAAGAAGGCACTGAGTCCCGTGGAGGTCAGCCACCCCGCAGCCAGAGGCAGGGGCTCCCGTTATGAGCACTAGTTTATTTATTTATCGAGTTGTTAATGGTTGTTATAATTGGCATATGGTTATAATGGGGTGAAGAGTGGCTTTGCACTGGAGTGCAATTTAAAAATCACCTGTGTGGATCCTATCAGAAAAAAAAAAGATACGTGAAATAGTAAAAAACTACAGAAGGCCGTGGATGTGCCTGGGTGCTGATAATCCTACCTCAGTTTCTCGCAAGGCTTTAGAAATAAGGAGCAGAGACAAGTTTGCAGCAATCAGGAATGAGATAAGACCTTGAGTTAACCCTCTTTAGCAACGAATCATTTTCTTCCTTACTGGAGGGGAGAGGAAGGTGTGTGACCATCTCTGTGCTGTGCGTCCCGCAGTGAGAGCAGAGATGGCAAATCGGAGGCACACGCTGCTGAGCTGGCTGCTGCAGCCCTGACATCTGGAGGTGGCTGTAAGGCAGAATGATGAAATCTCTCATCAAGTCACACACCAAAGATGGCTGCTGTTTTGAGGAGAGAGCCCCGGCAGCAGGCACTATCCATTTCACACAGGCTGCTGCTTTTGTTGCTAGGCTACAAACAGGATGTACGTTTATAAGCAAAAAAGTATCTCACAGTGTTACAACGATTTGCCTTCTCCAGCATTCAGCCCATTTTTGTGATTGCAGGAGGAACAATCATAGTGCAAAGGGTTTTTTTTTAATAATTTAAGTAGGTATTTACTGTTAGAAGCAGCTCTGGGAAGGAAAAGTTGGCAAATGTGTTTGTTAACATTTGGTGCATCTTACGGCTCGCAGTCACGGGCTGTGCTGCTTTAGCAGGCACAGTGCAAAAAGAGGAATGCCAGTGCTGAATGACCCCAGTACGTCTGGTATCTGCTGTTTTGCCATCGCACAAAAGTGCATTCTTCCCCTGGCAATCTGTTATTAGTTCAAATTAGAAGTACTTATACTGCCTTGATTGACATCCCTGGAGAATGCATTGTGCTCTTTTCTTTGCCGGAATAATTGAAATACGGGTGGTTGCTGGGCTTGCATTTCTGCTGTTGCTTTGCTGGTGTGTTGCAGTTTTAGAGTAGAGTGGGTCACCTTCTGCTAATCAGAAGGTAGTTCAGTTCCTGTCTTTTTTTCTAAGCCAATATAGCCACTGTTCTCCTTGCATTTCTCC
Organism: Penelope pileata; assembly: GCA_013396635.1. NCBI lineage: Eukaryota > Metazoa > Chordata > Aves > Galliformes > Cracidae > Penelope > Penelope pileata. The sequence goes on from WBMW01002216.1 coordinate 14,208, forward strand.
TGGAAAACAAAAATACTGAGTTTGGGCAAAATAGACCATTTGTAGGCCTCTTTTATAATTTATAGATAAATTTATAATGTGTTATCTGCGGAATAAAAAGGCCTAACAGGACCCTTAAATATTTTTTATCAAAGCACCATGAGAGGTGCTTCAAAAGAGCTGAGCTCTGCAGAAACAAACAAGTAGCCATGGTTGCTTCGATGTATAAGCAGGGCAGAGGAAGAAGAGAAGCCATTCCTCTCCTCATTTTATAGCAGCAAGTACTCTCCTGAACCTAAAGATCTTCCAACTTCCATCTCGTTTCCCAGAACAGGGCATTGACACCTGGACATCCAGCTGTGAGGGGACTGCTTGGAAGAGCAGAGATCTAGGGGCCGAAATGTGTCGAACCTTTTCTCTCTCCCAGTGAATCTGCACATCAAATGTTTGCAGCAGCACACGGCTCCAACTTTTGAGCTGTTCTACAATGACAGAACTCTGCTAAAAAGGGGGTACCTGCTGTTACCTTCTATTTTGAATTGGTTTCAGGGAAAAAAAAAAAAAGACTTTGTTCTCATTCAAAAAAAAGTAACACTTAGATCCTAGTAGATTTTGTGAATCATGATCTGACCTAAGTGCCTTTGTGCCTCCTGAAGTGAGGAGTCTAAGTCCTGGTGAGGGATACCATGGAAGTTACATCTTTCAGCATTTGTATTGGCTAATTTAGTCATCTCCCATCCTCTAGGCTGGCTTGAGTTCTGTTTTAGGGCATCTGTGTGTCCAATGCTTTGTAAGGAAGGGTTTCACATTTGGTTTGGGGAGTTGGGCACCCAGAAGTGAGATGTTGCAATGTTCATTACCACATCTGCACTACTTTGGACACAAGCTTCTTTTGGCCAAGTGTTGTCCTCTCCCAGCTCAGTGTTTGCTCAGTTTCTGAAACTGCATGCAAGAGGGGTAAAAGGCCGCTTTTAATAGAGTCCACTGCTGTAGGGGAAGGTGCTGGAGCCGATAATCTGGACTCTGGCCCCCATAAAGCCAAAAAGGAACAGAAAAGTCTGTATAGAGAGTGAAGCAGTATCCTATCCTATCCAATCCAAGGATGTTTGCCAAAGGATCTGCCACTCGAGAAAATTCAGGCCTTTGTATCTGTTCAGGAAAGCCTACTTCTGGGGGGGTTTTCAGGCTAGAATCTCTGAAAAATATTCTCTCTGACAATACCACACTCTTTGGCAACCTGCAAGTAGTTCTTATCTTTTAGGTATTGTCAGAAATGCCTCAGTGGTAGAAGCTCTCTGCACCTCTCAAGGAATGCACGTTTTTGGTACCAGGGATGCTTCTTGACTCAGAACAGTGACTAAAAACGTGTATTTCTATCAGACATGGAGAATTAGATAAACAGTTCTGTCATCAATAAATTTCTGTTTCTGTTGCTCTATTCTCCATTTTCGTTTGGATATTGGAAAAGTTAATGATGCACCTGGTGAAGTTTTTTACTTGTAGAATGGATTTTTTCAAGACGTGGGTTAAAATGCAGAGTGTAAGTAACATAGGAAAGTATACATTGTGCCAAGGAAAGTAGCAAATTCATTCTTCATCATTCATGCCCTGCAATGTGAGCTTAGGCTGCCCAGAATTTCCGAATTCGTATGCCCACCCGGATTAGTCAGCCATGGGACAGGGTCTGATCCCTAGTTTGAGAGTCTTTTAAGTGCAGTGTTAGTAGCAAATACAGTTCAGGTTTTATAAAACCTCATCTTTCATTCACATTAGATGATCGATTTCTGGGTTGCTCAGAAGTGGGTGGCTCCTTGTTGTCAGAAGTACCCGCTCATTGCTACTGGTTCGGCTGTTGCTACAGTTTAAGACGTGGTTCCATGGCGTTCAGCCTGATGTTTGAACTGCGAATTTGGAGAAAGAACTGTGGGGAGCTGAACTCCTGAATCTGCATTTTTCAGAATTGTTGCAACCAATACTGTTGACCTTTAAACATGGTTTAAAGTCTTCCACTATTGCTGATTCTGCAGCAAAGCTAAATGCAGCCTTTGTACTAAAATTGTTGATTAGGCTTTGTGCTGGTTTTTATGCAATTACTTTTTAAGAGAAGTCGGTCTCACTTATTCCTGAGCTATCCTTTTCCCCCTAGTATTGTTAGTATGAACGTTACAAGGTGCACTTGCAGAAGATTCCATCTGGTCAGAGGATGAGACGTTCAGGTGTGCTGAGTGCTGGGGCACTCGGCTCAGTTCAGGGTCACTGTCTGATTGGAAGCCGGGGTTGAAAGACAGAGTCAAAAAGTTACTTAATTGAAAATAAAGATTTTTGTTGAAGGTTATCCAAAATAGAGTTGAAATTTTCTCTTCAGATAAAGACCTTATTTTTGGCCACATATAAGTAAAACTTCATTGTTTTGAGGAGTTTGCAATCAAAAGCATTGGTTCCCAGGCGCCCAAGAGGTGCAGCACAATGCACAGTGCTGGTCAGTAAGTTGTGCATCTCTCTGAGTTGGTTGTCCTTCTGCTGAACTGGCATTGCTACTGCTAGGGGAGGGCAAGCAGAGCTGGGAGGCAGCAGACAGGCGAGGTGGCTCACCTGGCTCACCTGGCCCTCCTGCATTGCCACCTCCAGCCACCTCGGGTCTGCAGAGCCACATCTTCCTGCTGCGGCAGCTAAACTGCTGGCAGCAAGTGCTAGCAAGCCACAGCCGTTTCCTTGGCCTGACAGTCACACATTGCAGAAAGCTTATGAACACGTGATGGCAGTTAGCATTCTGAAAACATGCCTTGATACGTAGGGGTGGCTGCAATGGATAATCACTGTGTTTGTGCTGGGGAGCTAAACAGGGCCAAAAGCTCTGCAGGTCACAGGACCACAGTCCCCGTGCTGTTAAACTGCAGCAGCACGGGTCAGAGCAGTTTTGCCCACGGCAGCTGATGCTCACCCAAACAATCCCACAGCACGAGAGGCGATTTAGCAGCCATTCTCCATGGGCATTTTGGGGAGCTTAGGAGTAGGAATGTGACAGAGAGCAGCCAGTTCTTCATTACTGGTTTAGTTTATTAGTATTGAATATTACTAACCTAGAGGTTTGCAAGGATAAGTGATTCTATTAAACATCTTTCTGATTAGTCAGTTGTTGGAAGCAGCAGAGATGTGAATTCTTTCTTTCCTTACTGCGTATTTTCCACGATAGATGTTGGGTTTGTGTTGTGAATCATCTTTGTCACTAATCCTTTCCCATGGTGCTAATCCCCCTGTGTTGTGAATGTGACCTCAAAGGGCCATTTCAGTGTGAATTACTTTAGTGACTGGATTGTGAAATTAACATTGTTTCCTGAGTCCTCTGCTAATGGGGTGGCTTGAGGAAGTGGAGTGTTTCAAGATCAGGTTGGAAAGGTAACCAGCAAAATTGCCCTTCTTAGAAAGGTGCTGTGAATTCACCATTTTGTCTTATTATGCAGGTGGTCTCCCCTCTGTTGGTAATTACTGAATAGCAATAGGTGTGGGAACAATAAATTCAGGTGGTTTTATCAACACAGTTAAGTGTTAGGTGGTTGTTGAAGTTCGCCTTTATTAGTTGACTGGGACAAAGTAAACATTTTTAACTTTGTTTACTTTCTAGTCCCTTTGCAAACTTTCCACTTATCTCAGGGTTCAAGAGGGTTAATTTGATTTAACCTAAGTGTCTTTTATTTTTTCTTCACGCAGTTCTATTATGAATATTTGGGTACTTAGAGCTTAAATCTTGGGCATGCTTAGCGTATACTGAGAATTATATCACTGAAGGTAATGGGGTTGCACTCTTGACAAAGCCTTGCATTTAAAATAATAATTAAATCATAAGTAGCTTTGTTATAATGCTTTGTTATTGAATATTTGAATGGATTTGGCAAGCAGCAACACTCCTTTAAAATTGTATCTGAAAGGTGAGGTGACAGGTAAAAAATGCTGATGCATCAAATTAAATTGAGGGGTTTGTAAAACCACTGTAAAAATAAATTTAAAACAAAACAGAACACCTGCCTTCCAGTTTATGACGATGACTTCATGTCTACTGGATAATATATTGAGGAAACCATGTTTGTACAGTCACTATTTTTACTCTTAAGTTGGATACTTTGTTTTATAAGAGAATCCCTTCAAAGTACACAGGCATTTTACTGGCTTATGGGTTTGCTGTAGAGTTCACTTCCCTCCTAATAAGGGCTGACAAATCCTGGGGAGAATCATATAGTCTCTTTAATACAAGTGGTGGTGCTTCTATTCTAAAAATATTTTGCTGGACAACGTGTATATTTTCAAGGCAGAACTTCCCTGGCTCTCCTAGACAAGCAGCCTTGTAGCAGAGCCATGACTCAGAGTCCCGAGGCTGACAAACTTAGCAACCTTTCTGCTTCACTGCAAGTTGTGTGTGTCACCAAATTGTATTTTTCCAGTGTCTGGACATCTCACTCTTCCTTGTAGGAATGGCATCCATTCCTCCTTTGCGTGCACTGATGGTCTGTCCATGCCTTATAGTCTTTACGATTTGTATTTTAAGCTTATTTGGAAAAGCATTGTTCCTGCTTACGTTATTAAAGTGCAGGTCAGTTATGTCAATCACATGATTTAGAAGAAAATGTTGCGGTCTTAAATAGCAGGCACCTAAAGTTTTCATCCCTTTTTGCATAAGGTCAAATCTTTTGCTGAGTGAACACCAGCAAGGTTGGAGCCCGCGTGCTATGCTTTACATTTGCAAAGACCAGTAACATTAAAGCCAATATTTTCTGTTGCTGTTATCATCTTTTTAGACAGGTGCAGTGATTTCAAGCATGAACTTTTGCTGTAGCCCATGCCAAGGATCCTTCTTTAGTATATGTTTTCCATTTTCCTGGCAGTTTGCTTTTCCTGCTGCCATGCTAACCCTTTGGGGGTTAGATTTGCAAGGGGAAAGAGGTTGAAGCGTGTGCAGCTTCAGTCATGCTTCAGACATGCTTCTGCAGCTTCATGTGGCTACAGAGGAGCAGGAGCTGTACCCTGAGCTGGCAACCAGAGTAGCTGTGTGTTGTCTTCAGGGTGTTTTTTGTTCTGTAGACATCGGAATTGGGATTCAAGTTTACAGCACGATAGGTCTCTCTCTCACCCATTTTCCTAGTCTGTATTGTAGACTTTCCATCTCTTGACTTTGGCAAGATGGAACATTTAAAGCTGCCCATGCTTTGTACTTGATGTTCGTTGGGAAGATCCCTGAAGATTTAGAGACAGGCTTCAAGGTTCACATTATGCCTGGCATCTTCCATAGCTGCAGATCTTTGGTGGATTGGTAATCCAGGGTGGGTGCTGGAGCATCAGCACACAGACCTTGATTCCTGCTAGCGACACAGGGCCAGCAGCAGCCCCAGCTATGAACAATTAGCTGCTAATCCTTCACTTGGCTGGTGCAGCCTTTCCATGCAGCTGTGTGAGATCCCGTTTTCTCCCTGGAGTATGTCTATACAGGAAGAAGAAGGAATGTCCTTAGTTCATAGCAGAGTTAGACATGCTCGTGTCAGTTTAACTGGGGCTAACTAAATCTTCATGGTGTGAGCTCAGGGCTGGTTAGCACTCCTGGGCAGAAGAGGAGCCTGAGCTCTCAGGTTGTTACCTGCTGGGCTCCCCAGTCCCACCTGGTCAGGTTTTCACAGCTGTTTTCTGTAGATCCACCTCTGCCAGGACAGAATAAGTGAAAGGTTACTAAATCGATCCTTATTGTTTAGGCTTCTTATCATTAAAGGACTTGGCTTTTGTGGACAGAAGTTTCATGTGCAATAAAAGTAAACCACAGACAACCCAGTAATATATATCAAGCAGTTTTTCAGCACTTACCGATCAGAGTGAAAAGAAAGCAAAGAGCTTCTATTTATGGAATGCTTTCTTAAGTATTCATTAGACAGCTTTAAATAGATTAATGTAAGCTATCCTAAGCAGGTTTTAATCTTTCCTAGTGAATAATTTAATTATAAGAATATTGAAGCAGACTTTCCCACAAATACTAAACCAATAGGGAAATGTTCACAGAATGACTTCCCAGCCCTTTTGTGCAGATTATTATTGTTTTCACAGAATCACACAGAATCACAGAATTGCAGGGGTTGGAAGGGACCTCGAGAGATCATCGAGTCCAACCCCCCTGCCAGAGCAGGTTCCCTACAGCAGNTACAGGGGAGCCCAGAACTGGATACAGTACTCCAGCTGAGGCCTGACCAGGGCAGAGTAGAGGGGGAGGATCACCTCCCTCGACCTGCTGGCAATATTCTTTTTAATGCACCCTAGGATCCCGTTGGCCTTCTTGGCCACCAGGGCACACTGCTGGCTCATGGCCAACCTGTCATCTACCAGGACCCCCAGGTCCCTCTCTGTAGAGCTCCTCTCCAGCAGGTCATCCCCCAGCCTGTACTGGTACATGCGGTTATTCCTCCCCAGGTGCAAGACTCTACACTTGCTTTTGTTGAACCTCATCAGGCTCCCCTCAGCCCAACTCTCCAGCCTGGCCAGGTCTTGCTGGATGGCAGCACAGCCTTCTGGTGTGTCAGCCACTCCTCCCAGTTTTGTGTAGGGTACTGCTTTGCTAAAGCAGCTGTCACCATTTTAGACCAGAAGATGGTCTGGTTTTTCACAATATATCACTGTTCACAGGAGGGCATCTTTCATGATATAGCAATAAGAAAGGAAAAAGAAACCTAAGGAGCATCTCTGCAGGAGAGCTCTGCTCTCCAAATCTGTTCATTTCTGTGATGGGTGTTCTTTGCACAACGTGTTTGCTGAGAGGTGTATCACGTGAAATTAATCCTGCTAATCCACAGATGTGAGGTAGTGTCTCTGTGTTGTGGTGTTATAAAATGTTTCACCATCAAAGTACTTGCAGCAAATAGGAATATGGAGTAAGAGGACAAGAATATTCAGTTGGAAATGAGAGATGAATTCTCTGTTTCTTACCCAGTGCCTTTCCGTCATTTGCTGTTAGTTTTGTGAAATAATAAAGTGATTATTTAACATAAAGAAACTATGTAATTAACAGTAAATGTAAGAAAGGAAGAATGTTTTGATTTAGTAGTACTAAATTCGCATTTTCAAATATTTTTTTACGAGATGTATTTAGTAATACCACAGAGATAGGACGCTTTGATCATTCAGCTGCTAGTCAAGTCATGATTGTGACCGTGCTGAAGAACAACCCTTCATTATTGTTTATTTAATCCATCCTGGCTTCTCAACTTTTGATATATTTGCAGTAGGTTGCTTTGCTTTCCTAGTTAACAGTGTGTATGGGATGTTGCCTTGAACACTCAGTGATGCTGAATAGAATGTACTGGCCAAGTCCTCTTCAAACACTCCTTATCTTTGTTTATAATGCAGTCATTCTGCATTCTTGGCTCCTTATCTTTACAGCTTTACTGTTACGTCTGTTGTGCAGTGTAATCGTGCTGATGCATACATGGTTGCAGTCAACAGAGTTGACTTCATGAGCATGTGCAATGTTGGGAAGATTCGAGTTGCCTGGATGTCATTGGCATTCTGTCGGGCAGATGATGTACTGGAAAACCAAGTGCTTCCCATAATAGATGTATGGTGTACCATAAAACAGTGTGTGGCCAGTAGGTTTTCACTATAATTAAATTGCAATAAGAACCACAAAAGTCCTAAGTGGGAGTTGTGCTTTTACACAGTCATAAAAATATGGGAAAAGCAGGGCAGAGTGTCTTTCCCCTGGGTGCTTTGCACTCTAAGAGCTCCTCTGTCTGACACATGGTTCAGGGCAGAGTCACTTTTATGGAGTGCTCATCTGCTTACAAAGTTGATGTCGTGGCTGATTTCATGAGGGTGCTACAAAGCTGTGTAATCTTTTTCTACGACTGTGATCTTAGGATCTGCTTTTGCTCACTTTCATGAACAGACTCTGCTGTTTGTTCTGTTGTTTCTTTGCTAGAAACGTTGCTGTGTGGTGTTGTCTTAACATTAGTTTCCTTCTTAGCAGTGACAGTTTAGGTCTGCTTTAGATAGACAGGCATTTAGGCCTTTATTTCTGATGAATTTACTTCTCCTGTGACTTCCAGGTTTTTCCAGTTAATGCAGAAGAGAGAGATCATGATTACATGTGAAGCATGGACTGTAGCTTCTTCAGGTTTCATGAATATTCTCTCCTTTTTTCACAGTTTTATTGATGAAGACAATTTCCATCCTTAGTTACTTTCTTTTGATGATTTCTTTTCTATGTTCTCCATCATGCAAGTTTTATCCAATTGACAACAGTGGTTTGGGCAGCTTCTTGCTGTTCCTGATGTTTGTTGGCAGGAGGTGAAGACAACGGAAAAAAAAGCCTGGATAATGATGAAAATGCAGTGGCAGCTTACACTGTGTGTCAGTTGTCCTCAGAATGGTGATCTTTCTCCTGTTAAAACAGACAAAACGCTATGTGATAACACCTGTACATTTCTATAGATCCAGTTTAATTCAGCCCTTTGTGTTCCAAGCATTATTTGGTGGATGTTTGTTTTGTTTCAGTTGGCTATTGAACGTGTTGCAGAAATTTCTTTGAAGAAAATTAGAGCTCGTAGAACTTGTGTTTTGTAGAGACTGCCCTTCTTCCATTAGGTGTTCAAATACTTTCGGTCATCCTGAGGAAAATTTGTAATTTCCTGGGCTTTAAACCCAGTATAGTGCAGAACTGTGTTAGTTCGGTGCCTGTCATTGTAGTTCTGGTGTGCCATTAGAAGAATTGAACATGTGTTCATGATGTGGCAAATTGCTGCATTATATCAGCTTAATTTCATTAGAACATAAATTTAGAGAAACACATTTACTAAAGAAAATATTTGGGGCTTGCGATCCTAATTTTTGTTTTGTTTTGCAATGCCAGAGGTGTTAACTGGATCTTGTTAAATATTTCTTCTACTATGCCCTTCAAAACAGCTGTTCAGGAATCTCTTGAAAAGTTTAATTTCCCCTTCCCTTTAAGACAACATCTTCAGCTAACAGTAATTCATCATTCAAATAATTGAATTTGTTTAATATCTTGTTACTTAGTACAGTTACTTCTTAGTAAAACAATACTTCCTTTGCATTCTCCTCATCCTCAGATAATCATACTCTACAGTAAACCATGAAGTGTATAAATGTCTTGGGGAAGCAGGCACAGAAATGGTTTTGTAGACATTTCGGTTCAAGTTACTTTTTTGCTTGCATGAATGCCAATCACATTAAAACTATGATGATGTCTGACACCATCTGCTTTCTGAATGGGAGTGCTCCTTTAAAGCTCAATTGTGCAAGGTGTGCATCTCTTCTTCGTTGTGTACAGTCTTATCGGCTATAGACACGTTATGAAATAAGGAGAATTCTGAATTGCATATGTTTGTGTTTTCTTCACAGAGTCTTTGAAGATGTCAGCAGACATACCATTAAATATTAATATCAAGGAGCCCCGATGGGATCAAAGCACGTTCATTGGCCGAGCCAGTCACTTCTTTACTGTCACAGACCCCCGAAATATTTTGTTATCTGATGCCCAACTGGAAAATGCAAGACAAATTGTGCATGATTACAGGTATGGCAGCTAGTCACTTCTAATGCTGGCCCAAAAAAGCCATGACAGTGATAAGCATATCACTGTTATATATATAAAAGGAAATATTTTAAACGCTGTATTTATTGCACCACTCTTTTGTCTTATTTCAGAGCTTGAAACACTATCAAATTGCTAATGAATGGAGAAATTGTCATCTGAGAAAATCTATTAAGTATTTGAAAATATGCAAGTGTCTAGTTCTGAAAATAGATAATAGAACAACAGTCTAAAACTGCCTCCTGTATGTTATATTGTTTGGAGCATGTAGTTTATTAAATCAAGGTAAATTTTCAAAGTTTCATACTCCAGAGATTTCAGCTGTACATTTCAGCTCTTGGATCCAGTACTGGTTTGAGTAAATAGAAGTTTGATGCTGGATCTGTCAACTCAGCCAACATAACCACTGCAGGGAGTTTTGATTCTTTTTATTTCACCAATTTATTTAAAAGTTGAAGATCTACAAGCTGACTATGAGGCTGGACTAAATTAGCATCCTCTGATGCTACATTTGCCACTGGAAGTTGCAGCGTTTTTTAAGTTTTGTTTTTTGCTGTTGTCTTGTTTTGTTTTTTGATTTGTCTCAAGACAAGGTATCGTGGCACCCGGATTGACTGAAAATGAATTGTGGAGAGCAAAGTATATCTATGATTCAGCCTTTCATCCAGACACTGGTGAAAAGATGGTCTTGATTGGCCGAATGTCAGCTCAGGTACCCATGAACATGACCATCACAGGTTGTATGATGACCTTCTACAGGTAAGTAGTGGCAGTGTAACACATGAAACATCTGCCTACAAATTAGAAAAGTGAAAATTGGTGTTATTGTCAAAAGAATGGTTTAGAAGATATATAATAAATATTTTAAAATGTAGAATTTTTTCTTCCTTCTCTCTTTTGTCTCTGTGTTCACTCACACTGGTTAGTTTTTTCCTCTAGAAGCAGCTGTGAGAGATGTCCTTGACCCTTCTACTCCTAAACCAGTTTGTCCTCAGCAAACTGGGAAAGTTATAGTGTCTTAGAGATTTATTAAAACAATAGGGTCATAGTAGCTTTGAAGACTGAGAAGAATCCCTGTGTCTTAAAATCCATTTCTCAGTCACTTATGGAGCTTCCAAAGAGAGCAAGTGAACTGTAAAGGAGTAACTCTGGAAAAGTATTCTAGATCTTACGCAGTTTCATTTTTTTCACTGTATGTTTTTGTGGAAAGGTTTGCTATAACGTTCTTTTTATGACTATAAACTTTGTCCTAAGTGAACCTTTGCTTATTTGCAATGCTTTTAAAATCTATTCTTAGAAGTAGCTTTTACTTTCATTATTAAGACAATGTCTCCTTGACTGTCTTATTCAGATAAGCAAGAAACTGCATGATTACTGCTCGCACTGGCTTTTCTTGATTCGCCAGCGTTTTTCTGTGCTGTTGATTCAAATGTGTTTTTAAAAATGCTGATAATTGTTTCTCTTGTCAAGAACGACGCCGGCAGTAGTTTTCTGGCAGTGGATTAACCAGTCCTTCAATGCCATAGTAAACTACACAAACAGGAGCGGTGATGCCCCCATTACTGTCAGGTCAGACACTGAACCAGATGCTTCTGATATGTTTAAAACATAAAGTTCTCTCTGATGTACTGGAGTATGGCTGAGCTTGGAAGTTTGAGGTGATAAATAAGTTGGTTCATCTGTGTTATTGTCAATTTGGTATGCATAGACGAGAAGCCTGAGAGTGATGGAAGTGACCTCCATATTTGCCCTTAAAGATAAGCCTAAGGCCATTAGCCAAAAGCACTTAGATAGCAGGAAAATATTTAATAGCAGTCTGTGTTGCATTGATGAGTTAACTATTTGGAAATGCCCCATCACTTTGGATATTTCTAAGCTGATATTTTCTGTGGACTTTTAGATGTCTTTTCTGTGTTACCTTCCTCTCTGTGTCCTGCAGTATAGCACACACCACACTGTGTTCATTTTCAAGGAACAGGTCTGCACAGTACTTTCCTCTACTTGGAGGCAGAAAGAGAGATTAAATAGGTGCAAAAAGCTAGAAATCATCAGTGCAAGACTGTGGAACTGCAGTGATTAGCTTCCTGGTTTTGGAGGCTGGTTTTCTTGTAGATGTCTGGTAGAAGGCATTGGATTAGAGGATATACAGACAGGCAGACGGGGTTGGATTTGGGTGTTTACAGCATAGCTAGTCTAAACACTTGGGTTTCAGTACAGTTGATTTCAATTGATATTGTAGACATGGAAATTCAAACTGATTTTTATTAGTTTAAGCAGTTAGGAAGTCAAATGCAGAACTAAATCCTCCAAAGTGTTCATTCAGACATAAGAGAAAATGCCAAACAGATAGCAGTGCAGAATCAGCAAAACCTCCTTCACAGTTAAAATATTGCCTGCTTGTTGTTTTTGGTGGTGAAAGAAAACATGGTTAATTTGTTGTTCCATTTGACCATTCCATCCTTATCTTATTGCAGTATCACAGAAAATGCTACTTTTCAACTTCTGTTGGTGGAGGGGGCTAACTGCATGTACAAAGGTGTTTGTTTTGAAAGTGACATGAATATAATTGTTGTGCACGTGCAAACCTTTTTATTTTTGTTTTAGCCAGCTGGGAACAGCCTATGTTTCTGCTACCACAGGTGCTGTCGCAACAGCTTTAGGACTTAATGCACTAACAAAGGTATTACTGGTACTTTTTTTCCCATTTTTAATTAGATTTTGGTGTTCTATGAAGTAGCTCACTTCTCCTCCTCTGTATCTGTGTCACATTGTGCACAGCTCCCATTATGGAGTTGTAATTGCCTTTGGCAGCTCCCTTCTCTAGTTCCCAATCTTGTTTTTGCCCCAGGTAGATGGTTTTATATATATTTTAAATGCCCTTTCCTTGCTGTTATCATAACACAAAATGAAGGTGCCTTTTTTGCAGTGTCTTTTTAACATGTCAAAGTACCCAGTAGTGTTTGAAAGTTAATTAGGATTGGATGTGTAATTACAGTGCCATGGACCCGTTATCACCTAAACTGTACAGGTGTGTTTTTAGGGTGCAGTATCGCTTCTGCAAACATGGAAGCCTACTCTAGACTGGCTGAAGAACATGCAGAGAGGTGCTTCTCCTAAACACTGAAAACTGAAATCCTTTAAACAAAAGCACAGCTTGTTCAAGAAGAAATGATCCTACAAAAAAGAGAAAAAAAAACAGCAGAAGTCTATTTCATTCCTCTCTGTTTATGCTTTACTATACTAGGAGTGGTACAGCACTGACAAGTTATCTGAGAGAGACTGTTCTAAGCAGAGCAGTTCAGATGATGTGAGACATGGGCTAGATGGATGGCTTCACGCAGTGGGCCCTTAGATGCAAAGCAGCTATTAGGAATGTTGCTGGCTGTAACCTTGCCACTGGAGACAGTGAAATTATAGTGTTGCTGTTGGGCTGACAGGCATGCTCAGAAGCTGACACTTGTCTGCAATTATGCTGCTAAATTAAGATCATTTTTGCCAGTGCTCACTCTGATAGAAGTATATCTGACTTAGGTCTTGTTTGTTTCTTGTTTTGCCTCTGCCTCACCAGGGAGTTTTCACTGAATTTTAACTTAAAAGAAATAAGTCTTGCCCATCGTTAACAAATGAAGCATCTTGATATGACCTTTGAAAAAATGATTATGTAATTCTTTTTTTTTTCCCTCTGTTTTTCACAGCATGTCTCACCTCTTATAGGACGGTTTGTTCCTTTTGCTGCTGTTGCTGCTGCTAACTGCATTAATATCCCGCTAATGAGACAAAGGTAGGGAAAGGAATGAAGATCACTCATTCTAGAAGAAAGGATGTTGTTGAGTTTTTAGATCAGCAAGGTACTAAATAAAGAACGTTATATATCTTTAGCTTGTTTCAGCACCTTGCAAAAACCTCGTGCATGGTCTTGTTTTGATGGGTTGATTGTGACACCTATAAAATAGCACATTCTCATTCTCTTCAGATAAATATCTGTTTAGTTCTTCAGCCTTAGATCTCAGTAACCAAGTACCTGTCCTTCAAGAATTGGTCACATGGGCCCTTCAGATACTGTGCTTCAGGAAAATATAATCATTTCAAAAATGGTGCTTCAAATCCCCCATACAGAAGTTAGTCATAGAAGTCAAGCTTCAGAGTTGTCTTGGATCATCTGAGATTACAACAAACATACACTTTCTCAGTAACAAAGTTTCGTATATATTCTAATTTAGCTAGGACTAAGAATAGAAATGAGGAAAATCAAATGAAAAGCATCCTCTTGGAAACACAGGGTTATGAGCAAAAAAGGGAATATTTGAAGTTTATATTCACAATGAAGTTCAATTCAGCGTAGTATTTTATTTCCTACAAAAGATGGGAAGAAGAATTAAGGCAGTCCTCAGTTATATCTGCCCTTCTGTCTGCTTCTTACTCTCCAAAATGTTCTTCCCAGTGTGTGAGTTTAACACATAATCCTGCACTTGAGCAAAAGGTCTGATAGAGAATAATACAATTATAGAAATGGAATTTCCTTTGTGCGTTCTTGTATACTTTCAAATATGTTCATGTAGTTAAAATGAAAACCTAGATTAGAATACTAGAGAATTATGTTTTAGTTCAGTGAAACTAATCTGCCTATATTCCTTGTGTTGTGTGTAGGAAAGGACAGACTACCTCGAGAGCAGTCCAGAAAATTCTATGTATCTAATTTTTTTTGAAGAAGAAACCTCTCCCTTCTGTGTACTACAGAAATAACAGATTTCCTCAGAATACGTGGCCATGCTCATGTCTCAGACTGATGTTACAAATATTCAGTTATTCACTTTTTAGCATGTTTTGCCCCCAATCTTTCTCTACCTTTTGAAATTTTTATGCCAAACATGAAAAATAAAAGAGAGTATAATTCTTATAATCAACAAATTTAAAGAGGAGACAGGTAACAAAAGAAGTGAATAAATGCTTGTCAGTCTCTGTTATATTTTTCCTTCGTATTCAACAGGGAACTCAAGTTTGGAATTCCTATCACAGATGAGAATGGAAACAGGCTGGGTGAATCAACAAAAGCAGCTCAGCAGGCAATTACTCAGGTGGTTATATCAAGGATTCTTATGGCTGCTCCTGGCATGGGTAAGGATAACTCCAGTCAAATACAGCTCCTGATTATGAGCTCCTAACGTGAGAGAGAGCTTAAATTCTATGTGAGTGATTTTCTCAGAGGCCAAATTATCTTGCAGTTATGCACTCAGTATTTACGTGTGTTGAATTTTAAATCTGCATCTTTTACTGTAAAAACATCCACAGTATGTCAGGCTGAAGTGCAACGGAGTGGTTCCTGGAGTGCTTTTGTAGAAATTACGCAGAGAGCAAAGGAACGGTAGGAAATTCTGCATGAGTGGGACTGGTTTACTGAAGAGTAGATGCTTTGACCAGTGCCAAGTTACTGAGCTCAGGTTTAGTTACCTGTGAAATAAGAAGCTCCACTTATTGGGAGAGTCTGCTTTTGATAATAGCAATCCAGTATCTGGTAATGGCATCGTGACGTGAAAGCTCAGTTAATGACAAACAACTGTGAAAACCGAGTTACAGTATTAATTCGTCTAAACAGAAAATTGAAGTGCCTTTATCTCCAAGGTTGATGTGTTGGTTTTTTTCTCATTTGCAGCAATTCCTCCCTTTATAATGAACACATTGGAAAAGAGAGCCTTTTTAAAGGTTAGTCTTAGATAATCTACGCACATTATTTCATACACTGAGTTAATATTTTCATATATTGAAAATACTTTGTCTTGGTATTTTCTTCCTGAGCACTCCTGGAGGACATCATTGTAGAACACACTTTACAGCTGTTGCTTTCTTTATGTCTTTCACAGACACAGAGATTAATAGTTCTTTTAACCATAAAGCACGTGAAAAAATTTTGAACTTTTTTGTTACCCTGCTAATTATTCATAAAATGCAGAGCTGCTCCTAGTAAAGAAACCTTCCTTTTACCAAGACTTGGAATATAGCTTATTTGAAAAATAGTAAAACTTTGTATGATTTTTTTTCCAAGATATCGGTAAGGAGGGTTTGCTTAGCTGCTGTAGCAGCATTTTGAGTTTGGAAATAATAGTGGTGTTAAAAATGTCTTTTTTAAGATGATCCTTTAAAACTTACTGGATGTGCAAGTTCAGGGCAGATGGGGTATGTGCATGCTTCATCAAAGATGACATATTTCCTAAATGCTGTTTCTGCTATAGGAGTGTGAAGTCAAACATCTGATGTTGTAAATGTATAAACTAAACAACATGATACTGTGTGTGTGCATAAGATTGTAAAGAACAATAATGAAATTAACTATATGGTTGCTTCAGTTAGGAGAAACAATTGTCAGATGAGGAAATACAACCAGGACCACTCTTCAGCAGTAAAGGGAGTTTTATCTTTGCCAAATGATATCACTGACTGACTTCCTTGCTTAGCTCCAGACAAACTCTGCCTGTGAAACACACTGGACAAGCTGGGAGTGATAGCCTAAGAGGGTTTGCTTCCTCCCTGTTAGGAAAACAAGGCATAGTCTGAGCCTCCAAACCCTCCATTGTGAAAGTGGTTTGGGCAGCAGCTGGGAGGGCAAGCAGGGGAAGTTGCCCACTTCTATTTCTTTGTCTAGGATAAAACTTTCTAAAATACTTCAATTTTATTTCTTATTATTTCTGTTCTTCACACTTCTCGTGCACAGTTAGATTACCTGGTTACATGCATCATTTGAAAGTGCTTGTGTATCAGTACGTAAATGAGGCATTGGGAAAACGTTCCAAGTGTCTTCCAATTTAAACTTTTCCTGAAGTAATTTTTGTTGCTTCTTTTCCTCCTTTTGTTAACAGAAAACACTGTTGCTCAGAATGTAAAAGTAGGAAATGTAGTGTTTGAGTTTTAGAATAAAAGTCTGTTCATGCTGCTTTTGTTTCATTGAAGAAGTGAAACTGCAGTGCATCCAAATCTACCACTTGTTTGCAGTGTAAGGAGCCCTGTGCTGATTTGGCTTAATAGCTTTTGCCTTGTGCCCTGTTTGCAAAATAATTTTGTTTTCAAAAAAAAAAAAGAGGGAGCAAAGATGATTTTACATGTTTTTTGACATGGGAAAGTCACAAATGCTGTAAACTCAACTGGCAAATCCATGAAATCTGTGAAGTTGTGAAAATTCTCGGGGTTTGGAGACAAATATCTGTTGCTTTTGCGTGGTATCAATTTAAGGGTGTTGTGAATTTTTCAGATCAGCAAAAATGAGCGATTTCTTCAGTGGTCTTTGGTACCATCCTGACCGTTTATGCTCACCTGTTCCTTCCCCTCAGCCTCAAAGAGCGAGCAGAGATGAAACACTGCTCTGCAGGTAGTCAGTGGTAACACCTGGTAGTGATTAGTATTAAAACCTTTAAGGAATGAGCTGCATTTCTAACAAGCAGCTTCTGCATGTTCTCCTGAGGTTTCAGAAGCACCATCCCATTTGCAGTGTTCCAACAGCATCCACACAGTGCTTTACTAACTCATTTTTCTTAGTCTTTGCTTTGCACATCATCTGCACTCTTGAAAAAAATTCTGTCCTATTGGGCAACGTGCGAGGCCAGGAAAGTCAAATGGTTGCTAAACAGCAAAGAAAATAGACTGGTGTTCTGCAGTAAGAGAGAGAGAGAAATACTTCTGGGATGCTGGTCTCAGTGATAGCAGAGAATCATCCTTTGATATTTAAAACAGGTTTTATAGTACTCCTTGTCCCCATTTTCTGACATCATTTAGCATGAGGACATTTTCATTATAACACTAATATAAGCTACAATATTCCCAAAAGTTATTGCAAGAAAATGATTCAAAAATATTTTTTAAACACACATACTTGCTGGTTCAAAAAGAATCTTCCTTCTTGCCTGGAAAGTTCTGAAAATTGATTTATATATATATATGGCTTTTGCCATAGGTTCCAGCAGTTGCTTTGGCTGCTTTTTGTGCAGTTAGGCAATTGAGTGACTCTTGATGATTAGGCTGTGCAATGGCAGTATGCAGCCATTTGTTTGACTAGCTGCGTGCAGAACCAAATTATTTTCTTATTTTCTGCAGCAGAAGGATCCATAAACAGCCTTGCTCTAAGACACAGGGTTTATAGATTTGTTTAGTTGCAGATAACCTTTTTCCTAAGGAAATAAAACATTTATTTCATAGAAACATCTGAAAATCCCAACTGAAACTGAACCTTTAATTTGTAATACCACTTGCATCCTCAGCAACTGTTCTGCACAGCCTATTAACATTCACATTGATTCCAGAAACCTCTTCTTATGCCTTTAAGGCAAGCTGCTTGGGGTCTCTTTGTTACCAAAATATATATTCAAAGCTGTTACTAAACTAGAACAGACCCTTTTTTTTTTAATATCATTCTTGAATGTCTTATGCCTTAGATCATTCCATGCTTTCCTTATTTAGCTATTGCTTCATTTATTCACCTTCTTGAAAGCAGGCACAGCTAGCCTGGGAAAACTGACAGCTTTGGGGATCTAACAGTAAACGGAAGCAGAAAAAAATCTGATTCTCCTTTTGGCTTTTGTTTGCTTAATTATCATTTCTCCATTTTCTGTTTGCAGTAACTGCTGAAGATGCCACAAAGTCATCTGGAAATTAAATCCTAATTCATCTAAAACTACCTTCTTCCCTAGCTAAATAATAGGTCTTTAACCAACTTAATTCTTCTGCTGTCTCATCCATCTCTATTTTATCTCTTTGTAAGGATGTGCAGCCTGCCTTTGAGACTTGCTTTATTATTTTAAATTGTTCCCCATGCAGCTATTGACCTTCTAGTGTCAGTGTTTTTACCATTTTTCTTAATTAGTGCAGTCTGGTAAAAGTCTTGTAAAATGAAGTCTATAATTCAGATCAAGCAGCTTGGCAAAAGTTGTTCCACTGAATTAAATTGGTGTTGTTTGTATTGTCTGTGCTGGTAGACACGTCTGTCTTTCAGCATAACGACCAACTCAGATGAAGTCTTGAAACCAACTTTAAGTCTTTTTAGTTATAAAAATGTTTGGGGCTTTTCTTTTACATATCTCCCACTGCAATGCTTAGCATCTTTCTCCTTTAATTCTCCTCATACTGGAGCCATTTACAGCACAGAGTTTTGATTTGTGTTCTCAAACACACGTCGGGCCACAGCATTGGTAACTGCTGTGTCCCTCATAGTCGAGCTGTGACGTGCACAGTCCGATTGCTACTGTCAGCCACAATCTCTTGCCATTGGAGCTCTCCCAATACATAAAAATGTTAAGTCCTTTGAATGAAGTTATTTCAAGTGAGAGTCAAATGAAGGTGTATTTAGTGGAATGCCAAAACAGTGGAACATTGCTGAATTCAGTCTTTATCCTTCTTTCTGTTGCTGTCTTTTTCCATTTCTTATCTATTGTTGCAGGTTATTGCTGAATTGCACAGTTCTTCCTGCACTCCTTTCTGGATTACAGATTGACACCAGGGAGACAAAAAAAAAAAAANCTACATCGTTTCTTCTCTCTCTCAGGCTCTGGAGGAAGCTTAATACACAGGCTTGCTTAACCATGCGTCTTACCTTGCTTTGACCTTACTTAGCACCAGCTTTATCGCACTGGGCTTTCTAAATTTCCTTTTCCTGTTTCACCTCTCAAATAGTGCCTGTCTTTTGTTCACCAGTTTCCCCTCTAACTTCTACATCTGGTAAAGTAATGCCTCTTGCAGAAAAACATCACCTATGTTGAGAGCATCACCTACCATAATACATTTTTACTCATTAGCTCTTTTGTTTAAAAATCAATTGTCTGTTATCGTAGCAGTTGTTGTATATGTCCTACTTATTAAAGGCACTGATTTTATTATAAGAGGAAAAAAGAAAAGCCCAGTACAGCCATGATATTTGAATAGGTCTGGTTTTGCTTCATTAGTAATCTCAACTAGAATTCTAACATGGGTCAGGGGAGGGGACTCCTAAACCATTCAAGAAAACTGTGGTATTTCTTGGTATATGTTCAAGTTCTGCAAGAGTTACAATAGCGAGGGATATGCTAAAAGAAAATTTCTATATATTATGGGTTGTTTTCTCAGCTTTGTCCCCCAGTTTATCCCCATTTTTTCCAAGAGATAGTAAACTCTTGCAGAACTGAAGTGTACTAGACTGTGCTAAATGGGCAGGTTCCTACACATCAAGCTAAACTGTAAGACAGGAGGAAGGGCTAAAAGAGGTACTTTTCATTTTTCCTCCTTGACACTTCCCTTATTTTTCATTGGCAGCTGCAATTGCTGTTGCACACAAAGGAAATCGCTAGTTGTAGGTTAAAACCATTTGATGTCATGGAAGAGAGAGCTGTATAGCCACATCTAGCTCTGCAGAGCTGTGCCCTCAGGAGGTCTGGCAGCACATCTCCCCAGCAGCACCACTCCAAGCTTTGATGGTGCTGCTAGCTACTGTGGGCTTACATGACTCACAAAGAAATTGCCCACATATTCAGGTCAGGGTCAGTTCATAAGTGGAAGTCAGCCACCTACTGTAGTTTCTAAGGGATGCCCAGCATAAACATACACTGATATCACTGATATTACTTACAAAGAGGTTGGAATCAGGCTCTCAAACCAGAGCTCAGGCTTAAGGTATGCTGGTAATTGTTTTGCCTTCATCATACAAAACAGTCTTTTAGGTGCAGTCAGTCCCTTCCAATGCAAGTTTCCAAGAAGGTGGGAAGAAGAAGAAGATACCGTACTCACTGTGTACATTTTGTTTTAAACAGAGATTTCCGTGGATGAGTGCTCCCATTCAAGTTGGATTGGTTGGATTCTGGTGAGTGACTTCTTTGGATTGTCTGCTAACTGCAGATTCTGTGGGGCTTTTTTTTTTTTTTTGAGGAAGTAGCAATATTAGCACTTAGTGAAAAGGAAAAAAAATTATGTATGTTGACGCAATAAAGACAAGAAGCTGCAGAAATGATATATTCCTCCACTGAGCTGAGAGATTAATGAGCCTACAGCAGTTACTTCATTTCCACACCTCTAACTGGTAATACCATAAAAAAAAAAAAAGCAGTTAACAATGAAGAAGCTGCCAAAAAATAATCAGGAGGGTGGGAAAGAAGGGAGTGACAAGAGGAAAAGGCATGTAGCAGCTTGATTTAAAAAGATGCTTTAGCTGACACCTCCCCATAAACAATAATTGGAATCTAATCCTGTAGTTTGGGTTCTTGAAACATCTCATTAATTGAAGGTTTTATTTGCTGTTGTCTAGCAACTTACATGTACTGCCATGGACACCAATGCAAAGCACTGAAAGGACATCAAGTGAGAATTTTATACACATTTTTAAGGGTATTACTGATGCCTCAAAGTACTATATAATAGGTAAATCATTTCATAAGGTAAAGTGCAGTGAGAGAAAATGAAGTTGCATAGCCTTTCGTGGACTATTACCTCCCTTTCCACACCAAAAAAAAAAAAAAAAGCTTTGCCTAGATTATGCATAAGAGTTTCAATTTTTTTTTTTTAAGCACCCTAAAGATTGTGAACTTATTTTTTCTTCTCTAGTCTTGTGTTTGCAACACCCCTGTGCTGTGCACTGTTTCCTCAAAAAAGGTACGTAGTCCTGTTATGGTATTCTTATTTTAATGTTACACTTCCAGATGCATGCAAGATACTGCAGAGACACAAAAACAAAGTTGTCATTGCCTCCCAGAGCATACAGTCTCAATTCTCATACAACAAATATGATAAAAACATGAGAATATTCATAAAAGTAATAATTGTTACTCGTCAGTAATGTAACAGTATTTGGACTAATGTCCAGTAAGGTTATGGCTTCATTAAGTACAGTCAGAGCTCATTTTCAGCTAGAAACTTCCCTGGTTATACAAAAAAGCACTTGAGTATATGTGCTTATTTACAATTTGATTAATATCTTTTTCAGAAAAAAAAAGTTTCCATCAATACAAAGATAGCTCAGTACAAAAAAAAAAAAAACTGTCTTAAAAATACTCATAGCTGAGATCTGAATGAAATCTGGAGGGGATGGATTACCTCTAAATGAAGTTCACTCAAATTGCAGTACAGAGCATAAACAGGGTCTTAAATTCAATGAACTTGTCCCTCTGCCATTAGTAGTGATTGTCAGCATTACTACAAGCTGCCAAATGTAGTTTAAAAGATGCAAGCTAGAGCTGAATTGGTTAGAATTGTGAGCAACTGAAGCAGCTTTTGACTTCCAGAAAATACCACCTGATTTAACTGAATACCAGAGTAGTCTGACACTGTTTCCTCATCTGGGATAGAAAATAAAATTGTGGTAAAAGAGCATCACAAGGCTACCTGGAGGTGACTTAGAAACTAGCAAACCAACTAGCACAGAACTCTCTCAGCACCACTGTACTGTGGTTGTTCTGGATTCTAACCAGGGCTCTCAATTTCACAAGATCAGATCTCAAACTGTCTTTAGACAATTGCAGCTGTTTACATGACCTGGCAGCTGAATTCACTTGACCTGGGTGATGACTCAAAAATAAACATTTTATACAACTGAATAAAATCAGACAGTAAGTTAAATAGGCAAAATACATTGTATTTATGAAACATCTTTAGGAAAGGAAGCTTCTATTGACAGCAACAAACCTAAGCAAATAGTTTCCTACCCTCATAATAGTAGGAACTCAGCTGTTTCTTTAATGTATGGAACATCTCTATTGTCTTTTAAACGGGAATTAATTTGTTCCCAATCTGTGGAACACGATTCCTTCATAAGAAGTTCTAAAAAAATTTGAAAACTTTCCACAATCCAGGAATTTTAAATAGATGCATCATCTGTCTTATTTCAGATTCAAGTGCTTGTTATATGTAATCATTTTACTGTTTCTTTTGCTCAGTTCTATGTCTGTAACACGCTTGGAGCCAGACTTGCAAGCCAAGATCCAAGAGAACAGCCCTGAACTAGAACGTGTATACTTTAATAAAGGATTATAATCCAAGGAAGGGAGAGTATCTTTCAAGGAGGATCTTGTGAACTCATTTTTGATTTGTGCCAACATAGCTGAAGAGAACTCATTTTTAACTGGTCCTTTTGTTAAACAGCTTTGATCATCTGCATTGTTTTATATTTAAAGATTTTCCTCATTGTAGTGTTTATATTACGAAAGGTCATTTTGTCCACTTTGGTATTGATTAAAACTTTAACCATACATATTCAAAAATGTTTACATAAGCTCTCAAGCAGCTACAACAATAAACAAGCGCACAAAGAAAAATAGATGCTATTATATTGGATGTGCCACCTGTTCCAGTAACAGTGAGGCAGGGATGTCTTTCTGAAAAGTCACAGAGCAACTGATCGAAGTTGCCACCCTCTGGCAGCAGTAGGACGGGTAGCTGAACGTGTCAGAAGGTTGTGCAGGAAGGGCTTTTTACCAGGAGGTTGGTTAGGTTGCAGGTTTTCCCTGTTGGCACAGAACCTTTTCTTTAAGGTAGACATTGGAGGAGCCTGGAGCTTCTGCACAGTGTGGTACTGTTCAGCAATGCAAGCTGCTTTCTTCCGCAGATCCAGTTTCACCAGCACCATGTTGTTCTGCAGTTCTGCCAGTGTTTGGTCCTGAAAAAATGGAAGTCAGTGTATGTTTAGAAACGTGACAAGCTTAACTCCTTGGTTACCATGCACTGTAGAGGAAGTTCACTAACCAGTGTGCTACGTAAGGCCAAACAAAGGCTTCTCCTGTCACTAGTATAGCAATTCAGGAACAGAATAGAAATAGTAATGCTAAAAAAACCTGAATCCATCCTGCTGTAAACATGCTGCCATAGCAACTGTGATGGAGTGGAGTGCAATGAATAAATGAGTGAGAATTAGAGAATTATGAATTCTACTTCAAGGACAAGCTGTCAGGTGACTGAACAGAAACAGTTGGGTCTCCTTTGGAGAATTTAAACATGCAGTCTGACTCAGCCACTGGAAAAGCTAGCAGGAGAGCTCCCTTAATGTAGTTGACATTTGTGTGTCTACAGAATAAGTCATTTATATTTGCAGCTACAAGAACCTAGGTCTATCTGCTAATTCTACATAAAATAACCTCCTCCCCTCCCCACAACCTGAAATAAAGATGACATTACCTGTCTAGCCAGAATGTCATCACACGTAGAAAGGACTTCTCGAAGTTTCCCTGCACTTGTACTGTGGCAGCACGCTCTCTCTGCAGACTGAAGAGACTCCCCAAGTTTTTGCAATTCTGAGCGCAGCAATCTCACATTCTACAGGAGGGAAAGATTTAATACAACAGCTAGCTTTAACATTGTCCTAGAAACAAAGCTATTCCAGGATAATCTAGATGTTTTGTACTGAGAGAGATCTATCTGAGTGAGGTACACTGGGATCACTGACACCAACATCCTTCACATCTGTCCTAGAGATTTATTTTCAGAATGCCATCAACCATTCACCTAAAAACCTGATGACAGCAACTCCAAACATTTAAACTGGCAAACACTTGACTCTGCAAAAGTTTCTTTTTGTAAGAGAGAGGGTTACCTTCTGTCCATCCTCCAGCTTCTTGTCTACATCCACAGTAATGGGTTTGGCAGAGGGAGGTGGCTCCAGTAATTTCTGGTACCTGCGCATCTCTAGGAACAGACACAAAGTAGTGAGCAACAGTTCACTCGTAAACTTTAGGCTTTTCTTAATTCTGTACTGCCCTGGAGACCAGCTGCCACAGGCAAAGTGAGAAGAGCTTTGAGTTTGTGCAGTCATGTACAAACATTCCAGGCTTTTCCCTTTCAGTTAAGCAAAGGAAATTTACATTTTGAACCAGGAGATGATCCTGCCGTACCTGCTGTTGTTGCATTCAACTCCATTTGACATTGCTCCAGTTTAGCTTTAGTATCTGCCAGCTCCTGTTGCAGAACACACGAGGCAGCCACTCGCTTTGATCGACGCAACCCTTGCTCTGAGTCCTTTTGCTTAGCATTCAAGTTCTCCAGTTTTTGCTTTGCCTCCTGCAGAGCAGCTTGGAGATCTTCAATCTTCTCATCACGCTCCTTGAAGCAAATTTGTTCAAAGAGTAAGCAAAATTTTCTCAGTACAGCTTTTGCTCCCTGAAACTTTCAGGGTCTTTTTTTGGGGAGATATTCTCTATCATGTATTTCACACATTGGACCCAGCATTTAACACCCTTTAAGTGAAGATAGTGAACCCATTTCTCAGGGGCCTAAACCGTTTTTGCAGCCTCTCTACAAAATGTGTTAAGTTGGCATCTTCAGAGAGGTCTGCAGCAAGTCCCAGAGGCCACTCATACCATGGGAAGACAGGCCTGTATCCATCACAACTACAATTAAGAGAAATTCACAGAACTGATTGGATCCGAAGATTGCAAGCCATTAGCAGAAAGAATAAAGAGGCAAAGGATTACACAGGGCAAATAGGGGAATAAAAATCATTATACATTAATTCCCAGATTAAGTGTTGAAAATCTGGGAGCCCAAACTACAAAATAGTCAAGAAAGCAGAATTGTGGATCAAGTTACCAAGTATTAGCACAGCACAAAAAGCAAAATATTTCTTCTCAATCTGAATAACAGTCATCTTCCTGGACTCAGGTACTCCAAGTCCTCTGCCAAGCCCCTACCACTTTCTTGATGTCATTCCATTCCTCTGAACAAACCTGTATCTCCTCCTGGTAATAGTCAGTCAGCGACTCCCTCAGGTTGCTCAGTTTGTCCTCATACAGTTCCTCCAGCACCTCCTTCTGGGCATCAATGTGTTCACTACAGAGAGAGCAAACAACTATCTGCATCTTGATCTGGCAGTCCTTGGTACTGCAGCACACCCTGAACACGGGGAAGGTGAACCACCCAAGCTGTACCTCCACCATTGCTCCTTCTGCTGCATGTGCTCCAGCATCTCTTTGCAGATCTCCTCACGAAGACGCATTTCTAGTTGTAGCTTCTCCTGCCGCTCTTGCACCAGCAGTTCTCTTGCAGCTTCCACTACACGCAACAAGTCCTGTAAGAAGGACACAAACTCCCTTGCCCATACTGCACAACAGGATTAAGAGACCTAGAAGAAACTAGCTGATCCTGTATCTGTGTGGGGCGATTTAGGTTTAGCATGCTTTTAGTCACTTGGAAAAAGAAGATCAAACCTGTCAACTTAATTCCTTCCCCATGAGATGATTTAAACACCACCACTCCAGATGGAGCCATCTCCATAAGCAGCTTACTGCATACTGCACTGCCCAAGGCTGCACCTGCCTTTACTGCCTTGATACCTTACAACTCAAATCTGTCTTCTACTCTCCTCTTGATCTTCCAACTATTACAGCTGTCTGTTTTGAATATCCAGAAAGTTTCATTCTTTTTCCTTAATGTTTCTTTTTCCTTAATGTTTCCATCTGTTTTACTACTTCTCTGATCAAGATTTCCCTTACAGAGGAGATTATGGGTCTGCACCTGGGCTCTTACTATCCTTGTTCCACAGATAGCAAAGTGATTTAAAATTAGGCACGTGCTTCAGATTTAGAGCAACTGAAGAATGTCTTCCTCATGGATCCCCATTTTATGGTGTTCTGGTATCACATGTACTTCTGAGGCTCTGTCATCTCTTACAGCACTGAGCTCCAGACCCACCTTCCAGGCCAACGCTAAGTCATATTCTTGCCCTTCTATCAACAAAAATTGTAAAATAAATCACAACCCACCTCCTTCTCATACATGGGGACATCTTCTTCATCCTCGCTGTCTTCTGGTTTCACTTCCTCTTCTGTGGCTTCTAGACCCTGGCTGGTTCGCCTGCTGTGCTCTTTGATAATTGATTGGATGGACGGAAGTCCCAGCTTTGTGGGAGGCGCCTGAACAAGCTGAAGGGGAAAAGGCTATCATTACTGGTCCACAGAGCCTGGAGGCTGTGTAAATCTTTAAACATGGCACTTCTTTGCAACCTGTCAAACTTTTCGATTTAGCAGAATTTGGAGTTACTGTGGAGGTAGCAATCCACTGCAAAAGCATAGGGAAGGAGTGCCTGCCTTCTGATAGGAAGGGACCCATTCCCACAGAATCAGGGGGTATCTTGATCATGTTGCTATACTAGCATATTTTACTTACCTGGCTGGCAATGGCTGAGAACTTGGCTACATGCAGAGTTTCATTGTATGTAGATGCACACTGATTAATGTTGACAATCATACAAGAGCGCCCACGTCCAGTGAAGAAGCCCTGGAACACACGGGTTAGCTTGCTATCCCGGAAGGGAACCACAATCTGCTTCGATCTATGAGGAGAGACAAGAGTGAGTCCATGGGAAAGCAAGACAGCCTCCCCACACCCTCCCCCCTGTGAAGTTCCAGATACTCACTTGGACTGCTGGTTCTGACGGAGGGCAGCGATGCAGCGACCCAAGGTGTGGAGGGAGGTGTTGATGTTGTTGGCCTCTTTCATTCTGTCCCCACTTTTCTGGTCTTTGCAGCGCTCTGACCCCGCGAGATCACACAGGGACAGCCTGAAGACAGATGATATCACCTGACCCACTGTTTGTCCTGTTCTCACCAGGTTTACAATTCAGACACCTTGTGATCACCTACCCCCCTGCTTACCCTCTCAGCTTCCTCAGGAAAGGAAAGCTCCTTTAGGGCAAATGGGCTGTTGCTAAACAAAAAGGCCTACCCCAAGTTAAGGGTTAAACAAGATAAGACCAATATGACCTCAGTAGTAACACAAAGATCCTCTGTCAGTCCTCAAGACAGCCACATCCCACATGCTGAGCCAACTCATTTCCAAACAACTACATCTGAGGAACAAGCAGCAGCAGGAGTTAAATCAGCCCTGTTGCAAGGGCAAGGTTACTCATGTTTACCTTCAAAGAGCCTGAAAACTATCTCATGTTGTACTCTGCAGTACTCCTCACAAACTCCTCCCCACTACCAGTTCCAATCCTTAAGAGTGGAAACATTGACTCCTTCCAAGTGCTTCTAACAAGGTTTTCCTTAAGGTACTTCCCAGGTCCACAATAACAGTTAAGAGAAGGAAGTCAAGTCCACAGAGAACACATGCAAATCCTGGAAGGCATGAAACTCACTCGCTGATTTTGGGAACAATTTCACTGCCACCTCTTTGCAAGTGCAGAATCCGAATGGAGAAGACACTGTGACTGTAAAGAAACATGCAGGCATTTAAAATAGAAAATGCAACATTTAGAAGCCCCTCAGAACTGTATGCCATCTAAAAAGTCTCCCCACCCGCTCCAGACCTGCGACTGGAGTTCTGGTTCATGTGGGTGCTAGCAAAACTCTGGTTTTTCCGACCCAGTTTCAAGAGCTTCCAGGCCTCATCAGCATCACGGACATTGATCCAGTTTAGATCTGGAAAAGCAGGCATGCATTGCGCAAGGCAGTTAGGAAACCATAGCATTTTCCTGACATGTCCCCCTTATGCAGGCATCAGAGACTTCTGGAGGGGCCAGAGGACATTCTGCTCCCCAACACATCACCAGTAAGTCACCCAACTCAGCCCTTCAGTCTCCTTCAGGTACAATCCCCCAAGACCCACTACAGACACTTTTCAGGTAAATACCTTTCACGTAGGGGTTGCCATCCTGGTCTTCACAGAGCCGCAGTGTCTGCCTCTTGCGGTTCTGGCCAGGTAGAGTTGGTTCTAATAAGTCATAGATTAACTCGTTGTAAATCTCAAAGAAGGAGACCCAGATGGAAAACTGCACATCTCCTCTAGTGGTGAGCGAAATACGATCTGAGTCAGCCCAACGAGGGCCCAGTTCTGGGGAGGAAAAAATAAAAATAAAGTCACAATTGCCGTCTTTCAAAATTTCAACCTAAATGGTTCAGGCATAAACTGAGGTGTCTTCATAAAAAACTCCATCCCAGCCTCAAATCTGTTCTATATACCTCCTGCCATTTGGGCCTACACTAATACCTATGCCCAGTCAGACAGCTTAAGATTCCGAAGCTTAAGATTCCCTTAACAGTATCCTCCTCTGTGTGTAAGGACTTCCTATATACTTGATCTCTACTCAAGAGGCACAGGATGTTTCAGAGAGGAACTCTTCTGATAAGTTTTAGTCCTTGTTACTCCCTGCTTCTGGATACCTACCTAGCTAATAATTCCTCATTTGACCATCTGGATACAAGTGGTCAGTGGAACATGTCACTTCAGCAACCTGCTTTTCCAGCAACCTTCACAGCATCACATTCAGCTGCTCCCTAACCATGTATTCATATATTGATAAGATAAATATACTGAGTTCTTCAGCTCAGAGATTCTCATCTTTCAAAGGGGAAATTGATACTAACACCTTTGCTTCCTTACTCAACACAGCATCTAGGGAGCCATTGCCCTTTCTTCCTCCATTCCTCCAACAAGAAGCAGATGGTACAAATAGGCTTCCAGACATACCTTCTGTTTGGCTGATGTCTGAATGGCTGGTGAAGTGGCTAGATGAAGAGAGGCCAGCAACTCCACTGTCAAAGCTGCCACTGGTGGTGGCCTGGAGCTGAGACTCAGTGCTATGGCTCCTTTTCAGTGGTGTTAACAGCTCCTCCTAGGAGGAAACAAAGAACATGAGCATGTAGTATGACACCATTCTTTCCCTAGTAAGCCTCCTGAAGACAACAGGCTTACCTCTCGCAGACCTGCTCGCAGCATGCTCTGCTTCTTGGTCTCTTCCTGCCGAACCTGCCTGCTGTCCAGCCAGATCACCTCATTGGAGAGTGAAGGCTTCAGATCCATGGCTTGGTACAGCTTGTCCTCCACACTATTGAAGATGACTGCTAAGGAGCGAGGCAGAATCCCACCATCCTTGATGCTGCCTGAAGCAAGAACAACAGGAAGCTGAGGATTCAAAAGAAATGAAGAAAGCAGACATCTACCTAACTATCTGCTAACCCCTCATACTCTCCTTACCCTGAATGGTGTGAGTCTTCCCTGAATTGGTGATGCCATACGTGTAAACCAGCCAGTTCTGCCCATTCAGAACATCCTTGACCACCTGTTTCATCGTTTCATCAAAAAATAATTTCTGCCCCACATCAGGTCCAAAGATCTACAAACAAAACACATGAAAAGTGGCCTCATGTAGATCTTTCCTACCTTTTGACTGCAGCTGAATGTACAAGTAATACTGCTTAAGTCCTCTCTTCCGCTCCATGCTCTTCCATCAGAAACAAACCCAGTTCAATCAATCAGGATCAAACAAATTCCAGTTCAATCCTCCCACAAAAACAAGCTGTTCACTTGCTTAATCCAGCAGCATACAGTATTACTACAGCCTTCAGCACGTTTAGAACTTCTTGAACAAAATAAGTTTGGCATTTACTGCTAAGGTTTGCAGGATCAGCTTTTGCATATATATGTAAGGAAAACATCAAGTACATGTGGAGAGGATTAAGCAAAAAGAACAAGCTTCACACAATGCACTGGTATCAGTAGTAATAAGCCAGCTTTTTAAGCTGTGTTGTTGGTTGAAGCTCAAAAACTTTCTAAATGGATTGTTTGTCCCAGTTACCTACCTGGGTGAAGGAGAACCTATGTGCTGCTTGTCCCACTCCACGTTCTGTGCTCCGCATGGAGGAGTCCTTGGGGGCCTTCAGAAGAAGGGTCTCTGAATTCTCAATGCAGACACAACCCTGGAAAAACAAATAAAACCTATCATTGCAATGGCTTACAAGAGGCTGTGGCATAGCCAGGAAAAGAAGATAGGTTCTCCCAGCAGGCACATGGGCAACTGCTTCATTTAGCATAATCTCACCTGGTCTTCTCCTTTTTCCAGCTCTGTAGGTTTCAGGGGTCGAACTCTCAGGTACACCTTTAGCTTTCCATTGATGTCTTCAGCAACAGCCTGCAAAATTAGCACAAGTTAAACATGCTGGCCAGAGAGGCAGTACACAACTAACAGGAACCACTGCATGGATGACACACAGCTACACTGCTGAGGCATTCAGTAACTGATTAACACTAGTCCTAAGATCTCCAGAAACACCAGAAGATAAGCCTGCCTTCTTATAGGTTTCCATGCACACCAACATGTTGTATGTTTATGTAGTGAATGAGAACAAGAACTCAAAGATGTGGCAGCAAAACCAATCCCCCAGAGCCAAGCACCACGCTAAGAGGCATCACATAATTGTGCCCTTTGTAAACACACTGCTGGCAAGAAGAACTGCTCCTCCCAAAGGCAACATTTGGTTCGAGGCTCTTTTGAAGAGTCTCTGCTGACCCAACACCACAGCACTTTTGTGTTGTGTGCAGGACACTGCCCTGTGTGTGACAGGGGCCCCAGCCTCACCTCCTGGGAGCCCCTGAGATCCGGCGAGATGGCAGAGAACTCCGAGAGCAGATCCTTGCGCAGGTTGGCCCCAAACCCCGCTGCTGTGGATTCCAGAACGGGGGAGGCTGCAGCACCATCATCATCAGAGAACAGCCCTGGGGAGGCAAGGGCTTGCTCCATGGCGTCTCACACGGCTCCTGGGGAGAGAGGAGCACGGGGCGATGTTAGAGCAGCAGCCCAGGGCCCTCCCGCCTCCCCCTCACAGAGGTCTGCGCCCGGGGCCTCCCCACGCACCGAGGCGGAACACTACGCGGGGCTTCTCTACGCACACACGGGCACCCAACGCCGCCGTTCTCACCCTCCCGGATGCAGAAAGGCTGCGCGTGGGGCCCCGCTCTCCGGACGCACCCACGGACGGACCCGCAGCCCCGCGCCCACCTGACGGCCGCGCGGTGACCGCTGTTGGGGGGGTTCAAACCTCGCCGCCCGCCCTCTCCGCCAATGGGAGCCCCCCGGGGGCAC
>WBMW01002216.1:45642-70756 GCA_013396635.1 Penelope pileata
GGGCTCCCCCCCGCCTCTCCGGGGCTGGGCGGGGAAGATGGCGGCGGGGACGGGCAGTGAGTGCGGGGCCCGTCGGGAGGGGCGGCGTGGAGTGGGGCGGCGTGGAGTGGGGCAGCGGCAAGGGAACGGCGGCGGCGGGCTGCGGCCGCGGTGCTGGGGCAGGGGAGCGGCCTGAGGGGAATCGAGGGATCTGAGGGAAGGGGCGGGGCCAACGGTCGCGCGGAGGNCGGGGCCACAGAGGGCGGGGCTCTCGGCCCGGCGGGGTCGGGAGTGCCGCGGTGCGGAGCCTCCCCTGTCCCGACAGAGCACAAACTGCTGAGCGCCGGCCCCACCGAGCCGTGGTCCATCCGTGAGAAGCTGTGCCTTGCCTCCTCCGTCATGCGCAGCGGTGACCAGAACTGGTAAGGGGCCGGCCTGGCTCCCTGGTGCCTTCTGCTGGGAGGGAATGGAGGTGTTAAGGATCCAGGGGTCAGACACCTGCCTGGAAAATGTTTCTGCTTCATTTGTAACTGCTGTGTAAAAGTAGAAATGTGTTAATTAGAACACAGAGTGGGTTCATAAATACAAAGAGGGGAGTTGTGATCAGGAAATATATTTACTGAGTCCTGCATGCCTCTTCTGCACTTGTAGCTTTGTTTTGCTGCCTTTTAGCCCTCCTCAAAGGAGAGGTTTTGGTTGGCACTGCCACCAGCAGCTCAAACTTTGCTTTCCAAAGCAGGAGGGAAGCTGTGGGATTGGGAGAAGGCAAATATTTTTGAGGCCTGAGGCTCTGTGTGAATAATTCCTGAAATAAACAAACAACTCCATCCTGGCAAATCCATTGTGTTCAGGGAACTGTCCCGTGATGAGCATTAAGACAACTCAGTGTCTTCCCAGCACATTGGTTGGGGTAGGTCAGCAGGCAGTGACGTGCTGTTTTTCTCCTGCAGGGTCTCTGTCAGCAGAGCTATCAAACCCTTCGCAGAGCCGGGCCGCCCGCCCGATTGGTTTTCCCAAAAGGTGAGGTGCTGCCAACTGAGTCCTGGGAAAAAAGAATTCTGTGTGGGTTATGTAAGACAACAAGATAGCTAAACTGTTTTAAAGTATATATATATACTTTTGCTTAGATCAGATTAAATACTTCTTCCCGTTTCTGAAACTAAATTCGAGCTGTGGATAAGATTGGGTAAGGTAAAGAAAAAGATGAGAATGATCAGACATGAAAGAGCTCCCCTGAAGGGGTGGCTCAGCAGCGTAGAACCTTTTGACATAAGAAAGAAATGACCAAAAGGAGAAACAGCAGAGGTCTGTACTATCATGAGCAGTTTGCCAAGGCTTCATTGTTTGGTGCCTTACCCAAGGGAAGTTTCAGAGAAAGTCTTCAGAGAAGTTCAGGCTGTTCAGTGAGACCAGCAGGAGGCAGGCTCGCAGCAAACCAAAAGAGGTTGTTCTGCACCAAACACATAATCAAGCTGGAATTCTTTGCTATGGGGTTTTGTGGATGCCTTTGTATTTTGGTATGTCCAAGTGTTTGGGCATGCACCTGGGATTTTTGTTACATAACGGCCAGAAATAAATTAAGAGAATCAAGGGAGAAGTCTGCTTTGTTTATTGTTTTCACAGTTTTGTTAAGCTTGACAATACTATCTTGTCTTCTCCACCGAAATATTTTTGGTTCATATTCACACACAGAAGTGTTACAACTACAGTTTTCCTAATCATGTTTGCTTCCTTTTTTTTTTTCTAATCTGTTTCTTGGGAGTGTCTTTGCTTTATCTTTCTTCTGAAGATCAGGCTTGTCAGTGCTAGAATAAAAGAGTGAATATGCTTCCTCATTTTGAGTTACACTAAGTTACACCTTTGGGGGAAACTGGAGAAGTGTATTCATAAAGTGTTACAGCTCTGAAGGAGTAGGTTCCCCCATAGGTTTTGTTGATTGGCATTTGCTGATCTGACTCTTTGATGTCCTCTGACTTTCTTTGTTTCTTCTTAGCATTGTGCATCTCAGTATTCAGAGCTCCTGGAGACTACAGAGACCCCTAAGTGAGTACAAAGTCTGAAACAAGTGCAGTCTGCAGCAGTTTTGGGTGGACTTGTTAGTTCTGACAGCGAAGCACTCGATGGTGTTCCTCCCAGGAGGAGCATACAAGAATGGGAAAATTCAGTTGTGGTAACTGCCTGGGGTGGACAATGAGATCAGGATCTGGCAGATGTGGAAGACTGGTTCTATGAGAAGAGCAGCTTGTAAGCCCACAGTATTTCGTACAACGTGCTTTCCACATTTCTTTATTTTGTCTCTCTGTACTCTAAAGACTGAAGTATTTCTGTGTTACATGTTCCTAAAACTGGTCACGGTGTACTTGTTAGGATCTTCCACGTGCCACTGCTATCATTTCAGTGCCAGTATGTGGCAGGGTAACTGAGGCCTCTTTGCCACAGCTGTATTTATGAGAGCTGCAGCGTGCATCTGAAGACTTAATGCAGCAAATTGAAACATATGTTAGACTGGAATAAAGCACTACATATTAGTCTTAATGAAACCACATACATAAAGTTATTCAGAAGAGGGGGAAAAGAGCAGGAAAGACATTAGTAGGGAGAAGAGGAAGCATTTTGTGTGTCTCTGCTTTGTGATGGTTTCTTACGCTTTTATTATCAATAGTATGGCTTCAGCTTTGTGTTCTCAGGTATTTCTCACTTTTACATCCAAGTGTTTTGTTTTAGAACTTCACATTAAGTTTAAGGCAGAATGTTTAAAAGTAGTATTTATTTTTGATAGTGATGAGTGATATTCAGCAGTATGGTTGCAAGGACAGATGATGCAGTAGAGTTGCTAAGAAAAATTTGTGTTTCATTGTGGGTAGTAAGAACCTTCTCTGAAGGTGAAAGATGGGTTTTTCAGATTGAGATCATAGAGATTTGTAGTGGACTTCCATCTTTAGTCTACTGAAGTTTTTCACTGGACACATTTAAGAATTAGATAAACTTTTTAGAACAGGTTGTTTGAACATTGTGCTTTCCAGTGTTATTTAAGGCAAATTGGAAGATGAGGTTGATTTTGGGGGCAGGTTGTGGGTGGTTAGGAATGACAAGACAGCAGTCATGTATGAAAGGAGAACTTGGATTTTCTGCTTCAGGACTGTTTTGCTTTTCTCTTGTTCTATAGGAGAAAGCGTGGTGAGAAAGGAGAGGTGGTGGAAACTGTGGAAGATGTCATTGTGCGGAAACTGACTGCAGAACGAGTTGAGGAGTTGAAGAAAATTATTAAAGAAACACAGGAGAAATACAGGTGTGTAGCAGAAGCATTAAGCTGTGATGCACTTGAAAATTTTGTCTTGAAAAAGTGGTGTAAGTGGAGTAATGCTTGGGGTAGAAATGCATGGAACAAGAGCTTCTCAGGGCTTATTGTTCAGTGATAAGTAAGAAGATTTTCTGATTACAGGCAACTCAAGAAGGATGCAGAGCTGATCCAGGCTGGACACATGGATAACAGACTGGAGGAGCTGTGCAATGAGATTATGATGTGGGTTATTTAATTACTTCCACACTGTTTACTTCTGATGATTGTAGTTCCCTGATGCTTTGTGTTTGGCAGACTTTTTTTCTTTGATTCCTTTTGAACTGAGAGACGTGGAGCATGCTTTGGCCTCCAAGGGTGGACATAGTTTAGACTGTGGGGCAGCAGCTTTTGTGAAATGTCTTCTGGAGTTCTCAGTAGGGAACTTGTTGATGGCTTGCAACATTGTGCTTGCCTCCTCCATTTTGGTATGCAGCTGGAAGTGATACTTCCTGCAAGATGTGTTCTTTTGCTGGTCTCTGAGTCTGCTTCCCTCCCCGGAGGATTTAAGCCTGAGTCTACAGAGTGGTTAATTGTTATCTGGAGATTATGGGGTAGGGACCAGTAAGCTGATTGTGGAGGAGAAGCTAAGGGGCAGTGGAGCACTTTGTGACAGTAGGTTTTGATTCTGCACACAGAAAGAAAAAATTGGAGGAGGAGGAGGCAGAAGTCAAGAGGAAGGCTACAGATGCTGCTTATCAAGGTAAGCTGAACGTCTGCTTCTTTACTCCTCAAAGGGATGTACATATGTTTGTAAGAACGTTTGGGAAGTACTGTGTCTCACTGAGATGTGTTTAGTACGAATTCCTTGACCCTAGGGGTTGGAGAAGGAGTTCGTAATCTCTTTTCAGCAAAATGCAAAGATTTCTGATAAGGAAACCAATTTTGTAGAAAAGGTGTACATAAGAGGAAGAAGGGTTTGCTCTGAATGTTTCATCCATTTGTAGTTCCTAGGGAGATGTGAAATTCAAGTGTGTTACCCATTGCTAGTATTACCTGTGAACTGAGTGTAGTGTGGTGCAGGAAGTTCCTATAACATAAATTGTTTTCTTAGAGTTCTGTCGGACAAAGTCACATGTAACTCTCATGGGCTGTCCAGGATGGATGGAGTGACGGAATCTCACCTCTTTTCTGTTCTCTTCCAGCTCGTCAGGCCATTAAGAATCCACCACGAAGATTAACGGGCGTGATGGTTCGCTCCCCTGCAGGTTCAACCTCTCCAGGGGGAGATTATGCTCTGGGAGATCTGTCTCAGCCTGCTGTGGATGAGGCCAGCCCAGGGGTAAGAATGCTTCCCATGGTAAGAGGGAAAGGCCAGCTTGGGACGTGGTGCTCTGCATCCATCATGAAACAGAAGCCTGGGGAGAAGCCGTTGGCTTGTTTTGCAGACTTTTCATTGTGGTAGTGCTGTAGTGTGGTTGGTGTACAGTGCTGCTCGAGATATGTGTCTTCCTCCGTGTCTGTGGTGATCAGGTGCCTGGATCAGAGGCCATGTAGGGGCATCAGTGGGCTGACCAGGCAGTCTTCTGTGTGTGCCTGGGAAGTGGCACTGCAGGGCAGGGAAAGGGTGAAAGCCTGGAGTAGTGTAGCGAGTGAATGGAGTAGGTGTCTGTGGTGTGCTGGATCACTGCTCTTGGGGGAAGGAGCAAGTGGGACTAGTCCATGTGGTGGAGTGTGGCTTTGAACAGTGTGGTTTTTCTCTTTCTCAGGTCACTCCAGGGACATTGCCCAGCACC
This sequence comes from Penelope pileata, assembly GCA_013396635.1. NCBI lineage: Eukaryota > Metazoa > Chordata > Aves > Galliformes > Cracidae > Penelope > Penelope pileata. The sequence goes on from WBMW01002216.1 coordinate 50,695, forward strand.
CCAGTTGCCTCCTTCATTGGAATCCCTGACACCCCTCCAGGCTCTGCTCCCCTGGATGCCCCCATGACCCCAGTCACTGATGATTCACCCCAGAAAAAGATGCTAGGACAAAAAGCAACTCCGCCTCCTTCCCCTCTGCTCTCAGAGCTGCTGAAGAAGGGCAGTCTCCTGCCCACAAGCCCCAGGCTGGTATGGAGCTCTCTGCTCATATATACAAGCACACAAATAATCTGCTCCAGATTCTTCCACTGGAAAAGGGGGAGCTGCAAAGGCTTTTTTAAAACATACAGTTTTGTGAGAATCCCAAGAGAAGAGAAATTTGAGAGAGATCATTATCCATGTGAAGCCACCAAGGTGGGAGCCTTTCCCAACAGTACTGGGGGTGCAGGGCTGCAGGTGTCAGTCAGCACCCAGAACTGGCTATCACCAGTCGTAAGGAGCTGGAGTTGCAGGCTTTGCTAGAGGATCACTGGGGGTGCACATTAGTAGGAATCATCCCAGTCAGTCTCCGTGGAGGTGTTTTTGGTGAATTCTCCTTTGAGCTCACAATTCTTGTTTACGTGTTGGAAGGAAGTTGTGTTTCGGTATTTATGATGGGTCTTAGCATAGGAATAGGGAGTCTGTTAATGAAATTTATGACCAATATTGAAGTGCTTCAGTCTTCTCCTAGTTGCAGACACTTACTAAAATGGCTGTGATGATGAATCATTTTGGCCCTTCTGGTGTTAGTGACAAGAACTTGTAGGAAAGCAACCATTGCTGACGCTGTTCAGAGCCCTGAACAAAAACGGCAGCCATCAGCCTGCACATGACATAGATTCCCTGCATTAGTGCTTGTGTGATGGAGGAGGTGTATTGCTGTTGACTTTTTTCTCAGTAATATCTGGGGTCTTTCTTAGCTTGTGTAGATGTTCCATGCTTTATGTTAGCAGGCTGCAGTGTAAGGTATGACAAAAATAGGAAAGAATGGCTGTGGAAGACTTTGAGTTTTCTTTGTATTGATGGGGCTGTTTTGCATCTGATTCAGTCTGTCATAGGTTTACAGTGTGACCTTGACAGAGTTACATTCAAACTAGATGTTTCAGTTTCCCTCAACTTGAAAGGATAATTCCTTGCCATGTTAGGGGGTAGAGAGACTTAACTCTACTTGTATCTGTAAGGGATTATGAGGTCCTTGAACTGAGTAACTAAGGTAGAGCAAATTATGTATTTGTCCTATCTTAAAGGAAGTTTGCACTGTAGCTGTATTGTAGTTGAAGAAGAATAACTAATTTCAGGTTTGCATAAGGGGACCTCAAGCAGGGGCTAGACTGGACAAAAAGCACTAAAGAAATGCTGAGGCAGCAAGTGATGGACATATTCATGAAGGTGCATAACTGGCAGAGAATCACTGATGTGATCATATCTCCAGGAACTTCAGAGTTGTGTCCTCCTTTGACAGGTTGGTGAAAACGAAATGACAGTGGCTTCTGGTCACATGAACAGCTCAGGAGTCCTGCTGGAGGTAGGAAGCGTCCTCCCAGTGCTGCACGGTGGGGAAATGCAGTCGGCACCTAGTGCTGTCCCTGCATCTCCTGCTGCTTCAGGTAACTCACAAGGAGATTTTTCCCTGTACAGTTCTCCCTTCAGAAGTGCCTGAGGCTTAGCAATTTTACAATTATGTGCCATAATTTCACAGATTGTTTTATGAATTCTCCTTGGAAAGAGATGAAGGATACCTAGCCTGGCTTGTCTGGGGGCTTCTTTATCAGTTCTGTTGCTACTTCTGTACCCTGTGTCCCCTTTTTCCTTCTAACAGTAGTTCTTACTGGAAAAAAATGGTGCCTTGATCTAAAGGGACTAGAACAGTTAGATTTGATTTGGCTCTGGTCCATCCAGTCTAGTTTTCTGGGTGTGACACTAGCCTAATACCTGGCATTCCAGTTTAGAAATAAAAGTTTAGTTGACAGGGAGCTGCGGAAAACTGGGTCTACTGTCTGATTCTCAGTGTGTCTAAACACAGCTCCCTGTGAACCTGGAGACCTCGTTTATCTTACCTCTGCTTTAGCTCAGGGGTGTGTTGAGGATTAAACTGCAGTGGACTGTGAGCTGTAGAGTAAGTTCCATAGGCAGGAGTGAGAGGGGACAGTGCCAGAGTCTTTGCACTGGATCCTTTCAGAACATTCTGACTAAGATGAAGATTCTTATCAGCTCATATTAATGAAGGGTTTATTCATGTCTGCAACTAAAGATTTATACCATTTGTTCATATGTAATTCCAAGTGAATAATCTTACTTTCCTTACCCATCTCTGTTCTTTAAGACCTGTTAATTTGGTCCAGATGGTTCAGTAAATTCAGACTGGAAGTTACGGCTCAGTGGCAACCTCTGATATCCAGTGAAGTCTCCAAGAAAGACCTGCAAAGAGATTTCCCCTGCTTCCTTCCACCTCCTGTGATGACTGTTTGTCTTGGCTTACCTTGTGTGTCTCTGTCAGCACTGGTTTTGAGATTTCCCGTATTTATGCTGAAATGAACCTTTGGAAGGGTATCTCTCTGCATGTGTGGCTTAGCCTGTCCAGCCCTTACATTGAACACAGTCCCACAGTCTGCATGATTCTGTCTCAGACTGCACACACCAAGAAATCGTGCATTTTTGGTGCAGGTTTTCTTTATAGCTTTTGGGACTGCTAGTAGGTACTTTCTAGTGTATTTTCCCAGAGGAAGTCACCAGAGAAGTGAAGAACCCAGCAGTGGCTTTGTGGACGTCAGTGGTGGCTGCTTCTTGCTCATGTGCTTTTTCCCTTCTACTCTCTGTTAGGTGCTCCTACGCTTTCCCGGCTTTTAGAAGCTGGTCCTGCGCAGTTCACCTCACCTCTTGCTTCCTTCTCCGCTGTTGCCAGTGAACCTCCAGCTAAGCTCCTGCCACCCCCCGTAGAGCCTGTGTCGCAGGCAACCATTGTCATGATGCCCACGCTGTCAGCACCATCCGTTGTGCCACCAGCTGCAGCTCCAGAAAGCATAGCCACAGGTGCGTTCCTGAACTACGCACTATAGGTCATGCACTGCTGGAAAACAGGACTTGCCTTGGGCTCAGCACCCAGCAAGCTCTCAGTTGGCATTTTATCACCCCAGGCTCACCATCCTTTCTGAAAGGATGGTTGTGGCTGGGTTTTGGAGTAACCAGTTGGTGAAGATGGGATATAAACAGGATTTGTGGGGTGGGGGTGCTAATGGTACGTTGCTGGATTGTGATTCAAGGGCTGACTGAAGGCCCGGAATCTCACTTTGTCTCTGCCAGGGGAAAGCAAACATCACCCATATTTGTCTTTTATTTTTCTAAGCCATGCTGTTGTGGGTGGATCTGGGATACTTGCAGTTGGTGCTGGGTCTTAACCACTGCAGTATTTGGTTATGATTGTCACTCTCATCCTTGTGCAGTGAGCCAGCCAGAAGCCTGTGTTTCCATGGAGGCAGTGTCTGATTCCCACACAGTGACAGTGTCCATGGACAGCAGTGAAATATCCATGATCATTGATTCCATCAAGAAAGAGTGCCTGGGTTCTGGGGCTGGCAGCACTGCAGGGTCTTCCAAAGATCACTGCATTGATGGCAAAGAAGACCTGGATTTGGCTGAGAAGATGGATATTGCGGTATCCTATACAGGGGAAGAGCTGGACTTCGATACTGTTGGAAATATTATAGCCATCATTGAGGACAAGGTAAACAGGGGAAGCAGAGAGCCAGTAGCTTTTGCTCCCCATCGAGTTAGGTTAGTCTTAAGTGCTTACTGCTTGCCAGTTTAATTAGCTTAAACAAGGAAGAAATAACTATTTCAAACAGCTCATTTTTCAGTCGTCAATAGGAAGTGACCACATGACACCAGTGCTGCTCATCTGCCATGTTTAGCCTGGTGCTTCACTTCAGAGTACAGAAAGAAATCTTTCTCGTATGGTATAGGTTTTGGGTCAGTGCCCTGTTTCTGAAACTGAAACTCCATGGGAGACTCCCCAGGGGGTGATGGGACTCTGACTCCTGAGGGCAGCTTTGTAAAGCCAGTACACCCAGCTTTTCCACAATTGACTTGTTACCAAATAACATTGAATTATTTTTTTAAATCCCTCTTTCTGACCTTGATCTGCATTTCTGTATGTTTGTTTTGGCAATAAAGGTAGACGACAACCCCGAAGTCCTGGATGCAGCAGTTGTTGAAGCTGCTCTATCTTCTTTCTGCGAAGACACTGATGACCCTCAGGCCCTGCCTGGCCCATGGGAACACCCAATTCGTCAGGAACATGAGAAACAGGCCCAGATACCCCAAGTGTCTGTGACTGTGAAGCAGGAGAGACTGGAGTGTGAGGAACCAGAGGCAAAGGGAATTCGAGAGCTGATGGGCATTGGAGAGCTCGGATCAGAAATAAAGACAGAACCTGCTGAGCAGGAGCAGAATCAGCTGGGCCCTGAAGAGACCATACCAGCAACTGCAAGAGTGACTGAAACACCAGAGCTTAGGAGTCAAGAGATTGAGGAGGATCAAAGAGCAGCAGTGGCAGCAGGAGAGAGTTCTGAAATTGAGATAGAATCAACCAAGGGAGAAGACACAATGCACAATGCAGTGAAGACAGAGGTACGTGAGCAGAGAGGCTGCCTGGAACTGATGTGGGGAAAGAGGAGCAGTTGTAGTAGGCAGGAAAGAAGTTTAGAGGAAGGGTGAGTGCTGGGTTGAAGGTGACCCGTCAATGAATGTGACTGACTGTTTCTTTGGGAGTCGTACTGCTGATCTGTTCGATCTGCAGGGAAACTCTCTGCTTTAGGCATTACTTTTATGTAACTCCCCCAGCCCATGTGCAGAATTGCTGTTGGGAAGGTGCTCAGTGAAATTCATTGCCTAGGTTAGAGTGAGATGTGCCCACACCTTCACTGAAGTAAGCTGACACAAACATCTAGATTTGTGCATTTCTCTTCCCTCCAGACCCCACCTGATGATGATTCATCCCCTCCACAAGTCCCAAATGTGAGTGAAGACTCCTCACAGGCTGATGTTCAGCACAAATTTGAGCTGTCAGGTAACTTAATTCAGCTAGGAAATCTTTTACATGCAACATTATTAGCTGGATAGATGTTAGTGATCTGATTCAGGTGTTTTGGGGAGGAGGGAGAAAAGAAAATATATGTAGGAACAGTGGTAATTACTGCAGGACAGTAGGCTTTGGTACAGGAGCTTGTGTAGGAAAGACTGCTTTGGAGAATCATAACCTTTCTGCTTCTCTTCCTTTCCCAGACTCAATAAAGGAGGAAGCCCAAGCCCTCTTTAGGAGCCAGATGAAGGTAATTCTGAATTGGTTGTAGTCATCTTGGATTCATTACTAATACCTCACTGCTGCTGCTTCCTGCCTCCCATCTACTAAAAAGCAAAGCCTGTGTTGAGCTTTCTGCGCTGAGAAGTAGGCAGTGTGAAGTTGAGAGCTAAAGGGGAGATTGCTTCAAGCCCTATACAGCTGAGTGTATGTTTGTGTGTTTACGTTGTTTACGGTGTTGGCAGCGGGAAGCAAGGCAGGATAGTGACCAGAATATTGTGGAAGTGCCTGCACAGTTGTCAACAGCTGTAGTAAGAAAATCAGTTGATGAACCATAGTGCTTTGGAGGCTCAGAATTGCTGCTGTAGTTGGCTGTGCAGACTCACGAACTCTTTGTGTTTCAGGATGGGCAGGGTGAAGAGGATGACGAGGATGGTGCCAGTGAGGCTGCCAGTCTGGAGGAGCCCAAAGAAGAAGATCAGGGTGAGGGATATCTCTCAGAGATGGATAACGAACCCCCTGTGAGTGAGAGCGATGATGGCTTCAGTGTCCATAATGCACCACTACAGTCTCACACGCTAGCTGACTCCATCCCCAGCAGTCCAGCCTCCTCGCAGTTGTGAGTATCAGTGAAGCTCTCAGCCATGCAGGTGCAAATCCCAGGCTGTTTCCTGGAAGGAGCGTAGGATTCTCATTTCTGTTTTGCTCAGAGTGGATTCAGAGGGGGAATTTATTAATGATTTGTCTAGCACTAGATTGTCCTTACTCACAAGTGCAGGGGTGCAAAGAGTGCCATTGTGCCAGGTCCATTTTTTATTTCTTTCTCTGGCATAGGTTAGTGTAGGCATGGCAAAGGCAACACAAACTGTAAGGTTTCTGCTCCAAGGCGGAGTGGAGACTCACAAAGGAAATCTTACTCTGTTTTTTCTCAGCTCAGTGTGCAGTGAGGATCAGGAGGCAATACAGGCCCAGAAGATCTGGAAGAAAGCCATCATGCTAGTTTGGAGAGCAGCAGCTAATCACAGGTGAGCTTGATGCCTTGAGAACTGGCAGAAAGAAGTGACTAATACCAGGCAGGCCTGTACTCTCCCATCTCTGAGGGTTACCTGCTTTGTTAAAGGGAGATGATGAATCATACAGTGAGTGATAGCAGACAAATCAACATGAGAGCATGGAACAAGTATTTGAGGATTGTTCCTTTACCAGCAAGGACAGGGCGTTCAGTAGAGTCTTTCTCTCTGCAGGTATGCCAATGTCTTCCTCCAGCCTGTGACTGATGATATAGCACCAGGCTACCACAGTATTGTGCAGAGGTGAGTCTCAGCAGTCTTTTGCCATTAGAACTCTGGTATATTTGTGTAGGAATTTCTGTCAGCAAGGGTCTAGTGTTCATGAGTTGTTCAGACAGCAAGTCTTGGAAAATACTTTTCTTCTGGCATCATTCAGTCAGAAATAGATTTTTCCCCATGAAAAGAGTCATCTTCAATAATACATAGAAGTCTTCACACATCCCTGCCTTTGGATGAAGTACACTGACTTGCACAGAATATTTTTTATCAATGAAGTGGAATGTGACCATGATCAGCTTCTCTCAGTTTCTGTCCAAGGGTAGGTGAGATGGGTGAAGTTCCAAAGACCCATTCGTGTTCTTTGATCAGCTCTTTCACTGTCTCAGAGAATGGACTCTTCTGGAAGAGTTACCAGAATCTGCTGCTAGCCTCAGAAATCTTTCCTAAATAGTTCAGTGGCTGCAGCGCTAGCTCCCCAGTGTCTCCTTCAGAGATTCCTGGAGAAGGCAAATGTCTGTCTCAAGGCCGCTGTTATGCATTGTCACCATTCCTGGTAACTGCTGAGAAGCTTGTGTCTCCTATCTGAGGCCTTGGAACTCAGGAACACAGCCTATGTGGAGGAGAGTGTATTCTGCTAAATTAAATAGGTTATCTAATTAGACATGTCACTTAGACTGTCACCTTAGACTGTTTGCAAATGAGAAGGGAGAGTTAGGTATTTCTGTTACTATTTTGAATGTATTTCTTTCATAGGCCAATGGATTTATCTACCATCAAGAAGAACATTGAGAATGGGCTGATACGAACCACAGCTGAGTTCCAGCGTGATATTATGCTGATGTTTCAAAATGCAGTTATGTACAACAGCTCTGACCATGATGTGTACCACATGGCTGTGGAGATGCAGCGAGATGTCCTGGAGCAGATCCAGGTAAAATACTGAGCTGAAGCCATTGCAGAACAGCATCTGCATTGGTCCTCAGGTATATGAAAGACTTCTGGAAGCAAAATGTCTAATGAAGTAGTCCCATATTTGCCTGCTTGCACTAGCTTAGGTGTTTGTGGTGAACTAGACTGTGGATGAGTTAAAACTAACACAGCAAAATGCTTGTAAGGTTCAGCCCAGACCAATTTCAAATCTAATTTCCTTCAGGGAGTGCACATATGCTTAGGCCAGCAAGAACCAGGGCGTGGTTCAGGAACAGGAACAAGCGACGAGATCAGTGACTGACAGGGGACGCAGCTGCTTCTTTTGGTGGCTGTGCCAGTCTGTGCTGGCTTGAAGCACATATGAAACTGTCCTGAGACTGTCTTGTGAATATGTATCATTTAAAATTCCTTCTCAACTGGAATGTCCCAACTGCTGAGGCTACCATAGGTTTTGAACTGGCTTCTTATAGTCCCTCTGGACTTGTGGCTTCTGTGGTGAATGGGGGAACTTATTCTGAGTAGCAGACATGGAACTGAAACTGTCTCTGACCCAGTCGTTCCCAGCCCTGTGGTTTGTGATAGTTAGCTGACAAGCTCTAACTGAGCTTGTTTTGCTTGAGAATCTTAACAGAGTGTGGTTTTCCTGCAGCAATTTCTGGCCACACAACTGATCATGCAAACATCGGAGTCAGGGATCAGTGCAAAGAGCCTGCGTGGGCGAGACTCCACTCGCAAGCAAGATGCTTCGGAGAAGGTGAGAATGCCACACCCTGCAGAAGGGCAGTTGGTGTCTGTTGGAGAATCCCAAGATATTGCATAAAGTACCCGTGCCAAAGATGCGAGGAGTGTTTTTTGAGATTGAGATAGCTCCAGCATCCTCATATGAACAAAACGTATTTTTTAATTATTTTTCTTTAACTAAGTCCATTGATTAGACTGCAGCTTTGGAGCTGTACATCATCCCACAGGCAGGTCTGAGAATCATGAGTTATTTCAGTGACCCCTCTAGTTCCTTCCCTGGTTTTAAGAACAAGTGATGAAAACTGTAGGGAAATGAGTAGGAGGAGGCATGGTATGGCAGGAGGTTGTAGAGAATTGGAAGACTAACCTCTGCTGTGTTCTTCACTTCCAAGTGAGGTTCTTAGAACCAGGGAATTACTCCAGTCTGGTTTGCTGTTTAAAACACACCATGGAACCTTACACTTCCACATTGATGGGAGATGTCCAGACTTGATTACATGACCTCACCTGCTCTCAGCTGGTCCATGTAACGTAGTGACAACAAGGACTACCTGCTTACTTCTAGTGGAGTGTATGACTGACTGCAGAGTGCAGCAATTTTTTGGTAGTCCAGGCCTTGCCATGGCTGACGAGGGAATGTCCCTTTCCTAGCATTCTTACTCTCGCCTTATCCGTCTTTTGTGCATTTTTATGTTCCTGCCGTGTGAGACTAAAGCCATGCAGGAAGGGGAGTGGGGCACATGTTTCTCTATGCTGATGTGTGGGCTTATTGCTTCCATGTGGTGTGTGCATTTCCTTATCTGATAAGTCCTTCTGTTTGGCCTTTTAACAGGACAGTGTCCCAATGGGCTCTCCTGCCTTCCTTCTCTCTCTCTTTGTAAGTATTGAAAGACTCCAGCAGATACTGCAGTACTGCTGGCAGTGTGCTCTGCTCCTTGTCTGGGTGATCACTGCACTGTCACAGCATCCTTAGCATTGCAGCAGTGTGTGTTTAACCTAGGGTCTGTACAACCATGAACAGTAGGGAAGAATCATTTCAGTCCCTTCCTCTTGGTGTGGGTGAGTGGGTGGGGCTTCAGTCTTTCTTCTGATTCAAAGTGTTTTTGTTTTGTCATCTGCCTTGCTTTTTTCCACAACTACTCTCCTGCTTTCTTTCCATGTAAGTGGGAAGACAGACCCACCAAGTGACGCAGTACTATAGCTCTTATATGTCTCATGCTCATACAGCTGCCCCTTCTTGACGTTGAAGACAGTCCAAAGGGTCTGGGAAAAGTGAGGAATGAGCTGCATATTCCTTTGTCATTCATGGTCCAGAAAGCAAATAACATACTCCACAGAAATAACCTTGCTCTGTGCTCATGGTATCTGGAAGTGTCTGGAAAGTGTTCCCAAGTCCCTGAGTTGTGGGGAGGATAGAGGGGAGGAAGACGGAGAGTTCTTTTTTTCTCTCACATATATCTAAAGACAGAGGAATACTCCAGGAGAGTCAGCATGTCAGCCAGAGGGAGAGGGCAGCGGATCAAAGGAAGCTCTCAGCTCGCCTCCTGCTCATGGAAAGGAGCTGTACGGAGAAGCTAGGGAGCTAGTGCCAGGGTCACTCAACTGGAGGAGCACTTCCCATAGGGATCAGCAGCTGATCAGGTAGGTTAGTCAGCAATTTCCTCTTTCCGTCTTAAGAGCCAAGCTAGAATCTGTCACTTGGGTGAAGGCCTGCACACTGCAGGCTCCAAAAACATGTCTGGGTGAGAGCCTTGTTGCCCATCTCTGTCCTGGCTGCCAGTAATGCACAGAGATGCTGCAAATCCCAGCACCCATGCTGTATCCAGATGAATTTTAGGTAGGTCTGCAGGCAGGCCTCCGCAGGCCTTCCTAGCAGAGCTTCCCTTTCTCCTGTTTGGAAGGCATGAAAAAGTTGTTACCAGATGCACAATTTCTTACCTCCAAGTGCTGGAGGAAATGTTTTGTGTTCAAGGTTGCATAATTTGTTTCTGCTAATGCTGGTCTTTTTGTTTGCCTTGTGACTAGGATGGAGGCACCAGGGGGCGTCGCTGTGCCATTGAGGCAGACATGAAGATGAAGAAATGACGCCGCAAACAGTTAGGAAAATCCAGCACCTAGCATCCAGAGCTGGAGTGCGAGCAAAATGCTGTTAAAGCTGTTAGAGGAAGAAGAGCTGCAGGTCCACTTCTGGGACCAGTTCCACCTTCCTGGCTTGATACTGTGGGAAGCATTGTCTTGTTGGAATGTGTAACCCAAAGAAACTTCCTCAGAGGGGAAGACTAGCCCCCCTGCCTGTTCTAGGGCAGTCGTCTTGGGCTTCATCAGTGTTCTGGTGTTAGCTAGCAACTGGTGGCTCGTATGTACTGTAATGTGAAGTGTACAGATTTTTACTAGTGATGTGTAAATGTGTATGTATATTAAAGTCTGGGAAAAAAATCCAGTATGCGGTGTGCAGTGTTCTGAGCACCACAGCTCTCTGCAGTGAGGAACCCTGCTTCTGTACAAATGTGCATACATACCTTGAATTCCTGCAAATACAGCTCACTTCCAGTTCCCCTTTAAAGCACATAAGCACTGCAGTGCTTTGACGTTAGAGACAGTACATTAATCATGAGAATGCTGCATAGTGCTTGGATGGAGGGGAAGGTTTCCTGCCTGTGTGTAAGGATACAGCACTGTTGTTATGAAACAGGACATCTAACCATGAAAAGGGAAGTACTACAGTCTCACTAGAGCTCTCCTTTAGAGACCAATGTATTGAACATACCACACTCTTTCCCCAGAAATTTGAAAGGGGTATGTGAGTTGGGGTTAAAATCTGTTTCTGAGCTGTAGGCATGCCTGTATCTGGTTTCACAGTGGAAATTTTGAACTGTTTTTCTCAGCTGGTTATTACAGTTTTCCTCAGGAACATGGATGACTGAGTTTTAAACTCCTGACAATTTTCAAGTTACCTAATCTTTTTCTGCTAACTTTTGTGCATTTTTTTTGCACAAAAAAATATGCCTTTACAGGAGAAAAGAAAAAAAAATGCTCCTTTGTGATGCTTGCAGCAGCTGGGGGTGTCTATATGTTTCTGTGTGTGTGAAGGGCTCAGCTTTCTGTCACACAATTTGCAGGAAACATTGCAATTAGTCCAGTGGGATTGTTGCCTTATCTAGTAAGAGCTCTTGATTTCCACACGTTTTGGGTTGAAGTTTGTTGTGCCTGCTGTGTTGCATACCATGCATGGTTAATATAAGGTGTATTTCCACCCAGAGTCACTTTGTACTTGATGCTAGAAATGTAGAGTCCTTTGGTTTGCTCACTGGTTAATTGTCCTTCACTGCTGAACTTGGAAACAAATTTCTGATTTGAATGTTAATGGCCTCAGTCTCCAGAAATTCTCATGGCACAAAAAGTTAGAGGGTTCTTTTGCTTTCTGGTATTTTGTGGACTAATTTAAGTGGGAAAGGATCTCTGAGGATCATCTAGTCCAACCTGCTGCTCAAAGCAGGGCCAGCTTGAAAGGTAGATCAGATTGCTCAGAGCCTTGTCTAGCCAAGTTTTGAAAATCTGCAAGGATGGAGATTTCATAATCTTTCTGGACAGCTTCTTTCAGTGCTTACCCACCCTCATGGAGTAAATATTTATGCTTCATACAGTTTGAATTTCCTTTGCGCAGCATGTCTTCACTGCCTCCTCTCTTTTCACTGTTGGCCACTGAGAAGAGTCTGGCTCTGTCTCCTCTGTGACACCTCTGCCTCTGTCTGTGTTGAGCAACTGAAGTTGCAGCACGTGGGAGGACCTTTATCATGCCCACTAGTAACCTGCTTTCATGATGGAAAGTGTTGCTGTTCATTCCCACCTTTGCTTTCATCTTTTAGCCAGTGGGGTTTGGGGGTTTTTCCACTTAAAAAGCCTTTTCTCTTGTCCCATGACATTTTAACAGTCTGTAATGATGTTGTTTAATATCTTCAAAAATCTAAGAGAAATTTTCCTTTCCAGAGCCCTGTTGCCTCTTTCCCAATTTGTCGTCTCGTGCTCTGACTCCTAATTCTGTTTGTAACGATTTATACTAATCTGTCTAGTACAGAGCTCAGGGTTACTGTGCTGCAGCTCCCAACATCCACCTTTTTACAGACAGAAATAACAATTGCCCTTTTGTTTTTTCTCATGCTATGGCTAATATAAACAAGTTGCACAGCATATAGGTTTGGTCATGTTATATTTAAGCTTCTTAGGGACTCACGAGTCCAAGTTGTTCCATGGCTTACTCCCTCCCTCAAATTGTTCTAAAACCTCCCCTGTTGGCATTTTAATTAGAAACAGTCTCTCAGACCTATCCCGAGAGAAAGTCTCTGGGACTTTAGTGATCTCCCTCTGTGGCAACTGCTGATAATTATGATTAATTCAGGTTTTCCAACTGGCCCTGTTTTCCTCTGAGATGTTTGGCACTGGTGGTGCGTCATCCCCACTGATCATCTGGCAGCTTTCTGCTTCTGATGTTTTTGATGAGGTTTGTTGTTGTTATTTGCTTTTAGGTCTTTAGCAAATTGTTCTTTTTTTCTTTTTTTCCTTTTTTTGCCCACTTTATTGTGGATTCTACATTTCATTTGCTGGAGAGCAGGCTTTTATCATTTTCCTTGTTTTGACAAGTAAATGCCTTTTAAAGGCTGTCTTTACATCTAACAGCTTTTTCTTACACCAGCAGGGGTTGTGCAGTGTGATCTCTGCAAAGTGAACTAAAACTTTCCCATTTGGTAATGATTCCCTGTTGGCAACTTATGTAAAGACCGTAAAGCAGTTCTTAATTAAAAGTTGAATTCCCTATCTTCTCATCCCTTATTTTTTGCAAAGAATTGATATGGAACAAAGCAGTCTGTAATTATTTCTCTCATCCTGCTTGTCTTGCACTAATGCCGCTGTTCTGCTCTCCGGCGTCTTGAGCCTTCCAAGATTTAGTGAAGCTGAACATAAGGCCAAGGATCTTTTTAATCAGTGCTTATGCCCAAGTTACCTAAGCTTATGCCTCTGAACTGGAGTACAGCAAGATGATCACAAGTGATTGGATTACCCTAGCCTAAGGCTTTTCTGTTCCTTAGCTGAGCAGTGGTGACTGGTTCTGCATGTGCAGCCAGCTCTGCAGATTGTGCAGTGCTTTAGGCATGGTAACTCTTGAGATGAAATCACAGTTTGCCCAACTCCTTTAGCTGGAAGCTGAGAGCAGGTAATGCTATCTCCTCCTTCATCAAATTGTATCTGCTTCTGCTGAAGTGAACTTTGAAGTAGGTTTCGGAAGGGAGGCCTGGGAGATCCTGGCTCCATCTGTAAGTGCAGAGGAGAAACAAACAAATATTCTCATCCCAAACCCAGCGGGTTCTTTATTTCTCCCAGTTATGCACCGTAGGCTGCATTTGCTGCTGTGGTAGCAGTCCTGAGAATGCCAAAGGAAGTCAGTGAGAAATGTGTTTGTTCAAAACCCTGGAAAAATTAGGTTGTACATAATTAACTGAAAACTCTAAAGACGTCGTTAATGAACGCACAGAATTCTCCATAGGTACAGCATCCAGGCAGCTGAGTTTAGTAGCAAGATAAAGATTTTTCTAACAGACATTTACTGTTGTTATGGTGATTCTGCAACCAATTCCCCAGATTTCTGAGAAATCATGGTGGACTCATGCCGTGGAAGAGACTTAGGCATGGACTAATAAGTAGAGATGAAATGAGTGGTTTCTTCCATCTTAAGAGAAAGCTAACTTTTATTTTCTGAAATGTGTGTAGAACTGTCACCTGTCAAAGCTCTTCTGGCTCAGGTACACAAGACACCACCATCCAGTTACATCACATCTGTCACTTTCAAAACAAAGTTTTGTAGTGTTTGTAATAAGTTGTTTCCAATGTCAAAAGTTCTTATGGGGCAGCAATGGAAATGACAGTGAGTGGATGGTCCTTGGAGCCACTGGTTGTTCACAGCTGTCAGCAGCTGAGGAGCCCCAGCATGACCTGGTTTTGAGCTTGCTGCTGGCTGCCCTCAGCACCTGAGCGTGTAGCATCAGACAAAGCCACATGCTCCAAAGCAGCTTAGCACCCCCTGAGCACAGGCAAGGGGAGAGCACAGCAAAAGCACCGGAAAATCAAAATGCAGTTGCTCTGAAATGACAGTTTGTGTTGCAGAGCTACAGCCCTGCCATGTGCTGTGAAGTGTGGGCTCAGGAGTAGGCTGCTCGCCTCACGGAGTTCTTGCCATGTTTTGGCTTTCTGAGTAAGTCAGGAAATGAACTGGGCTTTGCAGTTCTGGATCAGGGTACAAAGAAATTGCTGTTTCTCTCTTTGTGTTTGTTTGCAGATGGGCCATCCCTGGGTGTGGTGGGGTTCTGAGACGGAGTCAGAGACAGAATCAGAGTCAGAGAACAGTGACTTCCAGTCTCTTCTCAGCTGGCATTCAAGCTTGGATCTGGAATTGGGGAACTGGAGGAACACTGAAGAGGTGGCCATAGGGAAGCTGGAGGAAAGCAGCCGAGAGACAGACTGCAGGTTGGAGTTCAGTGATCCTCTCTGGGAGGATGACAGCGAAGACTTGCAAGAGGCAGAGAGGCAATGTGAAGATGACAGTCTTCTCCAGTTCTTCTCAGAGGTAGGGCTGTTTGGATGACAGCAAAGTGGGCTGCATAGTTTTGCCCTTCTTGAAATAGTAGTTTTCAGTGCCTCCACCATCCTGACATACAAAAATATTCTGGGGGAAGTGCAGATGCCCTGAGTTAATTTGTTCCCTGTTCCCAGCTTAGTCCTTGCTCTCATTTAAAGCAGCCAGGCAGCTGCTTTGCCAAAACACAGCTCACCCTAAAGCACAGAGATGTCAGTGAACTGACACTGTAATAACAACACAGGGCTTCATAAGAAGATTTTGCAAGGATTCCTAAAAATGGAAAAATGTTCATGAGTGAAAGCAAAAATAGCATTTGTGCTGCTTATTTCTTCTTCCTTTTGCCTTCACAGTTTGAAGCAATAAATCTCTGTGTTGCAGATAACCCAGTTGATGGAACCTCTCCGCATTAGCTGCACAGATTCAGCACAGACTCTGGGGGATTATTCTGGCTGTGGAAAGCAGGATGGTGAGAAAGATGTAAGATGCCAGGAAAAGACCACAGGGGCAGTAGTCTCAAGAGCAGAGGAAAGTCAGCTACATATCCTGGCAGAAGATGAGAAAAAACACTTCCCAGAAAGAGAGGTAGGGGAGAGGTGGTCCTAAGAGAGCCTCTGGTCTTGGAAAAGTCATGAGATGGTGAAGGAAATCAGCTCTAGAAGAGATGGGGAAGTCCCATGTTGCAACTGGAGAGAGAGGGACACAGAGGAGACATCAGGGAGGGGAATGCAAAGGAAATGTATGAGGGGAAGGATGGTTTTTGTGTGTAGATAGGAATCTTTATGAACAGGAAGCTTGTTACAGATCAAACCCTCAGATGTGAGTTGGAGGAATTGCTCCTTGGCAGTACAGAGGTGACTCATGGGAGCTGGCAGTCTGCTCTCAGGTTTAATGCAAGACTGGAATACTTGGTTTGTTCTAATTACTGTGTTATGCAGTACACAGCTTGGCTGGTTTCAGGCCCACGTGGATGTACAAGCAATAGCAATAACCATCTGCCCCTGAGACCGTCATGTCTTGGAAGCAGGCACTGTTTAGCCTGGGTTTGCACTAATCCTCTGTCTAGGAGAGTCTGGGCTCCCACCAGTCTGCGAGGGACAAGCTGTAATACCACAGCAGTGGAAGAACAGTGCCCAGTTTTTCATTTCATCACTCACATTTGTTGCTTTGCAAACTTAGACACTGGAGACAGAAATGACTTTAAGGGATTTCACGTTTCACTTGTTCAGCCTGGACAGGGTTATTCCTAGCAGTTCCCTTGTGATCTGCCCAGTGGTCAGAGTCATACACAGCAATGTCTGTGTTCTTTCTGAGGAGCCTGCTCTATGCTTCAGATCTGTTAAGGTATTCTCAGGTGTTTGTGTACATAATCCAACTTCTGGACTGCAGAAAGCCTCTTCCCTGCATTTCCTTTTCAATTTTATTGGAAAATCACTGCATCAACAGCACGACTCTCCTTCCTGGCTGAGTCTATTCTCTGTCATATTCATGTGGGAGTTTTTGAGGAAACAACCCTATTGCACTCTTGGGGATCCTGTTTTCTGTGTCTTGAGGTTGAACAAGCCTGAGGCAGTCTTACCTCAGCTCCTATTGCCTTCTGTACATCCGTGACTCTTCCCAGAAAAGAAGACAGACATGCCTCTGGGCACCAGTCAGCTCTGCAGTGTTTGCAGTGGTTATGATCCAAAAGGTCAAACCCAGCTGTTACTGTAGTCCTGCAGCACAGTGAAGGTCTGAATAAGGTCAGACATCATCCTCTAGAATCATACAGAGAACTAGCTCCTATCCGAGGTTGGATGCAGTAAGGGGATGTACAGCAGGCTGGCTTCTACCTGAAGGATTCAAGTGATGGGCTGCCATTTTAGCCAGATCTCCCATTTTCCCCTATGCTCTTCAGGACAAGACTCAAGAGGCACCTGGAGAACAAGCTTTGGGTGAGCCAAATGCACAGGAGATTAACCAGGCCCAGGATGAAGATGATAGCCATGGCACCTCTGCAAACCCCATGCTGGGCTCCACGAGTCCCACCAACGCGCAGCTGTAAGTAGTTCAGTCTGCACTCTTGTAGGTGCAGCAGAACAGTCGTTTCCCTTGTCTCACATGAGAGCAAGTGTACAGCACAGGTCACCCACAGGAAGGTGAGATGTGCACAGAGAACAGGAGGGAAGGAGGTAACTTGTACTATCTCTGTGGGTCTGCTAACATTTTAGGGCATTGATCCTAAACATAAGAAGAGTAAAGGTTGAATAAGAGGTTAAGTGGTAAACACATGTTTCTTCAAGGCAGCTAGGCCTTGTGCAAGCTCAGCATCATGCTTTATCAGGTAATGTCACTCCCACCAGTGTGAGCTTTTCTATCCAACTTGATCATGCTCTTTAGAGCTGCTCAGCCCTTGCTCCTTCCTGTCACTCTGCCTCTTCCTGCATTCCAGATGATTGGTTGTGCATTCAGAATGCTTCCACCATCACTTTGTGTAGCTACAGAAAAGGATCTCTGGGCTTTATCCACCTGGATATGGTGGGTGCTAGCTGAAGTGCCACCTTACACTTTGTGTACATTTGTGACAATCTGGCATTATATTCCTCCACAGGATGCAGTTTTGCTGGGATAACCCCATGCAGCATTCTCACTTCAAAAGAACTGTCCTGTCCATCTGGAAGATGATAGCCAGCCACAGGTATGTAGGTGCAAAGGGCTGGATTGACATCACCCTGTGTGCCAGCTCCCATGTCACCAGGCCTTGTCCTCCCCACTACAACAGCCACCACACACTGGTGTGTCTCTCCGTGGCTTTGCTTCTGGCTGTAACTTTGCAGCTAGAACAGCTGTGTGCAGCAAAGATGGGGAGAACACTGCATATTTATTTCCTCTGTGTGATGTGCCAAAGCCCAAATGTTGCTTCCTACACAGCTGGCAGAGGCAGCTTCAGCAAGGGGCTCAGCCTCCTCCCATGCCCGGCTGTGCCAGCTGCTGAATGCCGGGAGCTGCTGACGGGCTGCAGCCCTCCTGGCCAGCAGGAAGAGGGAAGCACTGGTCCTGCTGCCATTGTGTCTTTAGCCCCTGCTTGGAGGCTGACAGATGTCATTCTTTGTGCTTGTCCCTGTAGATACAGTGGCCCATTCCTGAAGGCAGTGTCAGAGAAACAAGCCCCTGGATACAGGGAGGTGGTGAAAAGGTGAGTTTGTGGAAGAACTGTTCTCTGGTGATTCCTCTCTCTTCTCTCTGCCTTCTCTGGCACCCAACGCTCTGAACAGGAAAGACTGGTTAAGGTCAACTTTGATTTCCAAAACACCAACGGGACTGTTTCCTTCCTCCTGTCCCACAGAGCCTGGCTGTCAGCAGCATCTCCCACTAACTGCCTTCTTGTATCAAAACTCCCTTCCAGGCGACCAGGACCTGGAAGTTAGCAGTGACTGTGCTGCTGACATGCACTGTGCCTGCCCTTTGCTGGGATTGCAGACACAGTCTGCAGCTGAGCCTGAGCCAGGGGTTCAGCCTCTGCAGCTCAGCAGTCCCCGTGTTGGAAACGTGTGTCTCTGCTGACATCCTCCCTTCATTTCCCCCCAGATGTTTTACTCTCTGTAAAGAAGTAGGTCATATTTCCCAGATAGATTGAGGGCATTCTGCAGAGCTGAATCATGTTCTATTCTGGTCACAGCTGTCCTCTCTGCAGCCATTCATTTTCTCATTGTGTCAGAATAAGGGAACTCATATATTTATTCTCCCTCATGTTCCCCGTACCAGCAGTGCTATTTTTGCTGGTGGCACCATTTGATTTTCGGGGTTTTAATAGATACCTATTTTAGTAACTTTTCTCTCTCCACCACGACCCGGGCTGACCCTGTGGGGACTGGGATGGCTCTGCAGTGCCTCTCCTGCAGCTCAGCACTGCATATTTCAGAAGTGGCTGCCAGGGCTGCCAGGGCTGCAGGTGGCAAAGTGCCTCTGCCTGAGCTCACTGCTGTCTGCTTTAAACCAAAGAGCATTTCTCACTCCCCTGCTTTGCCCCGAGCACTAAAACTGACTGCAGAGAGCCGTGCTTTGGGGCCGTGCCACCATTTAACGGCCCCTCCACATCCCCCTGCAGGCCCATGGACCTGACCAGCATCAAGCGGGGCCTGGCCAAGGGCCACATCTGCACCCTGGCGCAGTTCCAGTGCAGCCTGATGCTCATGTTCCAGAACGCCGTCATGTACAACGCCGCCAGCCACCACGTGCACCGCATGGCGCTGGAGATGCGCCGCGAGGTGCTGGACCAGATGCAGATGCTGGGCGAGGCCCTGCTGCGCTCCGAGGACCGCCCGCCGCCTGCCCGCAGGTAGTGGGGCCTGGCGGCGGCTTCAGGGCGGGCGGAGGGGCGGGGCGGGGCGCTGGGAGCCGCTCGCTATTGGTCGGGGCAGCACGGGGAGCGGCGCTCATTGGCTGGCGCGTGTCCGGTGATTGTAAAGGCCACCGCCGTGCCCCGGAAGAGGAAGCGGCCGCCGGCGGGGCGCGGGCATGGCGCGGGAGAAGCAGCAGGAGGAGCCGGCGGCGGAGGCCGCTCCCGAGCTGTCGTACCGGGAGCAGCTCGAGCACCTGAACCCCATCGCGCAGCCGCTCGCCTCCCGCAAGCTGACGCGCAAGCTGTACAAGTGCATCAGGAAAGGTGGGGCTGGGGCGGGGCGGGGGCCGGGCGCTGGCGCCGCGCAGGCCCTCACGCGGTGCTGTTTTGCAGCGGCCAAACACCGGCAGATCCGTCGCGGCGTGAAGGAGGTGCAGAAGTTCATCAACAAAGGCGAGAAGGGGTAAGCGGCGGCCCGGCCCCGCGGCACAGCCCGGGACAGCCGCCGACACGGGCTCTCCCCGCAGGATCGCGGTGCTGGCGGGCGACACGCTGCCCATCGACGTGTACTGCCACATCCCCATCATGTGCGAGGACAGGAACCTGCCCTACGCCTACGTGCCCTCCAAGTCGGTAAGGGGGGGCCCGGCCCTGTGGCCCCACAGTGAGACTGCAGTGTGGCCGTGCTGTGCCATGGGGCTGCCTGGGGGGAGCACACATGGGGCACCCCGCGCTT
This sequence comes from Penelope pileata, assembly GCA_013396635.1. Lineage (NCBI taxonomy): Eukaryota > Metazoa > Chordata > Aves > Galliformes > Cracidae > Penelope > Penelope pileata. The sequence continues at coordinate 70,612 of WBMW01002216.1, forward strand.
GTGTGGGGCCAGGGCCTGTCTGGGGGGGCACAAATGAGGCACCCAGTGCTTGTCTGAGGCCGGGGGGTGTCAGGGAGGGGGAAGGTGAGGAACGTGGGGTACCCAATGCTTGCACAAGGCCAGGGCATGAGGGCAGCACGCAGCC
>WBMW01002230.1:0-31543 GCA_013396635.1 Penelope pileata
GGCCCAGAGCCAGCGCCGGCCCCGGGCTCTACCCCCGGCTCCCACCGCGGCCTCGGCCCCGCGATGGGCTCTGCCCCGGCCGAAGCCTTCCCGCTCGCTGCCGTTCCGGAGCCCTTTCCAGCTGCTGCTGGAAGGAGCTTTCAGGTCAGGCTGATGTCAGAGGTCTGGAATTCAACTGTTGTTCTGCTCTGACATCACTGAGAGGTGAACACTGCTCCAGGTCAGACCTGAAACCTCAAAGGAAGGTTGCGACTGGAAATGGGTGAATCGGCCGCTGTGGAGTGGTGCTCGAGGAGGGCACTCTGTGGTTCACCAGAAGCAATGTCCTGTGCATGGAGAGCGCAGGATCCAGAGCCCCAGGGCATTCCCCAGCACCCCACTGCTCAGGGAAAAGCGCATCCCAGAGAGCAGAACGACTGGTCAGGGGTTTGGTACCATTGATCAGCGAGGGTTTGGTACAACCCATCAGTGAAGGGGTTGGTACAACCCATCGATGAAGGGTTCTGCTATGTGTACAGCCCAACTCATCCTTGGAGCAGCTCCACAGAAATCTGCAGGTTACACAAAGAATGGGTCCACTTTTAAAAATAAAAACTGCTCTGTAGGGGAATGGGTATTTGCTGATAAAAGTGGCAGCGGAACTATGGGAACATGAAGGATTTTTTCCAGCTATGACAGTAGGCCCTTTGTAACTCAAAACACACAGGGAAAATACAGGTGCAACATCCATCTTCCAGTTTAGAAGTTTAATTTATTGCAGATTGCCACACCCGTGCTGTTTGAGCAGCACTGTACAAGAACATCCTCGAGGTAAACAAAATTGCACTGTGTTCCCCTCAGCCAGAATGCAGTTACAAAGCAATGTCTTGTTACAGAAGTTACTATGTTACAGAAGTTACTTTTATTATGTACTGACAGCTACATCCGCATTAAGGTGCTGAAATGCCAGACAAGCCATCTAGGGGGTTGCCTGGGACTGGTGAGGCCTCGTGCAGCAGTGCACACGTGTCCCAGGCTCCAGTGCTCTCTCACAGTGTCAGGCCGAGCTGGTTAAGGATGAAGGGAGCTTACATCCATGTGTTCTGAAAGCGATGTATGGCAGGAGATCCAGCTCCGTGCCCTTTTCAAATTAGCAGATTAAAAAACTATAATACTAAAGATTTCACCATTTTCCTTTAGAACAATAGAGCACTATCTAAGATGCTGAGGTTCCACTAACTTAAAACTCCAAAAGTGTCAAGTTGCTTTTGGTAGCAAACAGGAATCAGAAAGGTTAGCAAAGAAGCTCCCTTTGTTTTGTATTTGAATTAAAGAGGTAGCAGCTCCGGTTTGATAAGGCTGAAGTCCTTTGAACTCCATCTCCTTACACCTTCAATCCATGAGTTCAGTGCTGTCAGATGCCACTGCTGGTGGCACCAGCATGCAGGGCGCCCACGCTTCCGCAGCATTCAAGGCAACAGTCTCAAGCCATGGTGGGCACAAAACCAAACTCAGCTGACAAAGCCACAGCAACGTTAGTGAACACCTTTTCCTTTTAACTACCCAAATACTCTCACTCATGTGGAAATGGTTTCCACATAGTTTCATCTGGAAGTAGGACTCAAATACAACCACCTAACCCTTCACTATTCCATCAACTGAAGCTGTGCTGCACATCTGTAATATATGATACAGGACAACCAATCTGAGGACAATCAGTGTGGTGACACTCCCACTAGCCTTGACCTAAAAGCATCCTCAGATTGTATTTGTCTAGTTTGGATGGTTGGTGAATAATTAAAGGCTTTGCCTCAGTTCATCCCACCACTCAGTGTTTACTCAGGACATCCTGACCACGGCTGGAAGCTAAATGAAGTTCTGCAGGGTATAGCTGGGGTGGTCCTGGCCAATTCTTTTTCTTGTCTGCTTTGCTCAGGACTGGCTCAAATTAATTTTAAAAGTATGGATATGGATGAACCAATTAAACGTACGGTTTAAGTGCTCTTTCATGTATATTTCCCTAACAACATAAATACAGACTGTGCTCCCTTTATCCTTCAGACAATATTTTAACATAAATGCATAGCTATTAAAAACTTAATCTACTACCAATATAAATACAATCATATTTAAGAAGTTAAAAATGTATCTAAGACCTATGTAAAATAAAGTACTAAAAACAACATATAACATATCGTTTCAGGTATCATCAGAACCAAAAAGAAATTATTAAAACGGGCGACTTCTCCATAAATGTAAGAGATCAGCAGCTGTCATGTGTAATGGATACCCACCAGAAGGGACACAATGCTGAAACAGAGCTTTGGTTTAGGAAGGAAGAGCATTTTCTGGTTAATCACTCAGAAAATTAGCTCATCTTTCCTATAGCTGCTCTCCTGAAATCCCTGACCCATTCAGACCTAGAATCTTGTGACTTTCCTATGCTTTTGTTTCATACAGAATCCCCATTAAAGGGCCCCAGTATGACTTCAAGCAAAGTGGGCGAGAGCACCAAACAGCATCTGTACAGAGTATGCTGTAGCTTCCAACAACATTAAATTAAAAAGATTCCAAATACAGCACAAAAAACAACTTGTTTCCCAGTCAGAAAGTTTCGGAGAAAGTTTTCAAGGCTGTTCCTGTTTACAGGAAGTTCAGACTTTCCATATCTAAAAAAATGAGCAGCTAAGTAATTACTTCACATTAAAAATTCTGGCCACTAGATGCTTTATAACTTGTCAGGTAGAAAATGTAATGGAAGAGGTGTAAAAAAACCTGGAGTGACTAATACCCCACAAAGTTTAAATGAAAGTTAAAAAAAAAAAAAANGTTGGTGTTGGTTTTTTTAAACAGCTGAAATGATCCAAAGTGCCTGTTGTGTGCAAGGCACTGCCTCTGGAGTCTGAGGAGAGAACCCAGCTGACAGCTGCTGCACATTTTCACATACTTGTCACCCACTTCTCACTCTCTTATTTCTTCCTTTGGAAAGTGCTCCTGCTTGCAAGCTACATCCACCAGCAGATGGAGATCTAGGAAGAAAAGGAAATAATGAGTAAATCTCGGTCCTTGCATGTTTCACTCAGCATCATACGTAGCAATTGTAATTCTAGCAGGTAATATAGAATATGGCCCACAAGGCAGGTTATAACTGCAGAATTTGAAGTCTACTGTTCAAGAATAGGAATTATTTTCATTTTTCAAAACTTTAAGTTTAAAACAGATGAAGGAAAAAAAACTGACATGTTTCGACTTCTCAAGGTATATTATTTACATATGTGTTCACTGCCATGGGCAGCAAGTGCCAACTGCTAATTACTGTAAAACCTCTGCAGTATATACAGAAATGCCCAGAAATTCTGCCTGTGATGTGTGCCTTCATTTATGCACAAAAGGCACAATTTCTTCACAGTCTGCCATAGCTGGTGCCAAGAGTCTAGAGAAAACTTGGGGTGTAACAGACAGGCCAAACAACCTTTTCCAAAAATTACCTCTAGTCCATGGCAAAATGGAAATATTTCCAATGTATGGACAGACTAAAAGAAAACATCTAGCATTTTACAGGTCAAGGAAGCAAATGATGCCATGATAAAGTCACCACGGGACTACCACCCTTGCAAACTTCCATCTCTTAACAGACCCATTCATTATCTTAGGAGAAGAATTCCAGCCCTTGTCCTTCTTCTGTGCTACAAAGTACCTGCTGAAAAGGCACCAGTTCTGCTCTTTCTGACATTCTCCTCCTGCCAAAGCAGACTCTGCTGGGAACAAATCTTGAAAAGCCACAGGGATGGAGAAATGAGGGGGCTAGTAACAACGCAGCTCTAAATCACTTAACAGACAGCATCTAAAATCCACTCATCCAAAATAGCAGACTGCCAGCACAGGAAATATGAGTCCTTCATTGAAGGGATAATGAAACAAATGTAATGGCAACTGAGCTGGACGGAGCAAGAGGCTGCAGTTTAAACTCCTGAGAGCAACTTCACTTTGTCCTATTCCAGCAAGGGCATGTTGAAGAGCCCTGGGCCAGGCCTGTCCCTGCAGTAACTCTCAACACCTTTGCAGGGGATATTGCCATGTCCTACCAGAAATGCTATAATGGTAAAATTATTTTTGTCTGGAAGGTGCAGGAAATATTTTGAGTGAACAGATGGTAGCATGGGAGAACTGGCCTGAATGAAGATTTGCCTTTAGCAACTGCTCTTACAAATGTATTTACCTTGCAGTGAATGAGAGGGAATGCATAATGACAACTGTAGTGGCACGGGAGTGGGGGGTAAATGTCTGAGGCACCTTGCAGCATGATAATGATGGATTCATCTGAGCCAGTGGCACCTCAGTGCTATGTCTGTGTTCCTGTCGTGAAAAAAAATAAAAATTGGAACAAGTTGCCAGTCTGCTTGAAGAAAAGGATCAGATGACCTGCCAAAAATAAAAATAGACAGCCATTGAGGAAGAGATTTTTTTCCTTAACAGATCAGAATGCTTTAATCCAGAAGTAACAAATTCCACCTGCTCCATTCTGAGCCCACTATTTCCAGAAAAAAAACAGCTGCAAACAAAAACCTCTCTAGTCAGAATATGGTGCTTCTTGGGTACTCTCTTAGAAGAGGAAACACAAAACACAGATACCAGCTCCAGTACAGCTATATTCACTAGATGAGCACACCTGTGGAGTGCACCACAAAGACGACGGGGTTGGACACAGTTCCTGGGATTTGTTCAAGGTCCGAAAGGACACTTGCTGCAGGTATGGATGCTGCAGACAAATTTATTCCAAAATAAGCTGACAAATCTATTCCAAAACTCCTATCTTACAGATGAGCTGAACTCATATAGTTGATAAAAGGAGTAACTTCTCAAAAGAGTAGTTGATAAAAGAAGTTTCATCAGCAGCACCATTCAATCCATGTCCTAAGAGTGAGCCAGGGGCTGAAAAAAGCAGCTCCTGAAAGGTGTGAACTACCCCTCACAGCTCAGTGTGATAAACACTGCAGGCACTGGAGAACCATACCCACCCTCTCCAGAAAAACAGTAGGAAGGGAACAGATGACACAGCCTATTCAGACTCATTCAGGATGATGCATCTGTTGCAGCTTCTGACTCTCTGAGGGAGAACTTCAAAGTAGTTCCTCTGCTGTTCTATTAGCAAAGGAGATGGAGGTCCCTCTGTTAAGATTGTGAGGTGCGAAGACAATTAGCAAATGAAGAGTAAGGATATGTTTCAAGTAAACAAATTCAAAACAAAAGTTTTGAAACAAAAGAAGAGCAGGTTACTTCACCAGCTGGGTAATTAACCTGTGTTAAGTACATTCATTTGCACAGAACACTAAAGGTTTGCATGGCTTCAAAAAGTGGCTAGAGAATTTGATGGAAGAAAAGTTCACTGAGGTCTTTTCTACTTAATAATACAAAAATGCCAAAGATGTTTTGGGAGACAGCACACTGGACAAGAGTCCTTCCATCTTGGCCCTGTTTGACAGGATGTTCTTAAAACTGGTAAGTTAGAATTCAGCTGAGATAGTTGCTGAGTACATTCTTTTTCATTTGAAGAAAGCAGATACCTATTTCATTGATCTATGGTGATGCAAAGACGGGCTGGCAGCTATGGAGGGAAAGTCTGGGAATTCTGGTTTAGTACAACAGTGGTTCTCTCATGCTACAGGATGGATGGCAGAAAGCAAATAAGTCTGGTCCAGTTCTTCAAAGGAAAGCACTGTCTTCTCCAGAAGGGACTGTCTGATTTTGTGATAGCTGCAGGAGTGACTCTTCCTTCCATCTTCCTTGCAATACCCGTTCATTCTCCATTATGTTGGCTCTCACCGTGTGATACCTAGAACTTGGTGTCACCACACAGGAAAGACAAGGGAACAATGTCATAAGCCTAGTGAAATAGATGGAACAAAGTCTTTTCTGTAGTAGAATATATACCAAAGTGTGGACTCAGGAAACATGCAAATGGGTTCCCAAAAAAAGGAAACAAAAGTACAGGACTCAATCACGCTCAAGAGCATATGTTGTGAAGAAACAGTAGGAAATTGTCATTATGCCAGATTTTAGCTCAGAAAGAATAAGGAAGAAGTTGTGTCCAAAGACACATAGAGGAAAAGAGGTACAGACAAACATGTAGTCAGTGCAACAGAAGTCAGCTTGCAGCTGAAATGTAGGAGGTGGGCTATGCATCTCCAAACCAGTATCACGTGCCCAATTTATTTTGGGACAACTTGGCTCTGATCGTGTTTGGTTCAGGTGAACTGTCTCTATCCTTTACATACACATCAACCCTGAAAGGTACAACAGTGGACATGCACACATGGATGACTATCAAGTTTCCCAGAGAGTAAGTATGCTAATAATTGCTAATCAGCTAATTAGCATAGCAGTGTTTCATTTCAGTAGAATAATCCCACAAAAATGCTTTCAAAAATGTTCCTGTAACTTTACAACAGTTAAGTACATTCGTTACTCTTTATTTTTGTAGTTAAGTATAATTTTACTTAACAAAACTTTTGCTGTAGATACAAAAGCTGAGAAGCGTACTGTGAACAAGAACTCTCAATTTTGCATTTTTAACGAAAGTTCAAGATGACGTCCAATTTTCATTTATTTATAATAATATTCATCAATATTCATTTATTTATAGCTTCCTGATAAAAATACTTTATTGCTCAATTACACATTTGAAACTGATGGGCATGCAAGCTGAATTATTAACTAGCATCATTAACTGGAACCAATAAACTACTCTCTGAAGTGAGCAACAGTTCTGCAATCGCTACAACCTGCTCTCTGATGATTAGCTGTGAGGGAAATAGCTTCTTACAAGACTTGTAGGCCACACCAACTTTTTCTCTAGAATGGATCTAAAGTACACTAGCTGTCCTCTTATGTCTCTCTGTTGTAAGAATATCGAGGTTTTCCTTTGGTTATTAAATTCTGTGAACTGTTTGGCCTCAGATGCTCTCCCACTTGTTTTTCTCATGTATTTCAGCCTAGGTACCAGCAGTCTGGAACAAAATTTTTAGTGATTCGAGAAATAGTGTTTGGACTTCTACACTTACTTCATAAGTTTGTTGTTTTGTTTTTTTTTCCCCATGCTACCTCAATAGTCATCTCATTACTCCATCCTTCCTTCATGGCACTGCCACACTCCAGCACACATATCTGTGGACTTCATCTCAATATTGTGACATCCATGTTTCTCGCACAACCTCCAGAACATCGGTTTCATTTACTCATAATTTATGCTCTTTTCTATATGAGTAATTAGCATATCCCAAGAAGTATATCAGTAAGTACACTAAGAGGTACAGGAGCAGTATTTTAACTGAAAGTATGAAGAAATGCTTACATTGCAGACAAGAGCTAAGCTGTTCTCATTTCCCCTTTCTGGAAAGGGTTAGTTTCAGAGCAGCTATCTTGGTAATCTCTAAAAGAAATTTAGAATCTCTTCTTACCAGGGGACTTGCACTTCTGTGAATTGTTTCTTCTCTCTCTGCTTCTGGCTTGTACAGATGAAACAGATTTCTTCACAGGCCCAGTTCCTGAAGTGAGGCATCCTATCTCATCTGAAGACACTACTGTCTCTGACCTACTGGATTCATGTTTAACACTGATATCCACCTGAAATAAAAAAAAAAAACAAAGAAAACTAAAGATGACTCAATATTTTCTTGTAATCACTTCAGGGTACAAAAGATTAAATATTTTTCTCCACTCCAAAGGGACATTTAACAAGTGTCGAACCCTACCTACACGGATTATCCAATAAATGTTTTTAACTCATAGTTAAGGTTGACAAGTTGGAAGTCAAGCTCTTACAAAATGTCATATTAAGCAGAACATGAAGTCAGAAAACCAGAACCTACAGAATAAGAGTACATATACTCACAGTCTCAACTTTGCCCCCAGTCATCCTGCTAGACATGAGAAGTAAAGCAGAAGAAATGGAGGTGCACTCACTGTTACCAACATCTGTATTAGTAATGACAGATCTACCTCGGACAACTTGACAGAGCTGTGTGATGCAAATCTACGCAGGTAAGCGGTGCCCTTCTGTTGGAAGTCTCACCCCACCCCATCAAATTGTTAAGACATTACATTATAATGTTGTTGCTTGCTTTTTGGAGCCCTCTGCTGCTGCTCCATATGTATTTTGCAGGCAACGATTTAGAAAACTTAAGTATTTCTCTAACCATGTGGCAAAATCTGTATGTTAAAAAAGGAAAAGAAGCCAAACAACCAAGTTATGATTCTGTCCCAATAAGGGAGTAAAGGCCCCAAATTAAGCACTTGGAATTTACCTTCAGACTGAAAGATGTTCTCACTCTTACCCGTTCTAGAGTACTGAGCTCTTCTGCAAATATCCTATCAATCAACATCTTAAAGATAAGTGATTGTTCAGAGCTTGCAACATTTCCTTCCATGAAGGAAAAAAAAGCTTTTGAAAACTGGTATGTGTGCGTTTATAGAGGGCAAAAGGTCACCACACAAAGTAATAAGATATCAGCAATTCCAGAAATCACTTTCTCTCCCCTGAGTCTGTCACTGCTCAGTGTTAAATATACAAAAGGCAATGCGTGTGCATATTGATGGAGATACATACACATTTTATGTCAAAGCTGCATAATAATTTTCAAAAAGGTCTGTGCAAATACAGTAGCTGAAAACTCCCGGGAGAGAGAGCTCCCCCAACAAGCCCCTGGACTTGCCAGATAGATATTCTGTCACTTCACTGTAGTATTTGTTCTTCGAAATGTGCTGTCTATATGTATTGCATTAGTAGTATTAATTAGCTAACGTGAAAACCATCTAGACAGCTATGCCTTCTTGTTCCACATCAGAACCGCAACTTCTTCCTAAGTGTAAAAGCAGGGCGAAGGAAGGAGGTCTGTAGTTGATTACCTTCAGCAGCTAGAACCCAAATTTCTCAAGATTAACCCTGGGGAATAGGGAACGATAGCAGGCCACAGGGCAGACAGAGACTGCACATTTTGGAACATCAGCAACTGTGTGATAAGACTTCTCTACATGATGATTTAAACCTTTCTATTCCTACTGACTTTTATATAACAAAGCCTAGAGAAATGACTATGCACGTATGTGTGGAAAACAAACAGTGAAGATACTGTGTGGTATTTCCTTCAGATCCCTTTTTTTAATGTGTATACAGGATCTCACCCATCACCTCTTTTAACAATCTTTTATAAACTAGGCAATTGTAAGATTTCCATCCTGACAGCATCAGCCTACCCCACGTAAATCTGGTTCCAAAGCTCTCGTTATTCCTTCTATTTTATTTTTCTAAGTAAGTGAACATGCTTCTAATTATGGATTTACCACATCTGTGAAAGACTCCTCACTCAAGCCTAGCACTGCTGCAGCTTTGTCCCGAATGCTGCCTGGCAGGGAATCAAACAAAGCTACCAAAGCTGACAGATGTGAAAGTTTTTGCCTTTCCACTTCAATTATTGAAAAAATGCCAAATTGTTCTCAAAAAACCTGCTATGACTCAGTGGTTACATGACTCCTGTGCCCAGCTGGAGCCATGATGAGGAACAAAGTTACTAAAATTAGCAACCCAGTCTAACACAAATGGGGTTTGCTAGACTGACCTTCCCCAACGCAAGCTGGAGTTCAGCCTTCAGACAGGTACACTGCCAAGGAGACTCAACAAAACAGGAGGCAAATTGCCCTTGAACAAGCATTACAGAAGTGCTGTATTTCCACTTCAAGAAGAAAATAAACTACTTCTTATGGGTAAGAGTGGATTAAAATATGCCCTCTTGAAGCCAAAATCTGTAAAAGACAAGGACAGGAACTCACTGAGGCTGAGATGACAGCACGGAATCTGAACTGCTGAATGTACCAAGACCTTTTGTGCAAAGAATTGCTCTTCAATTTGCTATTTTTTAAGCCAGGAAGCAGAATAATGCAATTTCAGCTACACCCTTCTATGAAGAGGATGGTTCAAGGCTCAATAGCTGTCACAAAATCAACTAAGTGTTAGGAAATATTGAGGAAGAAACAGAAAACGAAATAGCAAACACCTTTGTGTCACTGTAAAAATCCATAGCTTTCCTGCAGCTTCAATGTGGTGTGCAGCCACGGTCTCTTCATTTTAGAAAGGATTTAATAGAAACAGAAGAGGCTGAAAGCAAATCCAAAGATCCTCAGGGGTGTGGAGCAGCTGCCAGGCGGAGGACGCTACAGTGGTACCGTACAGTCTCAGAAACTGCTGGGGCCATGACACATTTCTGAGATCCCAAGAGCCGTGGAGAAGTGGCTGGGGGTGACTGGTGGTTATCTAGGAAGCACCACACAAACCCAGTAACAGCCAAGCCCAAATGAAACAAAAGGAAGCGTTTCATGCAGTAGACAGTGATCAAAGAATCTGTTTGGTCAAAGGATACTGCATGCTCCAGTGTACGTGGTTTCAAGGGCTGACTTCGGTCCATGGAAGAAAAATCTAAGATTAGGCGTACAGTATCATCCCAAATCCTCCAGCTGAAAATATCTGGAAGATGCCCTGTTCTGGCTTCATTCCTTGTTCTTGCTCTTTCCCAGTATCAGACTACAGCTATTGTCTTGAGGGTTGACACCGGGCAAGGCACACCTTTGATCTGACCCAGCAGAGCTGTTTTGATGTTCTTGTGTTGGCACTGGAGGAATTTGCTCCTCCTCTGCTGTGACACAGAGGATTAAAATTGCCTTCTCTGCTTGGACAGCATTGTACCATAAGCTTGTACTGAATTACAAGGCACTGAGCTGCTGAAAGCTGTGGAAGCCTTCCAGATTCAGGAATAAGGAAGATAGTAAATTACATAGGAGCCTAATGGATGTACAAGCATAGAAACCTCTCTGAAGAGTTGTGCACCTGCCATGATCCCAGGCCCTGGAAACATCACTGGACAAGAGGCAGCTGTGGAGATAGGCTAACCTTGCCTGAGTTTGGGAAGGGAGACAAGTAAAAGGTAGAATACTCCTAACAAAAAGAGTGAAACTGCCAAACAAAAGGCCTAATAGTGCCTGTATTCCACTTCAGCACAGAATAATCCCCAGTTATTTAACTTCCAGAGAAACACACCTGGACCAGCACCAGGATTCCCACCCATGACACAAGTTAGGGGTCTCAAAACCAAAGCATCTTCCCCCTCCAAACAATGCCATGGCTCACACACTGAGTTCCTCCATTCTTTACAAGAAAGTCTGGACCACAAATGCCCAACGTCTTCCACAAAGGAAAAATATACTTCTAACAATGCAGTTCCAAAGTTGCTGAAACTGAAAACATTTGAATTGTGGTTAACAGCTCAAAAAATGAATAGAAACTCACTAATGAGTGCAGCACAAGGAAGTGCTCTGTCTATGCAAGGTTGAGTAACTGGCTTGATCTCTGCAGAAACCTCATCAGAATACACGTCTTTCTCTAAATACACTCAAAAGGAAGATTGTTAATCCTTATTGCATTGAAGGCAAGTTTATTTATAACACAAAGGAAAGTTTCCACAAGCTGAGGATGTCAGAGCTAGAATCTTAGCTAAAGGCATCAAGACAATAACACAATAATAGTCTTGACACACACACAAAATGTTGAGTGATTTTGAGTGCCTACATGCAAGGTAGGCCTCATGCTGCAAAGAGGTTCAGTAAATGTCTTAGTTTTATATCTTTTTCAAAAGTAGATCACGTATTTGCTGCTTTAACGGGGTAACATCTAGAGTGCCTGTCTGGCAGTGCATGTGAGATTTACAGCTTGTGTACAGGACAGACTGGGGTGCAGGTAAACCAAAGTGCAATTACAATAACTTGTCTGAGACCACAAAGTATAAACATGAAAATGCTAAATACCACCTACAGGTAAATAAATCATGGTTTCCACAGAAAACAGAAACTTAATAATTGTTTATTGGAAATATTTATCCAAATTTTAAACAAAAATCTTTGCCTTCAGTGGCAATTCTCAAAATATTTTTTATTTAAGAGTAAAGAAACCATGTTCTAACTTAAAAAAGCTTCCACTTCATCACCATAAATGCAGCTGCACTATGCAGTTTTCCCATGTAAATGACTGGCCTAACTTGGCCAATATAGGCTAACATGCTCATTAACAAGGGATATTTTTCCATTATCTTTTAAAAAGAAAAAAATAAAATAAAAATCATTCTTTACTAAACAGATTCTTCACTATCCATTAAAATCCTAATTAGAGAACTCTCCGGTTCTTAAGAATGGAAGAATATTAAAGTTATCAGACCAGAACACGGCATTGCTATTGAATGCAGTTATCTCAAAAATATGCTGTTTTATCTCCCTTTCCCCTTACCTTCTGTGGACTGAAAGGCTGCTCTTCCCGAACAAACATTGCTGAGAACTGAGCTGGGAGGTAATCTGGTGGCTCTTCTTTCAGTTTTGCTCGCGCTTCCTGTGCGGTGACAGGTTCTCGCTCTATCTGAGTGGCACTTTCTACAGTTGCTGTGGTATGGAGAGTATAAAGGTATTCAGAAGCCTGTGACAGAGAACAAGCTAGTTCTTCATCTCCCATCACAAATGATGTAATGTCTGAAACTACAGGAGTAAGAGGTTCCAGCTGGCTTTCTTCATTCAAAGGTGGATCACCATTCTCAGTATCAGTTAGCAGTGGTTGACCTCTGTTGGACTGAGGGCTTGAACACTGGTTCTCCACAGGCTCCACTTTCACCATTTCAACTTTAGGTGACAAATGCATTTCATCAACAATCTGAAACACAGCTTCAAGATTTACTTCTGTCTTCTTGTTTTCATCAGGTGTATTATATGGCCAGGTAGAGGGCAGAAATTCAACCGCATAAGGTGACTGCACTGGAGGACTCTGGGAGAAACAAAATGCAGCGAACATTTATTTCAAAAACAAGTACAACGACAGGATGTACACCAGTTCTGTAAATGAACCTGAGCAATCAACAGAAGTGTTCATACGTTAAAAACACAGAAGCTTGTTTGTTACTTTCAGTTAAATCAGCAGGGTTAATTAAAAAAGGCCACCAACTTGTCTTATTTCTCATTAACCACCTTACTCATAGCAAGTTAACTTTCTTTTATTTGCTGTCTGTTCTGGAGAGAAAGGAAGGCTATGAAACAGTAGCCAGGTACTCTTTCAGAGGCATACATACCCTTTGCACTGCAAGCAAACTTAGGCCCAAGCATTCAAACCAGAGACTTCTAATCTTAGTAGGACCTGTGGGGTTACACTAGAACCCTTCACATGCAATATATGTGATAGAAAAGGATAGAGCACATGCACCCGCCTTCGGTTCCTCCACAGCTTAGCATTTTGTGTTACGTATAAAAATAATGTAAACCACAAGATTTTTAAGCAAGAGCAAAAGGTACATCTGCAGTAAACGTGCATATGGACAACACAACTTGAGGAGCTCACAGTTACTTACCAATTACATCTTTTGCCTCTTCTAGTGATTGTCCATATACACATTCACACAATGAGTCATTTCCAAAGATGCTCCAGTCCCAAAATAAGAGGGAGTTCAGATACCTATGAAAACAAATACCACAGAATCGCCCTATCTGTCACAGCCTCCACCCAGACACTCCTTTCGTAACAGCACATCACACAGATGTATGTGGGATGTCTACACAAGCCTACATAAACCAGTACAGAAGCCCTACAGACCTTAAGGTCAGAGAAACACCTCTTGGAGGACATACAGAGACTGCTTTAGCCACCACAGAACTCACTGGAACACTACTGAAATATTTCACTGTAATGACATCACTAGGTAACAGGACACAGTAAGCAATACAATGATCTTTTTTTTTTTTTTTCAGTAGAATTCATATAAATGAGAGAACTTTCAAATCAGAAAGAAGGCAATGAAGAGTCTTCCAAAAGCAGCAAGTCCTACCAAAAGGAAATGACAAATCACATTGTAACAGCCAGTGCCTGTACTATTTCTTCTAGAGATCATTCAGATTTAAAGAATGCTGGAAGGGTAACTTCTTCTGACAAGTAAGTAATATAATGACATGGAACAGAAACTCAGGTACATTTAAAATACAATCTTACTTTGGAAGACATCTAGTAGGAAGGATTAGTCATTAGCGTTGACTTTCCTCAAACCTTCTAGCTGAGGTAAGGGCTATTAAAAAACTATTTCAACAGATGAATATATTAGAGAACAGGAAGCCACAGGACTAGGAAAGCCATAGTAGATCAAAAGCCATTGAAGCATCTGGTCTCTCAGCAGCATGAACACCAGAAGTCCCTGAAGGAAATACCACAAACAGATGAGAGAATATTGAGATCCCTTCTTCTGGGTTTATGAAGACAACTCCTGTAGTAGATGTGCTGCTCTGCAGACAACTGTACACTTTTAGGGAGAAAAAGAAAAAAACGTAAAACCTTGATTTTGAGAAAATATTTTCATCAAAGGCAAGCCACTTAATACTTTTAAGATATTTTGAACTTAGTTACCTCCATTTAATTTTTTTCCAGTTGTACTTCTTAAAATATTAAACAAGGCGTTTCTCTTTTGTTGCACTATTTATTGTGATTAGTAGCAGGATTTTAAGAAAGATCTGGGTTAACAAGTCAACTGTCCATGGATGAGATCACCCTGCCAAAAAGAAAACAAAACCAAACAAAAAAGCAAGCTACCAACCAACAAACACACTGCAACTTCTGCCTCTTCTCCGTGGACTTCAGCTGGAAGCTGTTATAACACAGACCATCTTCTTGGGTACACTGCAGGATCCAGTACACATTTCCAATAGGAGAAAATGCCCACACACAAGGACACAGCATAAATCCTTTTAATTTACCTCAAAATTATATGACGGACAAGACTGAGAGGGAGGCAGCAATGAAACAAAGCAAAGTGATAAAGATTGGGAAGTCAAGACTAATAGATAGCTTGTCATCTGAAGAGAAAAAATGGGCTCATGTAGCAAAAGAGGTGAAAGGGCAGATAGGCCTTTCACTTATTGTAAGATTAACGTAGTGTACAGACAAAGTAAAGCACAGCTGTGTCTCCTCAGTGACTGCTAAGACTAAAACAACCTGGTTTGGTTCCTTGGGCAATCATTCAGACGTACTTCAGATTCAATTTCATTTTGAAATAACATGGCTGATTATCGCTCTTATTAAAAATAAAAGGCAACTACTTGGGACTGCTTTAAAGTCAGGGAAGTTTCTTTTCTTCTTTGTTCTCCTGTATTTATTGCTTCTATTGCCAGTTAACACTTGCTTCAGTTCCACAGAGGAACACTGGCAGCTTAATCAAATGCTAACAGCAGCAATCAAATAGCAGGGCAGCTAGTTTAAAGTATATGCGATGTGTACGCACATATATCACTAAAATCCAATACATTCACAGCTATGATAAAATAGCCAGGAAGTTCTGCACTAATGGTTGTGAGCTGCCAGAACAGCTGTTGCAGGAGATAGCTGGTTTCCTCTCAAGAGAATCTCATTCCCACCAAGGATACTGCTTCATCACACTGACCCATACCCCACTCCTCCAGAGAAACCAAATGAGAAGAATACAAAGCAGTACTTGAGCTCCCAACTTTGTTAGCAATAGTAATGGAGTGTAACACAAATCTCTGAAGCTGTTGATTTCAGACACCTGCTGACACGTACCCTAATCAGCTGCTACCTGCAGGTATAACCACACACCTCCCAGCCTCACCATGGGGTGATTCGCAGGAGCACCCTCTGGGGAGCTGTGGGCAGACATTTACCTGTGTCCCTGTGTGCCCTGCGGTAGCCAGGGTCACCCAGCTCTCTGAGCAGGTCAGGCGTGTGCTCCACACCCAGCAGGGGCCTCCTAGTCCCCACGACCTGTACCAGTCTTAATCTCTTCTGAACTTAAACAGATGTTCCCTGAAACAATCAGGAAGGACTAGCACAAGGTTTAGGCTTTCATGGTCAACAATTTCTGGTTTTAATTCCAAGACCACAAAGCACTGCCAGGACCCAAAGGAAACACAATCAACCTGCTGACTGCCAATGTGCTCACTGTCTTACAGAATCTCAGAATGACAGAATGGTTGGGTTGGAAGTGACCTCACAGCCCCCCAGCCCCACCCCTGCTGTGGGCTGGGTGCCCCCCAGCTCAGGTCACCCAGGGCCCATCCACGGCCTTGGGCACCTCCAGAGATGGGGCACCCACAGCTCTGGGCAGCCTGGGACAGGGCCTCACCGCCTCTGGGTGAAGAATTTCCTCCTAACATCTGACGTAAATCTCTCAGTTTAAAACCATTCCCCCTTGTCCTATCACTTATCTGCCCATTAAAAAAGTCACTCTCCCTCCTGTCTACGAGCTACTTTTGAGTACTGGAAGGCCACAATGAGGTCTGCCTGGAGGCAGAACACCGGGCTGAACACCCCCAGCTCCCTCAGCCTTTCTCCATAGCAGAGGTGCTGCAGCCTCCCAGCATCCCCGTGCCCTCCTCTGGCCCCGCTCCAACAGCTCCGCATCCTTCTGGTGCTGGGGGCCCCAGGCCTGGACGCAGTGCTCCAGGTGGGGCCTCGCGAGGGCAGAGCAGGGGGGGACAGTCCCTGCCCCCTGCCCCCCTCTGTTGGGGCAGCCCAGGATACCGTTGGCCTTCCGGGCTGCAGGCACACACTGCTGGCTCACGTGCAGCGTTTCGTCCAGCAGCACCCCCAGGTCCTTCTCGGCAGGGCTGCTCTCAGGGAGTTCTTCTCCAGTCTGTACACATACCTGGGGTTGCCCTGATCCCAGTGCAGCACCTTGTGCTTGGCCTTGTTGAACCTCACTGGGTTCTCATGGGCCCACTTCTCAAGCCTGCCCAGGTCCCTCCGGATGGCATTCCTTCTGCCATTCTGTACTGCTCAGTCACTTGTTAACTAACTCTGGCAGTTTGGTATAGACATTGCCAGTGGCAATAGGCCACAGCATGATCAAACAGCCTCAAATGCCATGCATACCATCCCTCAGAAGCTTTGCACTGAATTCCTGCAACTGGTGGAAGACTCTGGGTGGAACACTGAGATGCAAATGTTTTAATTTTTGTGAAGAATGACAAAAATGATCAGTCAGCCAGGGCTGATTCACACTGCTGCTTTTGAGGAGTTGTACAAGTAGTTACTGATGATAATGCACAAGCAGGGGAGGATGGTCAGTATCAGCAGAAGGTTGGGGAATTATCTGCCCCAGAGAACACAAAAGGTAAACTGAGTATTCTCCACAACTCAGTGAGAACCACAGGCAAACTGCGACCCTCTGTCCCTGTCGTCATGGTCCAGGAGAAGCAATCTATGCTACACTAAGACTCACAAATTTAAGAAGTCCTATTGATCCATTCTGTAGGATATTTGTGTGATCTTGCTCAGAGACAGCCAATTATACACCTGACAGAACTGATCTGGGTGTGCCCTTGGGCTGTTCACACAGAGGATTATCTTCCAGCATCCTCTGCCCAGATGCACCAACAGCTTTTGACTGGGGATTCCCTGGCTACAGCTGTATTATTGAAGCATTCACTAGGAAGTGGCCTGAACTTCTTTTGACTCCACACGCTGCCCATGGACTTGCTTCTTCAAACAACTCATTTTCTCTGGACTCTCTGGACAGTGTACTTACACCATCTTTCAACCTGGCCCTAACAACAGCCCCGATGCCTCTCTTGGAATGACTTGCTATCCCGAACACCAATCTCAGCCTTCTAAGATAAGAATTTATTTGATTGTGACTTCCCATCTCTCAGACTCATTCCCATGTCCTGACTGAAAAAAAAACTCCCACAGCTCTCATATTGAAAGTGAGAGGACAAAGATGCACTGTGTGCAAAATAAATACAAGAGTACAGTGGCACGATTGTCCAGTGACTGTTTATATGCTTACAACAACACATTATTCTGGATAATATAAAAAAAAAAAAAAAAAAGAACAAGAATAAAAGACAAAGGTTGATATTTGCAAGACGGGAAACCGGATAATCAAGCTTGAGTAGGTCAACCATTTTTCAACACACATAAGCATAACTTGCTTTGCTTGTCCTCTGTGATGAAGAGCATATATAAAAAGGAAGGCCTTGCATTTTTACTTCAAATCTTTGACATTTGATAAGCCAGGGCCCCCAAATAAGGTGCTTTATAAAGTCTAGTGGAAATACATTTCCTGAAAGTACTGAAGTTATTTTAATACGACAGTGTGGCTGATTCCAAAAATCACCTTAGCTTTTCTCAATCACTGAATGAACCTAAAGACTGTAGAAAGCTTTCTGGGATGACCAAAAACAAAATAAAAAATAAAATAAAATAAAATAAAATAAAATAAAATAAAATAAAATAAAATAAAAAAGGAGCTCTTTCCCAGTACAGTATTACCATAGTTTTAAAGAATCCCATTCTGTCCAGGTGAAGTTATTCTTCAAAGATAAACAACTAATTCTGGTGAAGTCAAACATAAATCTCATATAGAGGAAAATACCGTCGAGATCCACTATGCTGTTCTCCAGAAACCTAACTAGTACTACAGAAGTTCCTGTTTAAATATGCAGAGGTTCTTTGAAATACATATTGTAACCCACATTACTCTTACTTTCTCAATTAGATCAGTTTTCAAATTGATATCCTACATTCCAGAGTCCAAAACCTAGAGCTCATCCATAGTTTCCTCTGCTTTCACCTGATTTCAGTATGCTGCACTCACCTGGAAAAAGCTGCAGTGGGTGTACGTCGAAGCTGTAGGACTGGCACAGCAAGTCAGAGGATCGATGTGGGTCGTTGGTGAGCAACATGGCAGTGCAGCTACGAGAATTCAAACACAGCTATCAGACTTCCAGAATTGGTGTTTGGTATGCAGAGTTCTATTGCTTATTTTGATCAGACATTTCAATAATCACGTAGTAAGCCAAATAAATTCCAAAAACATATTATAACTTCCCAAGTGATTTTAAGACTGATTTCTTCATCTGAAAAAATATTCATTATATATATGTATATATGAATATATGTATATATGAATATATGTGCTGTAAAATTGATACGCACACACGTAGAAACTTCCTAATCTTTTTCAAACTGCTATTACCTGTTTCATTTAGCTGCTTGATTTTTTCCATCACAACATAACACAGAAAGAGGATTCATACAAGAAAAGCCTACACGTTCACACATACATATTGAAATTAAAGAGTCGTTTTATTCTAAGAGCATCTTCGTATATGAGGCGGTATTCTGCAAGCATTAATTTTGTTGACATGCAGAAATACTTAATTGAAAAGGCCTTCTTTGCATGACAGATAATCTCTAAAATCTGCCATTGCTTTGAGAGAAAAGTAAATGCTTGATGGTACCATATCTAGCCCAATGATTATAACAGAGACTAATAAGTATAACTTGAGGTGACAAACAGATCAAGTCTATTTGCAATGCCTGAAATTTACCTGGGATTTCACATGAGGCAGTTGTTACAATAACCGAATGTGATTTTTTTAATATCTATTCTTACTGCTGCTTTTAATATGATCTTGCAGAATTTTTGTGCAGTTTACAGCAACAAATAGGGGGGCCAAACACCAAAGAAAGAACTAGTGGACATCCTTCTAAACAAGCATGAGACATGTGCATGATTCGTCACTTCCAAAGCTAATTCTGAGTAACTTCATGGTCAAAGTCAGACCTCTTGCAGGAAAATATCCTATGACCTGTGGACATATCTCTGGTCTGGATACTGCCAAAAAAAAAAAAAAAACACCTGGGTTTGGTAATATTTTACTCACTGGAAACTCCAAACCATGTTTACAAACCCAAGAAAAACACCAAAAAAGCTTTTTGAAGGGCTGCTGTAAAGGCAAGACAGCAGTGACAAAGGAGAAGTTTCTTGTAATCTGTTAAAGTGACTCGAAGGAGAAGCAAACACACATTATAAAGACATGTTGTACGGAAAGAAAAGGAAGGATGTGAAGGGAAGAAGTGCTTGTGAAGTACTATGTAAGTGTACAACATTAATCAAAGATCATTTTCTACAAAATACCAGGACATCAATGACAGCACTCATCTCAGTCAGCAGTACTTAAAGCAAAAGCAACTCATTAATCAAACACATTGACACATTTGTCAATCAAAGCGAGGAGAACAGAACTGTGCAGAAGACTAGAGACTGATGACAGATTCTGAATGTTTCTGAAATGGAGAATGTCACATAAACACAATGGTTTGCACTCACGAGGACAACTTTTGGCAGCTCTCAGACCGTGGCAGTGGCTGATCTAATAGCAAGAACAGTGCTGTCTGTGCAGTGTCGTGGGAGCCACCAACAGTCAGTTCAGAAGCAAATCCACCATCACACAGAGAACAAGTCTAGGTAAGTACCATCATCACCTAGAGTCACAAAAGAAGATTCACCATATATCCAAACAATTTTTAAATTGCTGAAGGAAGCATTTACTGACAGGTAGTGTTACCAAAGGCGATGTCAATTCATTTAGAGCACTTCATGCCTTCAAACTGAATCACGATTCAGCAAGCATACCTGCTTCACTCAGATGCTTTTGTCCTACATTGTTAACCACAGAAAATAAATTTCTAAGCTCTACTGTCCAAGACATAGATAATCTAGTCACACTCAGAGGAAATTATCAGCTAAAGCACATTCTGTCACCAGCTGCTACAAAATAGCTGACAGTGAACACGGCTCACATCTGAATACTAAGGAGACAGGGACAAATATGGAATAAATGAATATTTATTGAATAAATTAAGAAAGAGATACAGCCCTTTTCAACGAATAAGATGGATTAGCCTCAAAATAGATTTGGTATCTGTCAAAAAAGATATATACTTCTGCCTGTATAAGCTATGGATAGCAGATGTCTCACAGCCTGTAGGACACGACATGCAGAATACGAATAGCAACTTAGAAAATGGAATTGTTGGCAGTGGGATTATAACCAACCCAGTGACAAAGCCTCCAGGACAGGTAGAGAGCAATGGAAAACACACCTCACAGAACAAGGGCCAAACCCTGCATCGTTAATATTCTTGCACAGAAGTCAAATGATCATATTTCAAACATACTGAAAATATACTTGGATATCCAAAGAGGTTGCAAGGAACTCAATGCTTAAATGAAATTATTTAGAAGCACATTAACAAAATCATTAAAAGGAAGTACAAGTTAGAAATCCTGACAGTTGAACAACAACAAAAAAAAAAAAAATAGAAGGAAATAGAGAATTAGTTGACCCTGGCTAACATATAATGGGGATGAGTCAACAAGAATGCTTTATTTTGAATAGAAGTCACCCTTCACTGTCCTCTAGACCTGCAGAAGGTAAATGAACAGGGCCAGTGATGATCTTGTTGAGGTGATGCTTGCTGATAACACCAGGTTTTTTCATGGCAGAAAAGAGCAGTCGGCTATGCAGATGTGGAAAAAACTCTGAGTCTCCCAAAGCCACCACTCACCAGATAAAGCTCCATACTTCAGAAAAATAAACTAATTTCACACAGAAAATGATAGGTTCTTCATTGTCTATCAATAGTCAGGAACTAGATGCTGGTGTTACAGCGGATAGCTTCAGGAAAATTCCGGCTTCACACTCAGGAGCTGTTAAAATGACCCCCAAAGCCACAAATGAAATGAACGTTGTTAAGAACAATGGGAAAAGAAACAGGAAAATTATTATTTCACTGCATAAATCCATGATTAACCCACACTTTGACTACTTTGTGTATATTTCGGAGTCTACATCTCAATAAGAAAACAACAGAACTGGAAAAGGTTACAGGGAGGGCAACGTGGAGAGTGCACAGAACACCTCCCTGAACAAACAGCCCAGCGGGGTAGGACTCTCTAATCTAGAGAAAATGCAACCAAGGGAAATATGCTAAAAGAATTCAGAATTACTAATGGTGCAGTGAAAGGGATATAGACAGATGCACATTCACACACACACACACACAAAAAAGGAGATTTAATGAATATTTAGTAGGTTCAAAAGAGAGAAGAAAAGGTGTCCCTTTGCACAAAATGCAACTAAGCCAGGGCCCTTGTCACAGCTCTTGTATATGCAACAAGTCTACATTGGTTGGGAAAAAACAGACAAGTTCATGAAAGCAAAAAGCCCTGCATTAAATACAACTCATGTTATGGTTTATTAATTCCCTGAGCCTGCACTGGAGCATTCTGGAAAACATCAGTCTATGCCTGCTCTACTCTTGTACTCTTACTTAGGCATTACTGTCAAAGGCAGTGATGAGCTGTATGGACATTTCATAGAATCATAGAATTGCAGAAACACTAGGTTGGAAAGGACCTACAAGATCATCTAGTCCAACCGTCCTCCTATCACCATCCCTACCCACTAAGCTACTAAATCCTGTCCCTTAGCACCTCACCCAGACGCTTCTAGAACAGCACTAGGGACGGTGACTCCACCACCTCCCTAGGCAGCCATTCCAGTGCCTGACCACTCTTTCAGAGAAAAAGTTTTTCCTCATATCCAGTCTAAATTTACCCTGGCGCAACTTGTGGCCATTCCCTCTCGTCCTGTCAGCAGTTATCTGGGAGCAGAGGCCGACCCCCTCCTCACCACAGCCTCCCTNTGTGGCCAAAGTGCAGGACCCGGCACTTGGCCTTATTGAACCTCATCCCATTGGCCTCAGCCCAGCGATGCAGCCTGTCCAGATCCCTCTGAAGGGCCTCCCTACCCTCAGGCAGATCGACACATCCTCCCAACTTGGTGTCATCTGCCAACTGACTGAGGGTACACTCAGTCCCCTCGTCTAGGTCATCAGTAAAGATACTAAACAAGATGGGCCCCAGTACCGACCCCTGGGGAACACCACTGGTAACGGGACGCCAGCTGGACTTGACTCCATTAACCACTACCCGCTGGGCACAGCCCTCTAGCCAGTGCCTCACCAAGGCTAACATCCCTACCTCCAAAGCAGAGAACTATTCATTTGAGAATTACTGAGGCATTCACTAAATTCTGTTTTCTCAACACTGGCAAAATTAAATGAATTGTATAAAAATAATATAAATATAAAAATAAATGTGAAATTTAGCTGGAGGGATGACAACAAGAATCTCACTAAAACCATTCTGAAGTCAGCTATCAGTAATATTAATGGAATTAATTTGTTTTCAGGAATTTATGATATGCATATGATATTAGCAGAACTTATAAAATCAGACTTGTGGCTAGTAATACGGAAAAGAAAGGAATGTTGTAACACCTAGCTTTTGGAACAGAAACAGCAAAAGCTTCTAAGAGGTTACAAGGAATCCAACACAAGCATTTATTTAAAGTCTTTCAGAGTGACAGGTCACCAAAAAAAAAAGAAAAAAAAAGTATTACATAGCGTTCTCAATAGATCAAGTCTCAACTATTTATCAAAGAATAAAAAAAAAATTACAGAGAAATAACACAAGAAATTACAAAAATGTCCTACATAAATTATGAGTCACTCCATTAAGCAAATCAGAAACCATTGTGACAAAATGGAAATTCTTATTTACCTCTCTCTCGTCTTGAGGCAATATTACTTCATGTGTTCACAGCAGACAAGTACAAATCAATCATAATCTGTGCTGAAGGCATGAAGGCCACAGCTACACCAATAAATTGAATGCATCCAGATCCATTCTCTGGAACAGACTCTGTTAATACCATTAAAACCTCTTACCCTTCCAAGGCAAAACAGCCACATCCCAGCAGCCTGTTGGGAATGGTCCCACGTCCATGCACAGTGCTTTTCAGGCACAGTGCAAACCAAGTGAGCAACCTAATGCTAGAGTTGATGAAGGCTCTTTCCCTGGGAAGTTTAATAAACTAGGACAGGCACAGCGAGATACGTGCAAGGTTCAGTCATGGTTTAAGCAAAGACATAGTTTGCCAAATGTTTCTGTAAGTTAGAACCTAAATGCAAATAAAACCTGAGAACAGGAAAAAAGCCCCATTCTTTTGGTTTGATGTGTACCCATTTGCCCTGCATGCAAGCACAGGAAAGCTGAGAGACCAACACCAAATACAAATACAGTATGATCAACAGGAGATCTTTTCCAACCTTGAACCACCACAGTAATTTCTTCAAAGACCTGCTGGAAATTGAAGGAAAACACATATAATCTCTAGGTGCTCAAGACAGCAACAGCCATTAGTAAATGGCCAACAGGGTGACCATGAGCCAGCAGTGTGCCCCGGTGGCCAAGAAGGCCAACGGGACCCTGGGGTGCACTGCACAGAGTGCAGCTGCAGGGCCAGGGAGCTGCTCTGCTCTGGGTCCAGTTCAGGGCTCCCCAGTTCAGGGCTCCCCAGTTCGAGGCAGACAGGAAACTGCTGGAGAGAATCCAGTGGAGGGCTGCAGAGATGATCAGGGCCTGAAGCATCAACCTTATGAGGAAAGGCTGAGAGCCCTCTTCAGCCTGGAGAAGGCTGAGAGAGGATGTGATCAACACTTACAAATATCTAAAGGGCAGGTCTAAAAAGGATGGGGTCAGGCTTTTTTCAGGATTGCCCAGTGACAGGACAAGGGGCAATGAGCACAAACTGGAACACAGGAAGTTCCATCTGAACATGAGAAAGAACTTCTTTACTGTGAGGGTGGCAGAACCCTAGAACACGATGCCCAGAGAGGTGGTGGAGTCTCCTTCTCTGGAGATCTTCAAAACCCACCTGGACGCTTTCCTGTGCACTCTGCTCTGGGGAACTGCTTTGAGGGGGTTGGTCTGGAGGGTCTCCAGAGGTCCCTTCCAGCCCCTGTGACTCTGTGTTAGCAGCTCAGCTAGGTCAAGGGAATGAGACTGACACTCTCCAGCTTCTTCCATTCCACATGAGCACAGGCTACATGTGAACACCAAGGAAGAACCCTGTAGACCACCTTATCATGTGTGTGACCTTATCACATCAGGTCCATAAGCTATGCCTAAGGAAAGACAGTCACTCATCATACAGCCGAGTCAACTGTATCCAAAGCTATGCAGGAAATTATGGAGAGCAGCTGTGCCCGTTGCTGCCAGATCAACGAACACATCAGGATGGACCTGAATACAACAGCTGTACAAGCTCTGATCCCTTACAAACTAAAAGAATGAGAATGAGGATGACATCCAAGGCCTCTGCCTTAAAGGAAAACAGGAACTTAGATATTTAGGTGGGATTAAGTGCATTACCACTACAAAATCAGTTTTCAAAACGACTCGTCTGTGCTCTCTGTACAGCCGATGAAGAAATTGGCTCACCAGAAAGAAATGAATTGTCTTCCAAAGGTAGATATCTAAGAAAGCTAGAATGAATCAACATCTGTGAGGTGCCTGTTTCTCTCTACTATATATGTAATCTAGATGACAAGCCCAGGCATATACAAATGAATATTACACATTCAGATGAATCTTAGGCAAGATGAATCCTACTACTAGTTTTACAAGTGCATTACTAATGCATCCAGTCTGCTTTTCTCAAGGGAAAACAGGGTGCTATTTATGCTGTATTAAAACAGATATTATGTTTTCAGCTGCTTATGTAAGAATCCCCCTTTTGACCAACACATGTGAATTTTAAGCTTTACAGAGAAAAGTATTTATCCTAACAGAAGCAGTATCATTCAGAATAATATGACTACTCCTAAGCCTCCTAAGCTGTTGGTAAGCTGCACTTACCAAAAGGTTATCACATGTAAATGAACTCTACAGCCACAGATGTATTCAAAAGGCGTGACTGGACCTGCAGTATCAGGTGGCACCAATAAGTAATGTTTCTCACATGGTCTCATAGACTGACTTTCCATTATTAGGATATTCTGTAAAAATAAAGCTGCATTACATCTCTTCGATGCAATCCTACTACTATCAAAGGTTTTGTAGATAGTTGAAGTTGCAGAACTATTGTAGATAGTTGAAGTTGCAGAACTAAATCCTTAAAACAACTGTGCTCTAATACTAGCAAAAAAAATCCAGACAAATATCTCTTGTTTTAGTGCCTTTCCAATAAGAATCATAATGAAAAAACAAGGAAATCTTTTTGTTGCTGAAGTTAACAAACAAATTTGAATATACATAGAGATAAATCTTGACAAAGCTCTACTTTCATTTAATTTAATAGGACTTCAGAAACATCATGTTCTTTATAAATAAAATGAAAAGAGTCAACTACAGGATTAAGCACATATTCTTTAGTCCCTTCATTTATGAAATGTATACTTTAACTATTGCTTTCCAAATTAGATAATCTCAGTTTTGTGCTCTCAAGATGAAGGAAAGCAGACTTTTTCATGTGTACATATGAAAAAACAAGCTTTCAGCATTCCATATGTTATAATACACAACAAAAAGGATAGTAGAGAGATTAAGAGATACATAGGATCAGAAGTAAAAACACTGTCCAAAGTGACAGTGAAAATGAAAAGATTTGTAATACTGTCTAATGAAATGGAAAACCTTTCTTCTCAAAGATACCAGTGAATTCACTGAAATTTCAAAAGCTTCAGACTCCACAACGTTCTCCATTTCAGTTTGAATTACACCTTAATTATTATACCTTACAAAATCTGGTATGCTTTTATCATGCTTTTCTCCCCTACCCAAAGATTCTGCCTGTACTTTTCCCATGGTATTGCAAAGGGGAAAAAAGGTTTTTTCAACAGCATAACTGATTTGTTCTTTCAACTTCTGTAACTCTGGCAACAGAGACTAGTGTCATCCAGTTCTACAGATCTACGTATGCATGTCTAAATCTAAGCCAGTCACCCTCAACTCCTCTACCACAAAAGAGGGTGAGATTATTCCCATCTTGGTAGTGCCAAAGACAAAGTCTAAAACAAGCAATATGAATCACACCCTACAGATGCCTATTTCCTCTCCTTGACTGCTGAAGAGGTCGGGGGGAGTAGTTGAGCTAGAGAAATCTAAAATTCAAGATGGTGAATCTCAGCCTACACTCTATCCAGACAGAAACAAGCAGGAACCATCTCCCACCTTAAACTGGTACGCTTAGCTCACCCTGCTCCTGGGAGGAGACCTAGTAACTTGCAGCTTGCAATGTAAGCACCAGTTACCAATAATCTTTGTAAGCATCACAGGGCAGGAACATATGGCAAAAGTTCCCTGTTTCTTAAACCTTTAAAAGTGTCCACAGGATTTGCATAATTCCTCAGAATCCTTGCTTGATAAGAAGTGTGTAAAGGAAACTAGTGGTTATTGTTTACTGTTTGAAACATGAGCTAACGCTCTCAGCAGAGGTCTCAGAAGACACGCACAAAAGATGTGAAGATTTCATTGTGTACTTGTTGGAGAATGACAGCAGCCACCACATGCAGGATTTCTAAACAGGGATATCTGACTCAGTGAAGGTGCAGCTGCCAAGGGAGGAACAGGCAGAAAGTGAGAGTAATAACTGAGCTTGGGTTTGTTCAAGGAAAGGGTCACTATGTTCTGAGCTTTAGAAGTTCCAGGGAAATAAGAAAAAGCAAACAAAAAAAAGCTCCCAAAACTACTGCAAGTTTTTTCCAAGGCAAAGGCAGGAAATAAGACAATAATTTGCTTCAATTACTTCTCTTCTAGAGAAAAAAAAAAAAAACAACAAAAAAAAAACAAGCAAACAAAAAACAACAGTCTGAAGACTGAAAATTTTAGCAGAAATGTTTTAGATAAAAGAAGGTTGTCAAGATTTTTGTAACGCTCCAGTCTTCAGTGCATAAACACGATTTTGAGGAAGCTAATAATTAAAAAAAAAAATAGTGACACAGATTATAGAGCAGAATGAAATGCTCTGCAGAAGATTTGTAACTGATCTTTGACTTCAAAAAGTTACTTGGGAAAACATGAGACCAAGCAGTAGTGTATTACTTTCCAACAAGTTCTTGGTGTTTTAATATCATCCCCCCCAGTTTTTCTTAATTTAAAAAAAAAAAAAAAAGGGAAATTAGGCTAACACTGACTAGTTGCAGACCAATGATTGTCTCCTCACCCTTTAACCTCAACAGAGAAACTATATGGAAAATCACCAGGGGATACAAAATCTGAGGGAAGGACAGGAATATGAAAGGGAAAAACTTTTTGCTTTAAAGGTCTCTACAATTTCTATCTCATTTTCACTGAAATACACGACAGGGCATTGTAAAAATATATGTATATATATATATTTAGACTTTTTTTCTCACCTCTTGGATAATAGGCTTGTGAGTACTGCATTGGAGATGTGTAGCTGCTGTATCTGGGAGTGGAAGGGGCGATAGCTTGAGAGACTTGCTGAAGCGGCACAGGAGAGGCACTGGGCTGCAGGGTGTACGTGACCTCTGTCGGAAACCTCTGGAGCATGGGAAAGGCAACCCCCTTGTCTGGGAAGGCTAGGGAAGCTTCATGCCCTGCGACCAGCCCAAGAGAATTCTGCCATGTTCTGGAAGGGATTGGAGTCCGATCTAAACCTTTTGATGGTAAAGTGCTGTGGTTCTGGGGTGAGGCCGAGATGTAGGAGTAAGGAAATAAGCTGTCTCGATGATAAGGCCGATGGAACTGTCCTACAGCCAGCAGCCCTGCATTGGGTACAAAATAAAGTAAAACAACTGTTAATGAAAGAAGTTTCCACAGGTAATGAAAGGCAATATGGGGAGCCAAGGCCCTGCAACACTATTTGGGATGACAACCTTTACCCCACCTCCAAGCTGACTGTTCTTCCACCAGAACATACAGCCACAGTGGCACCTCAGTGCAGTGCCAACACACAGCTGGATGTACAGCAGTTCTCCTCAAGCTTGCAGTAACAAGTTATCTGTATTTATAAATGTGATACAATGACCATGTAATGCATAGCAAGTTAATAAACCAAACTAAACCAAATTTAAAAGTATCACGTTAAATCACACACTGTATTAAAAATTAAAAATAAAAACAAAATCATAAAGCAAGCTATATAAAACCCCAAAGCTCAAAGACAGCTAAGGGAAAAGCAGTATCAAAATCCTCCAAGTGGCTTTGAAATCCTAGCCCAAAAGCTTTAGGATAAATCATTTAATTTGTCAAGAAAAAGATTCCAAGATGGAAGCATTTATTGTTGGATTTGAATAAAGAACAGTAGGTGAGGATATAAAAGCAGCTGTTTCCTCCCAAGTGTCACTCTTCATACATCCTCTTGTCCTCTCATATGAAAAACTGGAGCTGCAGGTCAGCACTGGAGGAAGGCAGAGCTTCAGATCACTCAGCTTCTGTGTAAGTTGCAGAAGGGCACCAGTGACAATGATAAAGGGAACTAGTATTATGAGTAACCAGTCAAATAATAATAATAATGAATATATAATCAAGAGCTGGCAACAATGCTTGCAGATATTTTCACTTAGAGCTTGTGGGTTTTGGTTTTTGCTATTGTTTTTACAACTTTCTGAAGTGTTAAAACTTTAAAACAGATTGTTTCCTTAGCCAGATCATGCCCCAGTCTGATTTGGGTTTTATTATTCCTGCAAGAACAAGCAAGTCATTTTTCAAGGAGAAGAACAAGAAAGAATGCTACCAGCTCAGTCATTCAATTGTAATTCATTATTGTGTATGTTTACAGAAGAATCTCCTCACTTAAATACACGACCTTGCTCTGATTAATATTAAAGATCACTTGCCATTTCTAAGTTGACTTTCCTCCAGTCAGCTCAACTAGTCCAGTTTAGACTAAGACATTCCAAACAATTTTGCTGTTTTATTTCCTATATATTCCTTTTATCCATCTCTTCAGTTTTATTTTGTGAAATGATATTTGCTCTCATACTATAGCAGCACTGTTTCTCCAAGAGGTTTCTATCAGAGGACACTCTCGGAACACTGACTGTAACCCCCAGAATGCCTCTGTGCTCTCTGAATTCCTAAAAGAACGACTGTATTTGTGACCTTTCCACAGTATTGTATCTAGCCCTGCTAATTACGAGCTTCAGAACAGTTTGCATCACACTAGACTTTTTAAAAAACAGCCTCACATTTACCTCTTACACTCCTCTGATAGGAATTAATTAGAGAAATGGGTAACATACAGTCATTGTTTGGCAAATTCATATTAAATCGTTAAGAATCGCTAAATAAATACTACCTGTCCTCCAAAACTCAGTAGGAGTTCAGTGTAGGGCTGTTTATTTCTTCTTCAGTATTTTTGCCATATAAAAATAGAGAATGAAGAGAGGTATGAGAATTCTTTTGTTTATATTTTATGTTTGGATAGGGAAATTATTATCTGCTTCTAACACACAAACAAGACATCACAGGATGGCAGGTTACAAAGTGCCAGCTGCCTTACAGGAGCTGTTCCTGGACATTTAACACAGAGCTACATGTTGCAAGACACCTGGAACAGAGGGACACTTTGCAAACAAAAATACCTTCCATCTATCAGATTACCTCATATTTACAGCAAAGTAAGACATGCCCCTAAACAGTACAGAGCAGAGCACAGTAAATTGTCAGCCTGTCAGAACTCGACTGCTGTAAGAACTGATGTTTTCTTTGTTCTTTTTTTCTTTCTAGAAACTCAGGCTCCTAGAGCAAAAGCTGTCTAAAAACAGGGGCAAAAATGCACCCATAAAAATAGTGGCAAAAAAATTACAAGGCTTTATTTTTCTTAGGCTTTACTCTATCAGTGGCCTGCATTACACCAGTCAGACCTGATTTCATTGCAGTCTTTAGTGACTTATCTTAACCTCAAAAATGTTGAAAAAAAATCTTAAATGCTTCCCAGCCTCAATATTGAAGTAAATTCCCTCCCTGCTCAAAGGTTTCCTTTTGTTTTCCTACTATTACAGGTGCAATTTCACACACGTTACAGAAACACCATGTGAATTAGATCACAGACACTACTCGGAAACAATAACTGAGAATAAATACCCGGATACCCCGACCTGCTCCAAATGAGCGCTGTGCCACAGGAAGCAGTGCCGCCGTCTGCTTTTCCCCTTCTGGTTGCACAGCCCTGACACATCTCCAACCCCGAGCCTTGCAGCTCTGCACCCAGGTGTCAGCCATAGCAAGGCAGCCTGGTCCTCCCTTCAGCTCACAGCAACCTGGGGGGGCTGGGAGCAGGGCTGCTCACTAGCAGCAGCCGATGGCTGGGTCAGATGGGGCACAGCAAGAGAAGGGATCAGCATCTGCCTTGTGCAACACCAACTACACTTCCCTCATCCTTCTGTGGGATTTGTGGAACAGCCCTCCAGGAGCTCAGGCTGGTCTTGGAAAGCTCAGACCCTGACAAAGAGGGCTAGGGAGAAACAAAGCATGTTCTGAGGTATTCTAACAGTATTATTTTCTGTTCAGCTTTCATTCAGTCACCCAATTGCCTGTACAAACCACCTAGATTGCAATTCTTTCACAGGAGACACCGGTCAGAAATCTCACAGCCAGGTCTCCTTTCCACAAAATTAAAAGGCAGCATGCTCCCCATGACTTCCTGCCTCACAGAGATTTAATGAGTGCTTGTTAAGCATCCCTGATGATGGGCAAGGAGTAATGCTCATCGGGAGCTGCTCTAGCCCCAGTGTATCCTTTCTGCAGCCCATGGTGAGGACTGCACTGCAGCCCAGGTGCACAGCTGCCAGCCAAGAGAAGGTGTAGAGTCCTACACCTGGGGA